>WUAM01000321.1:3903874-3928858 GCA_024336885.1 Actenoides hombroni
TCCTCTCCTCTCCTCTCCTCTCCTCTCCTCTCCTCTCCTCTCCTCTCCTCTCCTCTCCTCTCCTCTCCTCTCCCTTATATTATAGTTATAAAAGCACATTTCAGAAAAGGAATTTCTTAAATGGGAACAGATTTTGAAAGTGCTCTATGTGCTGAGGTTGCTTATACTTTTTTTTTTGTTATATTTGAAATAAGAAGAGAGAGAGCAATAAGTCTGTTGGCTCGTCTAGCTTAAAGAGAAATAAAATTATCTTCATCATGCTGTTGAAACTAGGTTGACTCAGAACTCTGTGCACCTACTTCTCAAGCTATTGCAGGTTAATATATTAATTAACTCACACATGACTTTCAGTGATATTTATATTTCAGTCAGGATGACTAGAGGGAAAAACATTTCAAAGTTACAGTATCATTATAAAACCTTGAATGTTTAACACTCAGTAAAATTATTCATAATATCTAAAGTGAGGGGAGTATGATTTTCATTAGTTGTACCTGAGAACTTCAGGAAGGTAGAGTGGATGAGGTCTTCAGCTCTGCTATAAAGCTACTGAAGATCTGTTTTAAAAGAAACAAGCAGTAGATATTTATATCTCATGTTTATATTTATTGTCCTGAAATCTTCTACCATAATGTTATTTCAGAACTTTCTAAAAAAACCCCAAACTTTACAGAACATCCAAAGTACTGCTGATACTACATAAATTTTAGCTTAGGACAAATAAAGAAAGATTCTCAATGATTCTCTTGGGATATTTGTTTGATACTACAGTGCATGCATTCTGCCCCCTCTCTTGAACTCTATACATAATTTACAAAGAGGAAAATACGCTTCAATGTGATTGTTTCACACATTTCAGCATTCCCTTCACCTGTAGAGGATTTTAACTAGCAAGGCTGAATTAGAGATAAGATTATTATAATAAAATGAATCAAGTATTCTTACCTTGTCATATGACTAATTCTACTGACTTCAGCATCTTACATATGATGTGTATTATGTAGTTGTTTAACCAGCACTGAGGTGAAATGGGCTTGAATTTCTTGACTCCCATATTAGATTTGGAATTTGACATAAAGATTCAGATAAACTTGCACATTATAAGAAGATAGGGAGAGAATGGCTTTGATAGTGTAACTTGCATCTGAAAATGACTGTTCTAAAATGTTCTTTGACATAAATCTGCAAAAATCAAGATAAGTGTTAGAAAGCAGTATGAAAAATTGATAATCAGTCTTAGAATAACGTTAAACCTCTGCAGTCTAGATATCATAATTTTATTCCACATTTAGTTAAAGTTAAGTTCTTACAGTAAAAGCTCTAGTGTGAAAGCTAAAGAAGTTAAAGTCAGTTCTAATCCACTATCTTTTCTTTTTGGAGATGTGGGCTCCTGAGGAAAAATAGTTTTGCAAACACAGTGTATGACATGGTGTCTCATCTGAGATTCATATTTTGTTACAAAAGGGGTTGAAGAGGCATTACACTTGCAGTATCTTCATCTCATGCCATCCCCTGAGCATGCTTTGATGTAATAAAAAATTTCAGCTAGTAAGATTCTCTGCAAGATTTTTCTATGTAAATCTGTACTTATCATTATGCCATTACATAATCAGGTTCCAAGTGAATGAAGGTAGAGTAATTAATGTATGGATAAAAAGTTCATTTTGCTATGCTGTTTTAGGGTAATAAAGCTATTGATAGCTGGGGAAAGTGGTGATGGCCCAGGCCACATGTTTTCCCAGCTATCTTAAAAGTACTTGATTTTGTGGCAGACAGTCATTTATTCATCTGAATGTCTGTGTGTACAGATTTAGGACTTCAGTAAATAACATTTTGATTATAATAAAGTACAAGAGTGGCTGCAGATGTTGACTCCATGAATGTCATGGCTATTTAGACAACTACCTTTTCAGAGTGATTCAAGCCAGAAGGGATCTCAGGAAGTCTCAGTTCCAACTCCCTGATGAAAGTAGGGTCACCTCTGAGGTCAGTTCTCAGGTTGTTCAGGATTGTCCAGTAAGCTTGGAATACCTCCCAGGAATGGAGACTACAAAGCCTTGCTGGACAGACAGCTCAATTGTTTGATATTGTCTTCAAAGTGAAAAAGTTATTTCTTATATTCGTTTTGAGCATTTCCTGACTCAATTTGTATCTGTTGTCTCTTATTCCTTAATATCTGTCTGCCACTAAGATCTTTCTTCTCTCTTTTCAGTTGCCTCCCAGTAGGTACTTGTGGGTCTTGCTAGGTTCCCCCAGAACTGTCTCCAGGCTGAACTAGCTCACTTTCTTCAGCCTGTTCTCACAAGGCAAGTGTTCCAGCTACCAGCTATCTCAGTAGACCTATGCTGAACTCCTTCTGAATTAGTGAAGTTTTTCTTCTACTCATTGCCCCCATACTGGATGCAGTATCAAGATGTGACCTAATGACTGCTGAATAAAGGAGAATAATCACTTCTTTTGAATGCTAGACTGTGCTTATGCTAATACAGCCCTGGATTTTGTTGGCCTACTTTTCTCCCATGCCCCACTGCCAGCTCATGCACAGCTTGCTGTGAACCAGTAATCACAAAGCCTTTTCTGCAAATTCAGAGCTCCCTACCCAGGAAGTCCACAGCCTCTATCGTTACAACAGGTTCTTCCTCTTTTAGTGCAGGACTTGGATTATCCTTGTTGGATACCACCAGGTTCCTGTTGGTCCATTCCTCCAGTCTGTCTGCATGCTTTTGGACCTACTCTTAAGGCATCACCCAGTGTCCCTAGACTACTGTCATCTATAAAATTCACAAGCACTCTGTTAATCTGATCACAGATAGAGACATTAAACAAGACGTGCTCGGGAAGAGAACCATGTGGTACCTCATTTGTTAATGGTTTCCAGATTCAGTATGAACCATTAATTGCCCCTTCTGAGTCCAACCATTCAACAGATTTTTACCTAATTATCTGACCATTCAAACCACAATGGCTAACCTTGGATACAACAACACTGTGGGACCCAGTGGGACTTGAAAAAGTCAAGGCTTTTCCCTTATTCACAAAATCAGTCATTTTATCATAGAAGGCAACCAGGATGGCAAATCATGGTTGGTAAAGCTATACTGATGGCTCCTAGTCACCTTCTCTTTTGTATGTCCTTAAATGTGTTCCAGAAGGACTCATTCTTCAATTTTTCCAGGCACCAAAATAAGGCTGATTGTCCTGCAGATCCCTGGATCATTCTCTTTACGTTTTCTGAAGATAGATGTCATGCTTGCCTTTTTCTAGTTGCCAGGATCCTCACCCAGTCTCCAAGAACTTTCAAAGATGTTATAGAGAAACCTTGAAAGTACATTGTCCAGTTCTCTCTACACAGCTGAATACAGTCCATCTGGTCACATGAACTTGTATGGGTTTAGCTCTCTGAAATGATCTCTCACTTGATCCTCATGCACTTTGCTTGTTCTCCTCCTTCAACTCTTTCAGTAAGTATGGAGACCTGGGAGGACTTAACTGATGAGGACTGGCAAAAAAAGCATTGAGTATTTCAGTCCTGTCTTCTGTCAGTAAAACATCCACTCCATTCAGCAACTGGACAGTATTTCCCTTGTTCAGCCTTTTATTACTAATGCAGCACTAGAAACTCTTTTTGATGTCCCCTGAAAATCTTGAGTTCAGTTTTGGCTTTCTGGACACCATCCATACATGGTGATGCTTATAAATTTCAATTGTCCTTTCTTCCAGTTCCTCTATACTGTTCTTTTGCACTGGCTTTCTTTTATGAGTTCCCAAATTAGCCAAGTCAGTCTCCTGATATGTCTACTTGTAAACCTGAGTATTGGGCGGGATTGCCACTGTTCCTGGAAGATGCTGTCCTTAAAGACCTGACAGTTTTTCCCGAGTTTCTTTACCATTGCCCTTTTACCTTCCATTTACCTTTTCCTTGAATAAGCTGAACTCTAATATCTTAAAGTTCGATCTGTAATCTGCTACCTGCCTTCCTCCCCCAGGATCTGGAACTCCACTATAGCCAAGGCTTCCACTAAATTCATTACCAATCAGTTGCTCCTTGTTAGTCAATAGAGGATAGAGTTGTGCATCACCACCTGTTTGACTAGTTGTTCCCAACACTGTTCAGACATCTTCTTGACTGCTTGCATCCCATCGTATTGCCCTTCTAACAGATTCTAGAGATTGAAGTCCTCCATAAGAACTGGGGTTTGTGATGCATATATTTCTTCAGCTGTTCAAAGAAGGCTTTATCCACTACTTTATCCAAATCAGGAGGTTTGTAACAAGCTCTCACCATGATGTCACCTTTACCACCCATATCTTTGATCCTGATCCACGAGCTCTCAACCAATCTGTAGTCCATCCCAAAAGAGGTCTTCTACACACAAGTTGCTCCTTCACGTTGTGTTGGGTTTCTGTCTGGTGGGGTTTTGTTAGTGGGGGAGGGGTTTACTGACATAGAAGCTTCAAGAAGATCCCCTGGCTCCAAATTAGACTTGCCTCTAGCCATAACCAAGCCAATCAGTGCCTCTGCAGTAACATATTTAAGAGGGGAAATACCTGTTGAGCTGATTCTTTTGTTTTGGGAGTTCTTTTGTTTGAGAGAAGAATGGGATAAGAGAGATGCAATGATGCAGCCACTGAGGTCAGTAAGGAAGGAGCTGGGGAGGCGCTCTTGAGTAGCCATCCCTCTTCTACCTGTGGTGAGATGGCAAGCTAAGCCCCTGCAGCCCTTAGAGATCAATGGTGGGGTATAATTCTGCCTGCAGCCATTGGAAGACCCCATGCCAGAGCAGGGAAGTGCACTCAGAGAAGCCCAAGACTCTGAGGGAAGCCCACAATTCACTGGGAGGATCACTGCCTGCAGAAGGGACCCACACTACTTTGAGAAGTTCATGAAGGACTGTCTCCCATGGCAGGGATGCCATATTGCAGTAGGGGAGGATTGTGAGTTTTCCTCCTGAGGAAGAAGGAGTGGCAAAAACAACATGGAACAGAGTGGGACTGACTGCAACCCCCATTCCCTGCACCACTGGTGGTGAGGAGGTAGCAGAGCTGGGCCCAGGAATAAATGGGGTCTCAGGGTAAGGTGTTTTTAAGATCCAGTTGTATTTATCACTGTCCTACCCTGATTCAATTGGTTAATTGGTGGTGAATTTGTTTAAAATAAATAGTGTGTTTTCCCTAAGTGGAGTCTGTCTTTTGCCCATGACCTTAATTGGTGTGTGCCCTCCCTGTCCTTTGTCTTGACCCTAAAGCCTTTTGTTGCATTTTCTCCTCCCCATCCCACCAGAGAGAAATAGGATTAAGTGAGCAGCTGCATGGTGTTTAGTGCTGTCTGGGTGGACTTAAACCATGACACACATAAAGTGCACATTCACCTCCTTATCTTCCTCATCCATCAGAGCATTCTAGTCATATGAGCTGTCCCATCAGCTCTCAGTTATTCTGGTGCTTTCAAAATTCTGCGATCTCATGAGGAGTTCTAGTTCCTCCTGCATGTTTTCCAGGCTGCAGAGAGTGGGCTTACTTTCAAACTTTTTGATAATTTTTAGGTTTCTCTTTTTTGGATATCCCTGCTTTTTTTGCTTTCCACCTGCATCCATTGTTTCCTCATTAACTACGGGTTGTAATCTCACCCACATGTTTTAGTGTAACAGAGAATATGGATGCAGATGTCACTTCTCAGTGTACTAAAATGTACAGGGCATATTTTGCATTCAGAACAAAAAACCCAATACCAAACCAAAACAAACAAAACAAACAACAACAAAAAAAAATCCTCAGCTGTCTAAATTGTTTAGTAGAAATCTGGACAGTAAAATTTTAACCAATTAAATTGAAGAATTCCATTGTGCTTTAAAATATATTAGCCACTATTATACTGTGTATGGACTTGCCGTTCATGATTTATTAATGTCACTGGACAATTCTTATATTTCAATATTACCTTATTCTAATATATTACCGTGAGAGATGAAAAAGAATGAATGGTGAAAATAAAACAATAGCAGAAAATAAATAATTTGTATCTAAATGTTACAGGTAGTAAAATGGGAGAGAACACAGAATGTGTTCTCTCAAGTGTTCTATCATGTAAGTATAGAAAACAATAAAATCTTATTTTTTAGCACATGATATTTTGTCTGTTCCTCAGTGTAGAGAAGCAGTACATTGGAAAAAAGAAAATGGCTGCCAATCTTTAATACATAGATTGGAAAGGGTCAAAATAACAAGATGCTCCAAACTCTCACAAGAGAAACAATTGGTCTTCAAATACTTCATCCAAGGACAAAACTTGTATTAACAAAAGGTGCTTTAATCTATCAGGGCACCTCTGAATTTCATGCTAATTCTCAGAGTCAATGGGAACTCAATTAACTTGGTAAAGTTCAATGGTATTACACTCTCTACCACAAATGACAATGTAAATGAATATTATTCCTGATAGGTACATGTTACTTAACAAGTATTATACCAATTTCTCAAATATACAGTAGGCAAAAGTATTTCCTTACATACTGTGTGATTTGTACTTTCAGAACTGTAAAATTCTTCTGTTTCCTGCCTTGTATGTTTTAATGTTCCTATCATTCTTTTCTACACTTCGTGTATAGTGTGTAAGGAAGCTGTATGACTTTAAATAAAAATAAAAATTAAAAGGTTAACAATGAAAAAGTTTTAATAGACACAAACCAGCAAAGAACTGAGCATTCGCTGCACCAAAATACTATTGCAAAGGATGAAAAAGATAATAACCACCTCTCCAGAAACTCAAAGAAGAATGAGTAGGTTATGGTTAAACAGACTGCTCGCTGCAGCCTTGATACACAAAGTTATTATTATAAAGCACTTCCAAAACTCAGAAAGAAGAATTTCAAGGCTACTGAAATAACATTTCTAACAGGAATTATTAAGGCAGCACAGAAGACACAAAAAGTAAAACTCTGTAAGAAAACACCACAAGAAGCTGACTAAAAACGTTGCAAACAATTCCATGCAAGAAAGGGGAGTATGAAGAACTAAATGTCAGAAAGATTATTGAAAACTAAAAATTAAACATATGCAAGCAAACAGATAACAGCATATTCCAAAATAGTAATCAGGCAATGACAAGAAATAATTAGCTAATCAGAAAAAGAAATTAAGTATTTTTGACAGTGAACATAATTAAAGAAAAAAACATTTCACAAAGGGAATGATTTAATCCTTGGGAAAAGCGGGTCATATGCTTTAAATCTGCAGCTGCAAATTGGACAATTTTTAAATATCACATTTAAATAGAGACATTACTTGAAATGTGTAATTTTGTTTCTCTATATGCACAACAATATGTATTGGAGACTCGTTGCAAGAATTCTTATACAAGTAATTCTTCTAGTTGACTCAGTGAAAACTTGACTTGTGAAAAGCTTGCTGAATGGTTTGTTTTGAGTGTAAGGATAATTCGCTATCTATGATTCGTTCTGTCTTCTCCAGTAATATCTGGGTCTCACAGATAAGCTGGCTCCATGGCACCAACCAATATTTTGGCCTGTTAACTGCTAGATGCTCACACATTTAGATGTTTGTGGACTGCTGCTAAATTATTTAAGAATGCATACTGTTTCTTTGCAAACTGGATAAGTAACTCCAAGAATAGAGGTTCTATGCACAGACTCACACCAACAAATATTCACCATTTTTGCAAATATATTTTACAGTCAGTCTTCCAGAAAAAAAAAATACCCTTAATAATAATACCCTGTCCATAGTTTAAACACAAAGAAAAATAAAGTCACATTCTGAACAAATATTGCTGATAAGGTTGGCCAACTGCATTTATGTGGTGTAGTAGCTGATCTATCTAACATAGCTCAATGTTGGCAGAGTTAGGTGTCTACTGTAGATTGTAGATCATTGTCAAGAACAAAGTTGGTATTTCAGTCATTAAAATATGAATTTGTGGAGAGAAAAAGATTCAGATAGGACTTGAATGTCATAATTTCACATATTTACCTTGGATTTAAAAAAGCTTAATTGTTTATTTGGCCTCTCATCTCTAGATATTTTATTTACTAAGTTTTCATTCCCCTTTTTGCAACCCACGGTTAAATTCAATTTGACTTCTTGAGAACATCCTTTTTTTAAACTGTAGTATTTCTGTGATTTTTTTTTTTATTATGAACATATTGTCAGTTTCCAAAGCAGGTCTTGCTATGTTGCAGCTGATACTAATAGTGTAGTAAAAACACTGAGTAGCATGGCATTGTTTCTGCTCAGTCCTTTGTTGTTATGAAGAACAACTGTGACAACTAGGTTCTCTTAAGCAACAGGCAAGAGGAGATAGGTAAGATTTAGCTGATATTTAAACATTATAAAACATTTCCTGTTATTTTGTTCAAGAAAGAAGGAGACATCCTACAGTTTTAGAGAGTATGACAAAGTATTTCCATCAAATTAATAGCATTCTTTTGGTTTTTTTAAACAGATTTTTCCACTTACACACACACACACACACACACACACACACACCCCTACCTGCCCTCCCACTGTGGAAATTTTTCTTTTTTTTTTCGGAGAAAGGTGTCTAGTTTGCTCTGGGGGATGTTGGTGATAAGTTGTAGAGATCATTTTATTGAAAATCTGCTTTTCTTTCAAAAAAGAGTTTTCTAGGAAAGTTTCAGGCAGACTTATTTTTGCTTAATAAATTCATACTAGGAGGTTTTCTGCTTCTCTGTTTTCTGTTTTCTCAGGAGAACTTATGCACTCTGATCATCAGCTCTAACTTGGTTACATTAATTATTACGGGATTCAAAGAAAACAGGGAAAAGTGGCTTTATGCTGCATATTGTGCTCATCCAGTTCTCACAGAGCTGATTAAACCTCAGGCTTGTGTAACTTGTGCTGGAAAAAAATGCCATCCTTCTTCAGACCTTTAAATAACACCCAAGTGGCATTTGCACACTTCAGAACAGTTGGAACATTTATACCCTGTTGTGTTGACAAATGTGTCTTAAATACTACTTGTGCAGAGCTAGCTGAGCAACTAAAATTCCTTTAAAGCTTAATTCTCTCAAATCACAAGAATTCTGGGATAGTAAGAGTGTAAGGTTTGCTACTAAAGCTGATATAACAGATGTTAAGTGTAGTGCAGATCAGACTCTGTCCCTTAGTTTCCTCTGGAAGTGGATTTTCTTATACTGGGATTTATGTCTGAAAAGGGGAACACTATTCAGATACCTTCTTATAAGATAATTTTAAGGAAAATTCAAAGGAGTCAGTTTAGCAAAAGTTAACACTCTTGCAAAGTTAACAACAATAAACATGTATATTAGAAATATACACAGTTTGATTTTTTTATACTATATAACATGTCCAATGTAATGGATGAGTCAATGTTTTGTTTACTTTTTCTGCCTTTACCGAAGTTTTTTGTGGTCTTTTTTTCTATAAACTCTCTGTGGGATTAGATGTGATGATTTTATATATGCTCCTCCCTATGATTTGTCTTGTTTGAAAGAGTGAGTTTTGTTGTGAGTGGGTAAGCAGTAAACATCAAGTTTTATTTTACTGATGTCCATTGTTAACTTTCTTTAGTCTTTTGTCAGAATATGACTTCTAGGAAGCAAAGGTGATGATGTTATCCTGTTTGAGAAGTCATTATTTCAGCACAGTTTTGGCAAAAAATTTACAACTATCCTCTGGGTCATCTACATTGGGGGACATCTACCTTTGGGGCACACAAAGAGATTTAAGACAAGATTTATACAGTTCTGCAGTGTACAGTACAATTATTTATTTTCTGATGTGTATAATAGATACCAAGTCACTAACAAGCAACATATTAACATTAGGCTATACTTTAATATGCTAACCAGCCTAAACGAGACACACAGTGAGTTTTTACCGGTTGGGTAGTTACCATCAGTGGAAAATGGTCACTATTCCTTGAAGACAGCTGATCATTAATGTTTTCAAGTTACTAACTTTCAATTACTTGTTTCTTTAGGATTTTATAGCTTCCAGCTAGTATTATTCATCCTGTGTCTTTGAGCTCCTAGTAATTGCTACCTTAATGAATAAACTTCTCTGGAGTTTTTGCATTTCTTAGCTCTGATTCTTTTAGCTCATGTAGTTTTTCACACCTTCTTAATGATTTTCTCAACAAAACTGAATTAACATCACACAGCTGTGTTATACCAAGCTGGCCTTGGATCATAGACAGCTGAAATCCTATGCCAAGGGCTTCAGTTTCATCTTGAAAATGTAATTTATTGACTCAAAATTCTATGCATTGCTATTTCAAAGTGATAAAAAAGGAACAAATGCAGAATAATGTATCTGTATTTTTAGATGTTTTGGGAAAGCTCCAAAGGAGGGGCATTAAATGAGCAAATTAAATCTAATGCATGCTTCTGAGGAAATTGTCTTGAAATATAAAACTAGTTACAATGATTATGCTATCTTTAGAAGTTGTCCTTCAAAAACAAAACAAATCAGACAAGTAAAAAGAAAAGCTAGAAATGTTAACTGGAAAGTTATTCACAGATTCATGCTTGTCTGATACGAACAAGTTATAGTATTTTTAGATAGGAATTTCATAGTTATGTTTGTGCACTCTCTAGCACTACAGTTCATATTGTTCACGAACATTTCAAAAGCTCTAGATGTAGCACACAAAAAAACCCAAAATTAATTCTGATTAATTTTCGTTCCTTTTTTCCTTGCCACATTCACTCCTTATGAAATTGGGGTGTTTTTTAGGCTATGATATGTGTGTTTTTGTATAATACAGTATAGTTGCTACACTAAAATTTGTTAGAGGAAATCTAATTTAATTTAAAAGCAACTTGCTCCATGACACATTCTGCTGTGTCAGTTAGTGACAACTACTATAATAATGGATATCCTTCTGAGGTGAAAAATCTCTGTGGGAAATTGTACTGAACAGAATAATGCATTAAGAAATCTGCTTATACGTGGCGTTCTATACTTCAACACACATGGCTTCTTTAGCTGCTGTGCTTCTTTAGACTGTAAAAAATGTGGAACATTTGCTGATAGCATAACATTGATAGGGATTTTGCAAGAGAATCTGATAGAAAAGTCCATCCAAATAATACAGAGGTTTTCAAACTCTTTAAAATAAAGGTGCACTGAAAAAAAAGGCTGTTGAAACACAAAGACATTCAGTACAAATGCTCAAAAATGGTGTAAATTCAGAACTCTTTTTTCCCAATATGATTTGTGCCCCTGTGGAAAAGTTTCCTGCCACTTGTTTGGGCTGCTTTCATTTAATCAAATACAGGCAATTGCAAGATGATTATCTACAAAAGAATAATGCAGGACACAGGTTTTGTTACATTTTCACATAAAAAGATCCTTTTCAAGCTCTTTCTAGTTAGTATCATATAATGACTGCTATCTCCACAGGCAAAAAGTTACAATTTAAATAGTTTCTTTGTCTATTTTTAAAGGAGACCATAAATCCACATGATCTCACTTTTTTTAATTTTAATTATTATTCTGCAGTTAATTATGTAGCTTGTTTACTGTCATTTGATTCTTATGCATTGTGTCTTTGTTACTCTTACTTCAGCAACTTCTAGGTCTAGATACAAGTAACATTAGTAAAGTATCTCATATTTATTCCTCATGCTTCAATATAATTCAAATATTATAACTATGCATATATAATAATAGAAGTTTTATATTATTTTAGTATAATATGCATATATTATCAGCAACAACAAGTCTTGTTTTTATATAGATATAGATATTTGAGAAAGTAACCTGTCAAGAGACATCTAAGTTAGATAGTACTCTCAAATAAAAGACAGAATTCTTTGGGTAATAGTTTTGGATTATGAGATGAAGTGGAGAAAGGGAGGAATTTCAGCCCAAGTTGTACATTCTTGCATAGACAAAAGTGATCACTAATCACTACTGCTTAGTTGTACTCCCCCAAATATATATATATTTTTTTACATTTAAAAAGAAAAATAAGACAGTGAAAATCAATATTTGCTCACAAAAGCATAACTTCTCATTTTCACTTACTATCCCTGTATAATTTTGCAAATGTAGACAATTGTAAAATGTCTGTGGTTGATAAATGCATAACATGAAGTTCTTCAGTGTCATGTCTATGTGATATACCTTCAGTTTTGGTTAAGAAAGGAATAAAATATATTCTTCCTGCTCAATTTTTAAATAGAAACATCTGTAGCTTTTCTGTGTAGAACTTGTTTTTATGAATATTAGCTGGACATACTAAAACAGGACTTGTAAGGATCACTGGACCTTAACCAGAATATCATTTGCTTTGAGAGCTCTGACCAGGAGGAGTTGCAAAAGAGGGTAGAGATCTCAGCATTGTTAAAATGACATTAATTCGAAGACTAAACAAAAGTAGATAATTTTGTGAGTTAAGGAACTTCATAACAAACATTGAAGCTTCTATAGATTTTAAGTACCCAACCTTCATGCTGAACTTTTAAAAAACATACTGTAGAGGACTACTCTAAAATTAGACTAGATCAGAACTTGTGCATTTTGGTCTTTTCATGCTTCTGGTCTGAACATCAGATTGGAACTATGTAGGAACACATGGCTAACTAGTATTCTAATTAACTGTAATTAAATGCAATGCAATTCAATTAAATGTCATTAAATTAAACGCACCCATTACTATTTAGAATATGTAATGAGAACAATACTTGTAAACAAACTCTTGTTTCCAAAGAGAAAAGTAAATAAACATTAAGAAAGGTCCTTTGTCTATTCTTTTTCCAAATCCATTAGCATCACATTGTTCTTATTTTCTAAATAAGGTCATTTCTACAGTAATAGGCCTAAGGCTTTAATCACCTCTAAGTTTGTGGTTGTGGTTTCATAGCTTAGAAACTTCATTATCTAGAATCTAAATGAAAATATCAGCTCTAATCAGAGGGTCGTGAAGATGAAACTTTCTTTTCCTCATATAAATATTGCTTTTTGGAATAAAGCAAGAAGAGTTTATATCACTTTTAGTTGTTTATATATAATCTACTGACTCAGAAATCAAAACCACTCACTGCACTCTTTTTAAACAGAAGTTACCTTCAACTGCTTCTGAGATCACACATTTCACATAAAAAAGGAGCAAAGGTACAAAGCCTATCTATATCATATAACTTCTTTTGAAGTATTCTGGTTTTTCTTCATAAGCACTGAAAATTCTATGTCTTTTGTATTTTTAAAGTAAATAACAGAGTTGATGTAATCTGCAAACAATAATTTAGACTGCATACTATGCATCTGCAATAGTTCTAGGTATCTTTTTCTTTTTTGTCTTCTGGCTTTGTTAAATATACCCAGTGTCTCTTACAGATCATGTTTCTGAGAGCAGTAGTTCCACTGGAAACATCATGTCATATTTTATCTTGGTCAGCCTGTAAATGGAAAACCTTTTACATAGTCCTCTGAAGTGTTATGGTCATCTGTGTTCTGTGCCACATTCACCAAAATCTAAGTAGATCGGTTAGCTTTTCATGATCTACCTCAGGTCCTGCTCACAGCAATTCTGTGCAGGCTAGTCACCTATGCAATTTTAGTGGATTATGGGAAACTCCATGTTTCCATGGCTACTATGCTCACAAGACCAATGCTAGTTGGTATAATGTTAGCTCAATAGATCTACATGATAGGTATCCTCTGAGGTTGTCATGACATTCATAAAATGTCAACCTTTACCCAATAAACCCTATTGAATCAAAACCAAACTAATCTACCTCAAAAAAATACAATTTTAATAAATGACAAAAGCCCATGACCCCCGTTCAGAAATTCTGTCCTGAAAATGGAGAAATGCCAGAAATTTTGAGAAGTTTATTAAAGAACTCTGCTGCAGCTGGTTTTTCATAGATAGGGCTTAGATTTAGAAAGAAGTGTCAAGAACTCTGTTAGATTTCATTTCATTTCATTCATTGTATTTGGCAATGAAAATGTCTCTGGCAGTGAGAATCTGTTGCTATAGTGAAGTTGTGGGAGCTCTAACATCCCCAAACAACTGAGTACCTTACAACAGCTTCTGTGCGAATAGGGCATATCTCAAACAGCTGCTCTTTCTGCTTGCTTAGGCTTCTCAATAAAAGTTTTGGCTGGTAAGTTAGACTTTCTTATCCTAAAGCATGTATGCATCACTGGAGTAAAAATGTTCTGTGGTTACGTTGATTCTGCTCCGCAAATCTAATGTCCTGTATGCAAGAACATCTGGCTTATAAGGACATGTCATTTGATATCTGGTTAATACTAATTAAGTGTAAAAGCCCACAAACCCTAAAGAGCAGCAGATATCAGTGACCATAACAAAGAACAGAGTGCTCATGTCTCTAACCGATGGGCAATTGAAGAGCTTCAGCGTGAACTGAGTAACCGATAAGAAAGGAGGGGATTATAATTATTGTGGGGCCCATAGGAAATAATAAACTTATTATGGGATATTTGGGGGGTTTGTGAGACTGCTTGAAACTTACTATGGTGTGTTTTAAGAGGTTTGCATGAATCACTGAAAGTTGTTACAGAATAATTAATAAAGTGAGGAGTCAAGGAAAAAGCATGAGGATAAATGGAAATAAGTGTGTGGAAATGAGAGGAGAACAAAAGGGTCTGGTCACGTATAAGCATCTTTCTGGCCAGCATGTTTATATGTCCAAGCCCTGAATAAAAGTTGTGTTCATGACCTGAACAGTGCAACATAATTTATGGACAGGACCTATGCATTTACTAGCATACTAGACAGACATAGAATGTATGTTTATACACTATGTAGACAAACCTCAAAATTTTTGTGCATCTTACAGTAAGTAAATGAAAAAAAGGAAAAAAAAAAACCTTGTTGTTTTTTGTTAGTCGTAGTTTTGTGGTTTGGGTTTTTGGTTTTGTTTTGTTTTATTTTATTTTTTTTTCGGGGCAGGGGGGTGGTGGTGCAAGGGGAATTGTTTTATGGTGGGTTTTTTTTTTCCGGAAGGGAAGATAAATGAAGATAAAAGCCACTTTGGAATGAAAACTCAAGCATAATACTGACTTAATGACTACATGGTTTGTTCAAAGGAGAGATGTTCATGTCAAGGTCAATAAATTGCTGCTTACCAAGTGATTTATTAATTCAATTTTAAGTTAATTTTAATAATGTATGCTTCATTTGCAGCATTTACCACTGAAATGCTAGGTCTTGTTGGCTGTGATTCATGAAGCTTCTTATCTGACAAGCAAAGAGTGGTCTTAATTTAAATGTCTATCAACTTCACAAGTTTTATTTTACTGGGAACAAAAATAAGGGACTGATGGATGGTCATGGTACTAGGTAGGTATTTTCCTTAAATTATATTTCCACTCTAATCCACCCTGCAGGGCAGGGTGTGTGTGTGTGAATCATATGCTTAGTAGAAAACTGAGAAGAAAACAAAACAAACTAAAACAAAACAAGTAAACCCTAGGAAATTGTATCTACTAACTCCTTTATTAGATTAAACATTAAAAGTGCTAAAGTCTGTCATTCAAATGCCAAAACCTCCTTGTTTATTGCTTAATTTTGGAGACAGTTAAAATAAACATCTAAATTTCATCAATAAATTTTATTAGGGGACTAAGTCAGCTAGAGGGTGAATGAGATGGAGTCTGTCAAGCAACATGGCTCTTGAAGATCATGGCAGCAGTAAGCTGGTCTGTCTGCCAGAAAAGTGCCAGCAGTGGATCTGAAGCTCAGAAAGAACAGAGGACAGGAAAAATTTCCCTGGAGCAGAGGTTAATCAAAAATATTTTGCTTCTTTGATGTTATTCTTACAGAAGGCCTTTCTGTGAAGGTCAGCTTGAGAGTTACAGAGAAAGATTGGTGTGGGTTTTTTCTTCAGGGTTTAGCTGATTCTAGGACTTCATACAAAATGATGACTAAGCCAGTAAGCTCTGCCTAGTGTGTTCATGTCAGTCAGTGTGCAAAGGCACCCCTGAGGCAAGAGGCAAGAGTAACCTGCCTTAGACGTGGCTTCTGCCTGGCTACGGCTTTGAGGAACGTCTCTGCCTGCACTGCCTGCACCACCCCAGGTTTAGCTTCTCCAACATTGAATTTACCCTTCTTAAACTGGGGTTTGAAGTAATGTTAAGTCTTTTGCTTAATGATTAGGGTTTTCACTGTCAATCAAGACAGTGACCAGGATTGCAATGGGTATTCATGTTTTCAAGAACAGAGAACAAGGTTATTGACATGCAGCTGTGGGCTACCTCAGCTGCCCAACTTTGGGCACCTACATTTGTTCTCCCCCTGTCTTTGCATTTTATCTATTTCCGGACCCTGCATTTTGTCACATACCTTTGGCTCAGGCATTATCATACTCAGTTTAGGCTCCCTGTTCCCTTCCTGTTTTGGAGTTTAGCTGGGATGAAAATATACTCACCACAAATATATAGTGAGAAATTTCTTCTGCCAAAGTAGATTATAGATCTAGTTGATGTGCAGTGTCTTGAAGAATTATTGAAAAGGCTTTAAGCCTGGACATCTCAAGTATTGCACATGAAAGCAGATGATAAGTGGTGCGCTGGGATAATACAACTTCACCTTTCTCACCTACCTTGATCTCAGAGTTTCGTGAGAATCTAAGGCAGCTGATGCCAGTCCTGGTTTTCATTTTTTAATTCTTACCTTTCTGTAAGAATGTCCAAGTGAAAATGTAGTCTATTGAATTTTAAGATTTGATTACGCCATAGCTGTAGCACTGTAAAGAACCATTCTATGATTCTATGTCTGTGAACTGCTCACTGGTAATAATATTTCAGTGTTCATCTATCTCCATTCTATGACAGCTCTGTGGAATCACCCATAAGAGAAGAAAAATTTAACTTCTTTTGTATCTTGAATATTGCATCTACAGTGATATCTATACATCCAGCATGTAACAATGGCATCACTTGATAGAAACAATACCTTCATTGTTTAGATTGAATAAAACATATGAAGTAGGATTCATCCATCCTTTACTTGAGACATTTCATCTACTCAAATAAGACGAACAACCTATCTAACATTTGCCTCAAAGAATCAAAATACGTCATCATAAGTGCCTTTGTCCTCTGACCATAGAAAAAGACTATACAATTACAGATGTGGGATGCCTAATTTTTATTAAGTTCAAGATAAAACTTTACTGTGGTATGACGTGAAAATTTCTGGATCCATAAAAAAAATTAAAATCTGCCGTATTAAAATCACCTATAAAAAGATGGATAAATAAGGCAAATATTAGCTAAACCTGGAAACAGGGTGTCCTGGTTTGAGTGAGAACAGAACTAATTTTGTTCTGTAATTTTACTTTTTAGATCAGTTTTTTTAACTAACTGCATTTTCTGAAGTTAACAGCCTGTTCTGACAGACAGCGTTTGCTTCTAGCACCCCATGTTTAGAGTTACTACCAAGGGTTGGTATGCAGACCAAGGCCACTGCTGGATCTTGTGTACCACATTCAGGGGTGCAGAGAGTGAAAGGCTGCACCTGCAGGGAGGAGCAGACAGGACAGGTGACCCTAAACTGACCAATGAGGGATTCCATCCCATATATGTCATATTCGGTATAGAGCTAAGGGATCCGAAGGGTCTCTGGTCTCTTCTTCGCTCTTGGACTGCCTTGCCAGCTTTGCTTGGCTTGGTTCCTTCCTCGGAGTACCCAAGGAGGACTCTGTCCTTTCTGCCTTCTATCCCGGTCTGTGTGTTCCTGAATCTGGTACCAGAATCCAGCTCCTGAACACAGCTCCCACCTCCTGCGGGGCCCAGTCTGGGACTCCTCAGGTGCCTGCTCTACAACATCAGTGTGATATAATTACCATCAGGGGGGATGGGTTTGATACTGGTCTTGTATATATTTGCATATATTCCATTTTTATTATTATTAATTTAATTTTCATTAAAGACTTTCTAGTTTCCTTTTCTAATCTCTAAGTCTCTTTCCCTTTTTCCCTTTCTCTTCCCCTTTGGGGAGGGAGTGGGGGTTAACAGAGAGCATCTGTTATAGGTCTAAGGGGCTGCCCTGATCCTAAACCGTGACACAGGGTAGAAAGGATGGAGGTTATTTGGGGAAAAAAAAAAAAAAAAAGAAAAAAAAAGAAAAGAAAAGAAACTTTCCAAATATGAGAATGCTTCTTCAAAATGGGCAAGAGAGTGTCAGAAGTTGTTGAGGTGCACCAGACCCCAACACTGAGTCATCAAGAAACTATGCTAGCAGTTTTCTTCAGACTATTCAAGCAATACCTCTGGCATACAAACTTTTAAGCAATTTCTATAGTGTAGGAATCTCACACCTTTTTTGTTGCTTATTAAAAGGTATATAGTATTTTCAAATGAACATTTTTACATCATCTGTCAGTAAAAGTTCTAATAGTGTTCAGTGTCTGTGGGTTTTTTCCCTCCTTTTTGAATTGAATCACTCATGACTTCTCCTACATTATTTCATAAATGAAACAAGTTCACTCTTTTTTTCCTGTAAATTAGAGAAAAAAAATATTATTTCCTTTCAGTGTTGCTTCTCTTAGCCATGAGTGCTTAAACCATAAATAGAAATGAAATTTATATTACTGGTTGATGAAAGCCATCAGTAGTGTAAATGATAACTTCCTCATTGCAGTTACAAGAAACTGAAAAGAATAAGATTTCAAAGTAAAAATGAAGATCAACTTTATTCAGGCAATAGTAAAATTCCTCATACAGTATACAAAATAGATGTCATATATGTAGGATCCTCCAAAGAATCATTTTAACTGGTAGACAGAAAAAACAATTGACTGAAGAGACAATAATCTGTTATATAACAAAATATGACTTCCTGGCAAAGAGATAATTTGTGTGAGAGGGGTGATATTGGCAGTGGTCAACAAAATGATGATGTAGGATCAATAGCAGTAACTGTTCACTGTCTTCTAATATAAGCACTAGGCAATATCAATAGTATTTGCCAACAGTCAGGTTAAAAAGGAACAAAAGAATATGACTTCACACACAAGGGTGGTAGAATTGGGAAGCAAAAAGTATTTTATTTTAATTTTTAAGTGGAGACTGAGCTATGAGAACCCACTGAAGATTACCAAATAGACCAGCTATGACAGTTTAGAAGATATGAAGAGCTAGAAATAGGAAACATGAGACTATTCAGTGGCCTCATTATTCAGTACCATGTTCTTGCTCTTCTTTCAAAATCAGCCTTTGGCTGATATTTGAGACAGTATTCTTCCTTAGACCAAAATCTTGTCCCTTAGTCTGAACTATTAAATCTAATGATTTTTGCAGTGTGTAACACAACACATAATTGTAATGATGATGCTACAGCAACTCTGAATCATTCACTACAGCTAAACCCCAATAAATTATATTAAACTTGTATGTGTGTGTATATAGATATGTAAACCGAATTGCTGTTCAAAATTAATTTTAGATAACTGCATGTACAGGTTTAGATGCTGTTCTATTTTTGTCGTAATAAATGAAAATTCTTATTTCTTGGAAGTATTGCAAGGACTTTCTATTCAAGCAAGTAGCTCTGTTATAATCAATAGAACTGAAATCACTCAATCTCACAACAGAAGTCAATGAAGATGCCGTGGTAGAATTGAAACAAATAGGTGGCTTTGTTTCAACCAAAGAAGCAGACAAAGAAGACAAAGTTAGCTCAATGTCAGAGTTATTTTCTAAAAGGCCTATGAGACAGAAAATCTTAGTTGTGGAATTCGGATCACATGCTTACTGTCATCAGCAGAGTTATTCTAATACTTATAGAAGCTAACAATCTGGTCTCCTATCTTTACTGCCACCTGTTACTGGCACAAAGATGAATCAGATTCATAAACTTAAACTGATCATGACTTTTTGCCTGATTTTCATAAAGCTTTGAAAAATTATAAATATTTAAAAATTATGGAAAATTTCCATATACACAGCAAACACACGAACAGCCCACAATTATTTTCTTTGTGAACAATGGGGAAAGTATATAGAGGGAATTAAAGTATTTTTTTTACCATGTGTTTATAAGTTCATAACATATTTCTGATTTCATTATTTCATTCAATTTTACTATTTAAAGTGTTAGTGCAAAAATGTGTAGGAATTTCTATGTGCTTTAAAGGACTTACTGACATGAAGAAGTTTATGCACAGTAACCTGTAGTTTCCACTAAATACTACTGTAACTATTCCTCTGTGGTAAGAAGCATGGTATTACACTGTAATTTGCAAAACGAGCTTGCAGATAACCTACTTTATAACTATTTTAAAGAAAATTTAAAAATTCAGTATTCTACTTTTCAAGTAGGAGCAGAAAAATAAAAAAGATTATGGACTTTAATTTGTAGTTAAAAATGTCTGCTTTCAGTCCCATTTTCCTGACACTTAAACTGGCTGTGGAGAGGTTACTTAATTGAAAGGGCATTGCAAAAGTAATTGAATATTTATTCTATTAAACAGTAATGCAATTAATCTGGCTATGTCTATTCATAAGCAATCACTGAGAAATCTTTCGGGACCCTCTTGTCTTTAACTTTACAGGCATATGTTTTTAAATGGCTTTTGGGGTAATTGTTTTATGTGAAAAGGTCCAATGACGAAATTTAAATAAAAACGATAATAAAAAAAACTTTAGGAATTTCTAAAGAAAGAGAAGTAAATCAGTATCTAGAAACACAACTGCCTTTTCTCTCACAGGTGCTACAAGTTCTTCTTGTATTTCTTATATTGCCATTATCAAGTACTAGATAAGGGTGTACTTTACTTTCCAGTCAAGTGGAGTCTTTCTTGTTAGCAGGCAGGCTTGCTATGCTATATTTTTATCCCAGAAACTTCATCTTTATAGGAAAGTTCTTACTCTAAATGGAGGCTGCTCTCTCCCTCTCAGCTGCAAAGGAGCTTAGGATAACTAAAATAAGCTAAATTTTGAAATGTTGAACAAGAGAGGAATCCCTCAGAAAGGACTGAGCTAATACCATGACTGCCTCCTGACACTTGGGCCACAGTATAGGAACATTTTGTTTTGAACACATTTGTTAAAATGTTGCCAGAGAGATTCCTATTTATTTATTTATATAAGGTAATGCCCCCAAAGGTAAAGCTTAATGATAGATATGTCCTAAACAAAACTTTTCCCTCCAAGAATACTATTCCTAAATTCAGAATTTTTTTAAATAAGGCTGCATGATAATTATAATTTAGACATAAATAATAAATACACAAAATACAATTCAATTGTGTTGTCTAATTTACTCTAACTTCTCAGTTGGCAGGAGCAAATCCCTCTTCTTTTTCCTGTTTTAGACTGGTCATGAAAAAAGGACTTTTGAGTCCTTTTGAGGGCCATGTGAATTATGTAGTATGCAAAGACTCTTTCTGCAGATGTAAGCAGCTATAGAACATTTTAAAAGATTCCTTTGTGTAAAACAGAGGATTGTGATTTCTGACCTTTTCTCTGATAACAGATTCAACAAAAGCCATCAACAGTCAAAACTGTGATATAGTGATTGTTCATATAAGATACCTAGAACATTGTTTATTTTTAGAAGTTAAAAGACAGCATCAGGTTAGTCAGTTGTAAAGAGAATAATAAAATTTAACTAAGAGCTGTAGGATTTATATTATTTTTATTGTGCAGTGCTTGTCATAAGTAAAGTTCATTTTAATCAACTTAATGGTGTATGATTTTTTCATATTGTTCTGTGGGAAGTAGGTTTTCTGTCCATCAGTTAAGATTCAGTTGTGTTTTGGTTCTTTCCCTTCTGAGTCTGGATGATATATAAAGCTCTACCTTTCTTTTCAGCTGCCTAATAAATACTATTTAAATAAAAATATTTTATTTTATTTCTCTTTCTTTATTTTCTCATTTTACTAATTTTACACTTGTAAAACATGCACATACACAAAAATTTAAGAAAGCACATATACCATTCAAACAGTTGGGTAAAAAAGGCAATGAAACAATGTTTTAAAAATATTGATTTTTTTTTTTAAGTAAAAATCCTTTTTACAAGCACAGGATCATAGAATCAAAGAATCATTGGGTTGGAAGAGACCTTAAAATTCATCTTGTTCCAACCCCCCTGCTATACGCAGGGATACCTCCCAGTAGACCACGTTGCTCAGAGCCTCATCCAGCCTGGATGTGAACACATCCAGTGATGGAACATCCACAACTTCCCTGGGCAATCTATGCCAGCTTCTCACCACCCTCACAGTGAAGCATTTCCTTCTTATTTCTGATCTAAATCTGCCATTTTCCAGTTTCAAACTATTACCCCTTGTCCTATCACTACAGGCTTTTGTAAAAAGTCCCTCCCCAGCTTTCCTGTAGGTGCCTTTCAGGTACTGGAAGGCTTCAATAAGGTCCCCCTGGAGCCTTTTCTTCTCCAGACTGAACAAGCCCAACTCCTTCAGCCTGTGGATGTGAGAGTAGGGGGCATCCTTGGCTGCAGTGACCACGAGATGGTGGCATTCAGAATCACATGTGGCAGACACAGAGCCAGAAGCAGGATCGCTACCCTGGACTTCAGAAGGGCTAACTTTGGCCTCTTCAGGGAACTGCTTGAAAAAGTCCCATGGGACAGGGCTGTAGATGGTAAGAGGTCCCAAGCAAACTGGCTAATATTCAAGCACCTTTTCCTCCAGGCTCAAGATCAGAGCACCCCAAAGAGTAAGAAATCAAGGAAGAGAACTAGGATACTTAAGTGGAAGAAGGAAGTATATAGAACATGGAAGGAGGGGCTGACTGCTTGGGAAGAGTACAAAAAGGTTATCAGAGGATGCAGGGATGCAACAAGGAAAGATAAGGCCTACTTAGAACTAAACCTGGCGATGGAGGTCAAGGACAACAAGAAAGGCTTTTTCAAGTATGTTGGAGGTAAAAGGAAGTCTAGAGGAAATGTGTGCCCGCTGCTGAATGAAGTGGGTGCCCTGGTGACTGAGGATAGAGAGAAGGTGGAGTTACTGAATGCCACCTTTGCCTTGGTCTTTACTGCTAAGGCCAGCTCCCAGGGGTTCTAGTCCTGTAAGACCACAGAGAAAGTCTGGAGGAAGGAAGGTTTTGTCTCACTTGAGGAGGATTGGGTTAGAAAGCAGTTAAGCAAAACTGAACATCCGCAAGTCTATGGGCCCTGATGGGATGCACCTGCGAGTGCTGAGGGAAATGGCGGAGGTCAATGCTAGGCCACTCTTCATAATCTTGAGAGATCCTGGAGAACAGGGGAGGTGCCTGAGGACTGGAGGAAAGCCAATGTCTTCAAAAGGGGCAAGAAGGAGGACCCCAGTAAGTATAGGCCGGTCAGCCTCACCTCCATTCCTGGGAAAGTGATGAAACAGTTTGTTCTTGCTACCATCTCAAAGCATGTTGAGGAAAGGAGGCGTATCACAAATAGTCAACATGGATTCAACAAAGGGAAGTCATGCTTGACTAATCTGATAGCCTTTTATAATGGCACAATCAGATGGTTAGATAAAGGGACGGCAGTGAATGTGGTATATCTCGACTTCAGTAGGGCTTTTGATACTGTCTCCCATGATATCCTTGCAGCCAAGCTTAAGAAGTGCAGCTTGGATGGTTGCGTGGTGAGATGGATTGCAAACTGGATGAAGGACAGAGCCCAGAGAGTTGTGGTCAGTGGAGCAGAGTCTAGTTGGAGGTCTGTGGGTAGTGGTGTTCCCCAAGGGTTGGTCCTGGGTCCAGTGTTGTTCAATATACTCATCAATGACCTGGATGAAGGGATAGAGCATATCCTCAGCTAGTTTGCTGATGATACAAAACTGTGATGAGTGGCTGACACTCCAGAAGGCTGTGCTGCCATCCAGCATGACCCGGACAATCTGGAAAGCTGGGTGGGGAGAAATTTAATGAAGTTCAACAAGGGCAAGTGTAAAGTACTGCATCAAGGGAAGAACAACCCCATGTATCAATGCAGGTTAGGGGCTGATCTGTTGGAGAACAACTCTGGGGAAAAAGATCTAGTAGTTATGGTGGATAAGAGAATGGCCATGAGCCACACAATGTGCTCTTATGGCCAAGAAGGCCGAGGCATCCTGGGATGCATTAAGAAGAGCGTGGCCAGCAGGTCGAAGGAGGTTATCCTCCCATTCTGTGCTGATGAGGCCCCACCTGGAGTACTGTATCCAGTTCTGGGCACCCCAGTTCAAGAAAAAGAGGACGCTACTGGAGGGAGTCCAATGCAGAGCCACTAAGATGATTAAAGGAGTGGAGCATCGCTCTTATGAAGAGAGGCTGAGAAAGCTAGGTCTTTTAAAGCCTAGAGAAAAGGAGACTGAAGGGTGACCTTATTAATGTTTATAAATATGTAAAGGGCAAGTGTCAGGAGGATGGAGCCAGGTTCTTCTCAGAGGCATCCAGTGATAGGACAAGGTGTAATGGGTACAAGCTGGAATATAGAAGGTTTCGGGTAAATATAAGGAAAAACTTTTTCACAGTGGGAGTGACAGAGTACTGGAACAGGCTGTCCAGAGAGGTTGTGGAGTCCTCCATTTCTGTGTGGCCTGATCTAGGTGATCCTGCTCTGTCAGGGGGGTTGGACTAGCTGATCCTTCGAGGTCCCTTCCAACCCCTAGCATTCTGTGATTCTGTGAGAGCTGCCAGGCAAAGAAGGACTTGGGTGTGTTGATTGACAGACATCTGAACATGAGCCAGCAGTGTGCCTAGGTGGTATCAGGAATAATGTGGTCAGCAAGAGCAGGGAAGTGATCATTCCTCTGTACTTGGCTTTGGTAAGGCTGCACCTCGAATACAGTGTCTAGTTTTGGGCCTCTTTCTACAAAAAGGATGTTGAGGTGCTGGAGAGGGTACAGAGGCGGGCTACCAAGCTAGTAAAGGGTTTGGAGCATGTCTCTTATGAGGAGAGGCTGAGGGATCTGGGGCTGTTTAGCCTTGAGAAAAAAAGGCTGAGGGGAGACCTTATTGCCCTCTACAACTACCTGAAGGGAAGTTGTAGTGAGGCAGGAGTTGGTCTGTTCT
>WUAM01000322.1:0-31727 GCA_024336885.1 Actenoides hombroni
GTCAGTTCCTCCCATCCTTTCTTCCTTCCTGCTCCCCACTCCCTCCTTCTCCCTCAATCCTTTTCCTCTTTCTTATTCTCTATTACCCAGGTTTCTCTGTTTTATCACACATCATGGGATGATTTCTGGTGCTCAAATATTACATCTTTGAATGAATCAGGTGCATAATTTTCAGTGCCAAAATAAGTCCAGTAGCACATTTTCTTGATTTATTAGGATATAAATCATCTGATTGTTTTATGCTAAAGTTTTCTATGTTCAATTTATAAAAGTTGTTCATTTTCAACATAATTTTTCCTTACTTCCTAATTCTTTCTATTTGTCTTCATTTTCTTGCTAAAAATGTAATGAAAAGAATTGGAGAAATATGAGAATTGAGAAAATACATTGCATTGATATGTCATTTTCCCATATTTTCTTCTTCATGTGGGTGAGCATGATTAAATCCTTCAGCAGGAACTGAAACTTTGTTGGCTGTGTATGGACTTTTAGCTTTTCAACACTATCATAGTAAGGATAATACATTTATTCATTACACTGCCCTCAATAGACAATGCTGCTACACAGAAAACGAACTTCACCTTAACAGGGGTCTGTTTCCATTTCAATACGGATAGCTGCAAGAACTGGACTCAAATACGTATTATATCCAATATCTTAGTTAATATTTTCAATACTATCAATTAAAATGCTGCTATTTCTATCAATAAGATTCATGTTCACAGATATTCAAACAGCAGTCTTTTGTTGTGAAGACATCAATATTTTCAAGTGTAATTTTAAAATAAACCCCATTTTTATTTGGACAGTGATTGATCAGGGAAGATATGCAAAATATCTAATCAGTTTATTTTGAAAACTGAAATTCTTTAAAGTATAACATGGCATTATCACATGTATAATACATTCATTAAAACATGTCTGCCTCAAATCTTCAGTGCGCTTGTGAGTGCGGGGGTAGGGACCATGTAAAAGACTAGTGCAGGAAAAGCAGCTGCTACCAGTGGAGAGGAAATATGGGACAGGAGAAAAGGAAGACCAATTATCCCAATCAGACAACTTTCCATGAGCATCTTCAAAGCAGTGATAATGAATGGACTGATCTGAGTGCCACAAGAAACTAGGACTTGACAGATGTACAAAAAAGTCTATCAAATAAATGTAAGAGCAGTGCTGACCTCCTTCTGTACTTGGTTGGTAAAGTGACTCAAAATGATTCCTTACATACAGGTATTCACAACGCCTCCACACATTTACTATTCCTTCTTTAATGTTTCTCTTTGCCTGACTGGATTTCCATATGTTGCACTCTTGCTTTACTGCCATATGGTGCAATGAAATGTAATAGCTTTTACATAAAGTTGTAAGCAAAGCATTCCTTAATCAGCTGCAGGACCACATTGCGGTTGTCTCTTTGCAAGGTAGCCCTGTCAGTTTCTGGATGCTCATGTAATGTGATTTTTATTCCATTTACCTTGACTGTACACAGGTATTGCATACTGACACCATTTCTTCCCATTTGTATTTTGAGTGGTTTCTAGAAAATATTTAGCTCTCAAAAGGTGTGGTTTTTCATTTTTGGTCATTGCTGCTGGTAGCTTTTTTAATAATTATTATTTTTTTCAATTTCAGTTCTTGACAGTTATAAAGCTAACTGTGTGCTAAAGTATTTCATTGTTTAATATTCTCCAGTGATGAGGTCTTAGAATTTTAGTGGCCAATTCTTGATTATTACAGTTTTAACACAAACATGTTATTTAAAAAATGAAACTCTGGGAAAATAATGAAGAAATGACTGATCAAACAGAACCATTTGTATGTTTTTTTGTTGGGGTTTAGTTTTAGTTTGGTCTTCTTGTTGTTGTTTGTTTGTTTTTATGTTTTCCTTGTTTTAAAATTTGTTCAGCACAGCTCTATATATTGTTACTACACATTTCACTATGCATATATAGGTTAGCACAAAAAATTCCTCAGATGGGACAGTCAGACATGCTGTCACTGGGAGGAACATTCCATACACGCAAGGACAGTTTTTAATAATTCTTAAAGAAATAACTGTTAGAGGCAAAATTCCTTCCAGGGAATTCCAAAAGGGCTTCCCAAAGGTGATATAGGTCTGTTTAATCATGGGTTAACTGTTTTTGCATGCAAGAAGACAAAAGTCCTATTCTTGTGCCATAAGCTGCCTCTTGAATCTGGCCAGGGACAAAACTGTATCACTGACAGAAAGACCTTACTTTCAAACAAATTCTGTTTTGATAGTTGGAAGACAATATTGAAACACACAAATTTGCTTTGTCAGAGAATAGGAAAGGGAATATGGATGGAGTAAAGATGAACATGTGCAGAACATTTCTGTGCTGCACATACTTCTAAATTAATAAGCTTTATAAAGCCCTGAAATGAGTTACTGCTATTAGTGGAGGTGAAAAGATGAAATTTCAAGGTATTAGACTTTTTTTTTAACCTTGCATTCATCATGCTTCAGTTTGACGATATGGTGCACAGTCTAGAAAAATGTCAATTTCTTGTTCCAGTCATTCTGGAGAGGAAAGAGAGTATTTTCTTTCTTCAGAAATAAATGTAAAGGAATTTTTCTACTCTTTCTTGTTTGGAACTGATAATTATAAATAATAATGGATTTTTTATAATTGTTTTTGTTTTTCTATGTTAACAGATTTTACTTGTATCTCCTATTACAGATTGGTTTGCTATACCTCTACCGGTATTTTTTTACATCTGAGCTTATTTCTTTTTCAAGGCATATTCTTGTTATATTAGGATTACATGTTTAGTTTGATTGATTTGCCATGTTTCTATTGCTAGTTTTTAATATTTAGTGGGTAGCATATACAAGACGTTCATGTTGCAAGAACTTTGTCTTGCTGTGTTTGATAAGCTTTCTCAAGTAAGAATTTGTAGCTTTTTCTGGAAAGCACAGTGCTTTAGGTTTACCTTCTTTCATTTGAAAAGTTCTCCTTTTACCTAAATCTTAGAAACTCAGGACATCATACTCAATGAGACTTGTAAATTTAAGGTGTTATATTCTCTTAACATTCAATCTACCAAGAAAATTCTCCTTTCAGCACTACTTGCAGTCACCTCTTCAAGTAGTTCCTTAACTAGTACATGAGTTTTACAATACAATGTGCATTTCAGGTTTAAAAAATGATGTGAAAACTTTTCCATGGTTTATTTCAGAAAGAAGGGATTCACTGCATTTCTTTTGTTTAAAAAAACCCCAAACCAGTTATCTTAAAGATTAATTTGTCATAATTTAATTCTGCATATCCTTTGCTGCATGTTGGCTTATTTTTCTCCAGGTATTATTTTTTCCCTTGTTTTCCTAATTTGTTCTAATATCTTTCATAAAATTGAAATAAGACTACAGACTATTAAGTCAAAGAATGTCATATAATTCTCTTCAATATTTTGTGGTTTCTAGTGAAACTCCAGTTAAACTCAGTAGACCTCACAGACTATATTTTTTAAGCTTATGATGTAAGTAATCACAGAACTCTTTCAGTTTGTATCTGCTTTGGTTGAATCAGTCCTCCTGGTCAAGAACACTTCATTATCAGCCATCATATGGACTGTGTGATCAAAAGTGTCATAGGAGAGCAGAACTGGCTCCCTAATTCACAGACTAAGCTTTGGTCTTAAGATAGTTGATTTATGGGCTATTAATTGTTCTTTAAACATTTATTGAGAGATGACTCGACTGTGCTCAGATAAGACTGAGCTCAGTGTTGTCTTAAAGATGTAAGCCTAAATATATAATATATATTTAGGAAATGAATGACCATTTTTCATTATAGGGTTTTGATTGTTAACAGTTGTTTTTCATTACTCTCCAGTTCATGAAGTGTTAAGGTGCTAAGTGACAATGCAGAATATGGTTTTATATGAGAATATTGTAGCTCATGGCTTGTGTTTTCAAAGAGGATGTGTGGGAAAACAGTGGACATATACATTCATTATCATATCAATTCAGGTAGTAGATAGTGCAGTAAAACAATTAGCTCTCCTATGTTGCGTACAAGCTCATTTAACCACTCTAATAATTCTGTAGATAGAAAATTTAAAAATTCTGAAATGTTTATAGTAATGTCAAACCCAACCTAATGGTTATTTTCCTGTCTATAGTGAATTCTCAGTATGTGGAGAGTGTTTGTTTGAAGTACGAAAAGAATTGCAAACAAATCTGTCTTGTAGTATCAAGCACTCTGAAGCCAGAATTCTCTTTGCTCCCATAAATGTATGTATACCACAAAAAAAATCCCTCGAGGACACCGGAATTACACAACTGGTGCACAGGAGAAAGGGACTGTGTTCTGAAGAGTAATTCAATACTGAACATTCAGGGAATGTGATACCAGCTATCTTTAAAGAAGATGAAAGGGTGGCTTTCACTACTGTAACTGTGTTGAGGGCTGGTCAACATGCAAAAAAAGCAAGGCAAGTAGCCAGATTAGTTTAATTTCACTGTTGTTTTGTTTGGTTTAAATCTTGTTTGCATATTTTACAAGGTAATGACATTTTCTAGGTACTAAAGACTTTCCTCCAAGTTGTTCACAGAATCACAGAATGTTAGGGGTTGGAAGGGTGTTAGTACTTCAAGCTTCTAATGTTGCATTTAGCAGGACTAGAACTTTTAAGAAGGTTGCTCTAACATTGTTTCAGCTAAATTCTGTACTTGCAAATAGTAGATAAAATATATTCAGTGCTGTTGCCACTTTATTATGTTTATCAGGGTATTGTACAAAATACCTGCCAGCTGCCTGTTTCTAACATGACATTTCTAAACCTTTATTGTGAGTGTAACAGTGATTTTGAAGATGTTGGATATATTTCCCCAAAGTGGACAAATTTAACTCCAGGAAGAGAGGAAAAATATGAAAATAGCTTTGCAACATATTCCTTAGCAGATGTTGATGTGTGATAGACATTGGTCCACAGGGAAAGGCACAGACATTTGTTTGTACACTTGAACAGTTCTTTGTGAGAGGCAAGAAATATTTCCACTGAGCAATAGATACAATCCAAACTCTGTGGTCTTTGTGGGAATCTGGTTCTCACAGATAAATATATAATCAGTTCCCACAAATAAATATATAATCAGTGAGAATAAAAGGTGATACTGATGCCTTAACTTAAAAATATATTTCTCCAGAAATCAAAAACCATGTTCTTAAGAGACAGAACCTTTGTTACATCATTGTTAAATGTAAATTCTCTGGAAGGAGCTGGATGTTCTAATGATTACATCTGGCACCTATTTTAAAGCCTTTTATGCTTTTTGAATTAGCTGGTTCTTAAAATACACAGGCTGGCTCTTAAAAGTTATACTAATGACTTCAGAGAAGCTGATGAGCCACTTGAAGTACACGGCTCTGATAATATTTGGTAAAGTATCCTAGCTAGGGATTTTGAGGTTGAGATAATAAAACATTTTAGAGAAAGAGATGAAAGAGCAAGAAAAGATTTAGGTTATTTTAGGTAGGTTTTCAAATAAGCAATTTTTGTCTGTGCATCTGAGGTGCAACATATCTCAGAATTCCCAAATAATTTTAGAAAACAATACTCTCAATAAAACTTCATAAAGCACATATATTAAACTTGTCCAAATACTTTTTGCATTATGAGTTTGTATCACTAGTTCTTTGATATCCACAATCTGTCACAGCAGTCACAATCAATTTCTTTGAGATAATAGTCCTGAAACTTAATAGTGAAAACACCAGGAATTCCCAGGACCTTTTCCTGAGAACTCTCTTGCAGACAATACCAACAGTTAACACAGAACTTCTCGTGGAAGTAGCTTAAAGGACAGACAGATGTAGTTTTCCTAAGAGCCTTGGGTTTTATTTTTCTGTACTCAGAAGGCACAAAATTAACTGTGCACTTATGGATGCTGTGTGACCTGCTCCAGGTGAACGGGGGGGTTGGACTAGATGATCTCCAGAGATTGTTTGCAACCCATACCATTCTGTAATTCTGTGATATGTGAGTTGAAGAAATTGCAAAGAAACATTTGTATAAATCTAAATATTAAAAATGGTAAGGTTGAAGTTGAAGATGAATGTTTGCTTACAGTTCTTTAAATCTAGAGGGAAAACTAAATTGTCTCTTCAATAATGAATTATATTCTATTTAATGGGTTGGTTTTCAACAGCTTGTACTATTTTTAATTTTTTCCCTTTATTATTACTGTAAAATGTGCATTGTTATGCACCAGCTAATAGGTGTGACTCTTTCTGATTTTGTTTGCTGAGCACAGGACTCACTTGATTCCTTTTGACATCTGATCTATCCCTAGGAACCTGATTTTGGTAGCTCCTTATGTCATATTCACCTGGGACCATTCTAGGCAGCTCCATCTCTCTGAAGACAGCTCATTGTGCTTTCTTCCTACTAATGTAGCATGATAAGTAAACCACTGAGACCATTACATTGGAGCATAGTCCTAGCGATTTGTATCCTCATTACTCAAAAATCTGTTTTACAGAAAAAAAAGAAATCTTCACAACAGAACAACAGCTTCTACTTTTTAGTTTCATTCTGCTTCTTCAATTCCCTGATTTAGTGATTTTAGAGTTCTGTCTACTTTTCACTGGAGGAACAATTTTGCTCTGATACTTAATGCTATTAATTATCAATAACACATATAACCTTGAACATTAGAGCTAGATAAATGCCTCCTACCATTTTAATTATCCTAAAAGAGACATGAAATATGGACCTATTTATTTAACATCTGAAAGAGAAAATATTTGTCTGTTGGCCATATATAGCTTTTGTATCTTTGTTAGCAACACCAAATTATGTTGTTAAAATAGGTTGTCAAAACAAAATGCATGTAGTGAGAATTTTTGTACTAAAAATGCAATGAAATACTTGTATTTGTTGTGTTTTAGTTCATTAGCCACAAAGATTTTTCTCTTAATATGCAGCAAGCTCAATTACTCTTCAGTAGCTTGCTTTAGAAAGCTTACATCAGAATAAAAGGAGGAAGATCTAGATTACTCTTTTCTTCAGTAACTCTCTCATAGCTAGACAGAATAGAGCCTACTTATCTTATTATTAAACCTGAATTGCCCAGGCTTTAACGATGGACTTTCTCTATGAGTTTTTTTAATTCTATAATACATTATCTGTCACAGTAATACTCAATACCAGTTTAACTAGGGATTTTTCTCAAAATAACTTTTTGATTCTGGATGAGATATAAGTGATATATCATAGGTGTTATTAATAATTATTGTTATTATGTCCAAGAAGGACATGGACCTGTTGGAATGAGTCCAGATGGCCTCAAATATCATCAGGGGCCTGTAACACCTCTTCTGCAAGGACAGGCTGAAAGAGCTGAAGTTGTTCATCCCAGAGAAGAAAAGGGTCCAGGGAGACTTTATAGCAGTTTTTCAGGATCTGAAGGGGGCCTACAAGAAAGCTGGGGAGGGACTTTTTACAAGGGCTTGTAGTGATAGGACGAGGGGTAATGGCTTCAAACTGGAAGAAGGCAAATTTAGATTAGAAGTTCTTTACCATAAGGGTGGTGAGACACTGGAACAGACTGCCTAGAGAGGTTGTGGATGTTGCATCACTGGAATTGTTCAAGCCCGGGCTGGATGAGTCTTTGAGCAACCTGTTCTAGGGGAAGGTGTCCCTGCACATGGCAAGAGGGTTGGAACTAGATGATCTTTAAGGTCCCTTCCAACCCAAACCGTTCTATGATTCTATGATTTTAACTATTGCTAGTAGTTAACATAAACCGTATCTCAACTGCCTTTTGAATTTTTTCTGTCTATATTTGTGCCAAAACTTGGCTTGTGTTCCATTGCTTAAGGGTGGGACAGGCTCAGGGGAAGATGAGGACTGAAAGGTGGAGAAGATTTGGGGCACATAAAGCCCTGAACACGTATCTACCCATATCTGAGCAGAGCAAGTAGAATTATAAGTAAGCTGGTTGCTGCCTGCCTTTGAGGCACTGTTGTGTTACTGTTGTTTGAGACACAAGCTGGTCATTTGAGAAGGCATCAAAACTATGTCTTGGGAACAGAACAGTTTGTTGGGAGATAGAACTGAGACAGCTCTTGTACACGGGAGATACCACTCAACAAGTGCTGCCTCCAGGAACTGAGTAAATTTAAATCATGTTCAGTAAGCTTTTGATTCTTGTATACCACAAACCTGATGGTAGTCATACTTGTACTACAAAGACATGGCATCATATATTTGAGATGGAACATTACTGAAATTCTGCATTTTGTTTTTAAACTGGATACTCTTTTCCAGCCATGTTTTCTTTTTTTTTCTTTTTTTTTTTTTTTTTTGTATGTGTAAATAATATGGCTACCAACATTTTCTTTAAAAAATAAAATTATCTTCTGTAGTTAAGCAAACCAGTCCAATTTGATGCACAAATTGACTTGTGGTGTTTAATATGCTGTGTTACAGAAGATGTCAGAACAGGAAATTCATAGACTGATGTTTTCAGGACTGATTCATATTTTACATACACCAAGCTGCTATTATCAATGTATCTGATCATTATGCATTCCAGCAGATTAGGCAAAAATCATGCTACTAAGTACGCTAGACAGTAATTCTAATCACATGCTATTGTTAGATGTTAAACAATCCACTCAGTTATTTATGTTTACTTTGAAAGTATTCTTTGTACCATTAAAACCAGACGAAAACTACAGCTTACAGTTAGCCATTTTATTTGTCCTTTTTTTTATGAATAGATCAAAAGATTTGAAATAATAACACTGTTTTAGTGAACAGTGTACTAGTTTCAGAGGAATAACTCAATTTTGTAAGCACTTGGGATTTGTGATTCTCTTATAATCAACAGTCTTTTTCAGTATAGAAAAGCTAATTCTGTCAGCTGCCAAAAATTGCTATAACCCATCAAAGTCAGTGGAAATATAGTCATATACAACAGTTGACAGCAGGATCAGAAGATTCAGCTTCAGAACTATTTGAAAGAATCAGAACTGCCTGCATGAAATAGTTACAAAAATAAAATACAATGTAAACATTACTTTGGCATGAGATGAAACAACTTCAGAAAAAAAAAGAAACCTAGTGGATAAAAAAAGAATCCTGTGAAAAATATCCAGAAAGACAGGGAGATACACAGTAGTTGAACCACAATAGAATGTAAAGACAAAAGTAAGTTTTGGGTTAACACAATAGTTAACAAACAGAGAATGTAACAAGCAGCAAATAGGTCTGAACCACAAAGACTTTGACACAACAGTGGCTAAAACATGGGTGTCTCCTCCCTTTCATCACTTCACTGGATAATTTGCTCTGATACTTCTCCTAACCATGTACAGTATTACTCCTTATGTATTGGTTTCCAAGAAAACTAAACTAGCAATTCTCATTTGAAACATTTCTAATTTCTAATTTCTAAATGTAACCAATACATGACTTTCAGTGGTATTTTTATTTGATTTCTTCAGTCCTCATGTATTTTCCCTTGCAGGTCTTGCTGGAACCTGAAAATCAACTCATCTGTTCCATAGTTTTCCATTACCTATGGAATTGCACTTTTGTGTAATAGATACTCGATATTACTCTTTTTAAAATAACTTCTGTTATGCTTGCCTAATTGTAAAATGAAAGAAATTTTGTCTTCTGTTTTTGGTATATAGTAAATCCAGTTAATTAAACTAATTTTATTTTTGTGCTAAAGAAGGTCCAGGTTAAGTAACTGGGAGATTGCATTAACTCCAACCGAGTTAATGCAGTTGATGTTCTAGTTAGCAGAAAATTACTGTTAATTACTAAAGGCCAAGCTCGGAATTAAAAAAAAAAAAAAAAGATTTCTTACAGTGAAATCCTGTTCAAAACTAGGATGGTGTGAAATGCAGTTTGCAGTACTAATGAAACAGCATTGTACTCTGAGACACAGACCTCTCAACGCTTGTTCTCTGGTTGCACCTATTTTGACAGATCTAAAGTCAACATCAAGTTCACTGAATCCATAAATATAAAATATTACTTGACCCAGTGTCATTTTAGTCTGTGGTATTGCAAGACTTCCTATTTAGATGGTTTCCTGAGCCTGTGCTGAACCTTATGGAGTGACTGCCTAGGTTTTATTCCTTCTAATCCCCTGCCACATAGGTACTTTTCACAGCTGCAAGTGCATTAGCTTCAGTACACTTTGGATTTATTTCTTTGAACTGAAGGCAGAGTGGATTGCATGTAATTTCAGCCATCTAAAAGTTCAGTTTCCAGCCCAAGTTGCCTATCTATGTTCTTTCTATTGCACAAAAGACAGAAATGCACTGTCACCTGGTAACCATCTGACAATATTAAGGAACATGTCTTAGGATCCGGTGAATCTTAAGAATAGCTTGCTTAAATAATTTTGGTTTATTTTCATTTTATTTAAATGCAGTATATGCTCTAGCCTGTAGAGATGTTACATACAACCATAGTAAACTCCATCAGTGTGAAAGACATTGCTATTGCTAGACAGGAAAAAGCAGAACTGTCTCTTGTTCAAGAGGGAAAAAGGTAGCTGAAAGATATTTAGTTGTAAGCATAGAAGAGTAAGGTAATATTTGGTGACTGATAAACTTCAGATCTTGCTCAGTGAAAAGAAATATGGAAAAATTAATCTCTTCGACCAAGGCACTTTCTACAGATGAAAGCTACAGAAACACAATGGCAAACACCATGAAGCAGTTTGGCCCTCTTGGGTGAGCAAGTGCAGGTAAGATTGTAAAGTTGCAAATCATCTCCTCCACAAAGAACAAAGGAGAAGAAAGCACTAGAGAGAAGAAAGATTTTCAGACTACCCTGTCTGAAATGCTAACAAAACTGATGTGGATATTCAAAGACCTACCTGTACTTCTAGATATTTCTGCTTTTAATTGCTTCTGGGCTTTAAAAGAACTGCAAGTGTTCTGCAAAATACACAACAGATAAAGAAAAGGTGTATCAAACTACAAAGTGTAGTAGTTATCAATTATACTGACTGAAAAGAGGAAACAGAATGAAAGGAAGTCTGCATTGATTAAATACTACAAAGACACATTGCTGGCTCCAGCTAATGGAGTTATTTAGGAAACTTTGGGTTCTACTCCCCAAAGTAACTTCTCATAATTAATTTATTGTATTGTATTGCTTCTGCAATCCATTAAGAAAGAATGTTGTGACATGGAAACTTGCATTGCTGGCTCTTAAATGATGACTGAAATGTTGTTCCTAACCACAACAGGATTTATTTGGAAATTATATGAGATGGGAACAAATATAAATTTTAAACAATGTTGCACAAGCAATTTTCATACAAAAATAGAAAGTCAGAAATATGCCATTGAAAAACTTTTTGCTCCAAAACCACATAATAGCTTTTGGGGGCAATCATAGAAATTTTGTTTTGTATCTGTGTGTGACATGTAAAGGAGTTTGGACATATATTATATACTGACATGTATAACTAGAGTATTACAGGCCATGTGCTAAATCAGATAGCGAAGCTAAAGGAAAGCATATTCATTCAAACACCAGTATAAGGTACATTATAAGATTAAAATATAATTGTTTATAAAAGTAATATTTTTATTCCCTGTGTTCTGGTATATTCTGCAAATTCTGCCAAATCAACAGACATTTTTCTTTAAACATCTTAGAGCCCAGAAGTCAAGATTTCAAGAACTGTATCTGGATCCTCACATTTGAAATGAATATGTAGATAAATAAGTGGATTGAGTTCTGAAAGTGCTCCAAATGCATAAACTTCATAAATTCAGGAATCCTTTGAATCACAGACTTATAGAAGATTATAAAGATGATTTTAGGATAGAACTGCATAAAGTAAAACATATAATTCAATCTGTTTAGTGCATCACTATGAACAGAAGTAGTTTCCAAAGTAGTACCAGTGGGTAATTAATACAGAATGTATATATAGATGCTGATGAATTTGTTCTTTATTTTCTTAAGCAGAGAAACTAAGTAATTCAAAGTTGTCAAATAAAAGGAGGAATTGTTTAACTTTTTTGGGTACTCCTTTTTGGCATCAGTAATGGACGACCACACAGAAATACATTTCATGATTAAACATTCTTGTCTAAACATAGGAGCCAGAATATTTTTCTGACTAGCAGTACAATGCCTCTTTGATGTAGCTCAATTACTTATGTCACCCATCTGATAGCATGCTTTATTTCACACGGATTTATATTCCTCCACAGAAGATAGGATATCTATTATGGCTGTAATGATGGCTGGCTCTTTCCTCTCAACACTGTGTTGAGATGAGCTGTTGTGGCCAAATCAGGTTTTTCTGTGTCCTGTCTTCTGGAAGCCTGCTGGAATCTCCAGTGCTCCAGGAAACACGCCTCCCCGCAAGGAGAGGACAGAAGATGGACACTTCACAGATGCTCTAGACACATTGGATCATGCCTGCTTCAGTCTGATCCCAGGGGCTATCATGAAACGACCCACACTGGGCTGCACCACAGACAGGTGACAGGGAAGCTGGAGGCAGTCCCTACTCATTACAGAGATGTGAGGATGTCACGCATGTCTGTAACTGATTACCTAGGGGCTGACATCCTCCATAAAGGCAGAGCAGCTGGTGCTGGCTGGAATCACCAACACAGATGTGTGTTGACAAGCTGGATACCATGTGAATTCCAGCAGGGCCATGAGGAACATGTAACGAGGACCTGTGGAGCAGGTATTCCTGAGAAGCTGCCCTCCAAGAAACATTTGCAATATGTAGAGAATGGCCTAAACAAGCACTGTAGATAAAGGAGGCTCAAACTGCTCTCCAGTGTGTCCTGCAAGGTGGAGATGACAACCACACCAGGTTCAAGTACAGCTTTTTAATCTTGTCTAATTTTAAAAGCCCAGCAGAACTTGTGGGTTTCTTCCCACTGCTGATCATGCTAAAATATTAGACTTTCTGAGTAAGTTTCAGACTGATTAAGATACTATCAGACTACTTGCTGTGTGTTTTCCTTAAATTCTAGACATTACATGTAATATATCCAGTACCAATAAAAATATTTTAAATTCTGTGAACTGGTAAATATATCTACATCTGAAGGATTAGTGTGCAACAGTATATCTCAAGCTTATTGAAAGTAACACTTTGAAAGAAAACTTTTATTGCAGAAATACTGATGTATTTTTATCTTAGTAATCTTTTTCACGAGGACAACTAGCCACTAGGGAGTATTCAGTGCTTATGCCATAGTTTTAACAATGACACTTTTAAGGTACAAGTCTAACATCTACTGGCTTCTATGGGACAAAGAAAGATTCGATAATATGAGGGCATAAATTCAAACTAGCCATCAAAATCACATTTTGCCAAGAAATGCAGCCCTGATCTAAAAGCATAACAAATGGACAGGAGTATCTGACTACTCATAGGTTATACCAAGATTAACATTTTCAAAAATTCTTAATTGAGAAGCTTAAGTGTCATTCACTTCCAGTATCACACCAAGACAGATTTTATAAAGATACTTAATAACCTGAAAATGTCTCTAGATACCTAGTGGCCCTTTGAAAACTTTTACCTCTAGCTGCCCATATGTCTTTAAGAGTTGGTGCTTAGCTGCACACTTCAGCTTTTAACTGAGGATTCGAATGTAGTTTCACATGGAATTTTTCAGAGACAGTGCTGTTTTACAAAGATTCCATTCCTCTTCTTACCTTCCAATAACTCATTTCCTAAGCCAAAATATAACTAAGAAAAATGAGAATTGTACTTTTTATAAGCTATAAAGTTTGCAATTAAAGTTGAATGTGACTTGGTTGGGTGCCCAGCCCCACAAATGGTTGTGCTGGGGTCTCTGAAGGAGTATCATCCTGAAGCGGCCATGGCAGGTTGGAAGGATCATCAATATCTTAAAACTGTTACAGAATATGAACCTGTCTCTTTACGCCATAATTAGGTACTTTCAAAAATGTATCTCAAAACTGCTGGTTGTTGCATAAAAGCTCTCTATTCATCTTGGGACTTAGTGTTTCTATGTGTATGTGGAAAAGAAAGATTCTGGAGGCAGTAAGGACACTGTCAGAGGTATTTCATCCAGAGTAGAGGGAGTATTTTTTCAAAAAATAAACTGCATACTGTGAGTTCTTTTTCCGTACAGTGCTTAACTGCATCATTGCTGTCTACATTTTCTAATACATCAGGTCCTGCACTTGGGTCATAACAATCCCATGCAATGCTACAGTCTTGAGGAAAAGTGACTGGAAAGCCACCTGATAGAAAATACAGGGGTTATTGTTCAATAGCCAGATTAGTATGAGCCAGCAGTATGCCCATGTGGCCAAAAAGACCAAAAGCATCCTGGCATGTATCAGAAATAGTCTGGCCAACAGGACTAGGGAAGTGTTTGTACCTCTGTACTTAACACTGGTGAGGCTGCACCATAAATACTGTGTTCAGTTTTGGGCCTCTTACTAAAAGAAGGACAATGAGGTGTTGAAGCATGTCCAAAGAATGAAAATGAAGTTAGTGAAGGGTCTAGAGCACAAGTCTTCTAAGAAGCAGCTGAGGGAGCTGGGGTTGTTCAGTCTAGAGGAAAGGAGGCCTAGAGGATACCTTATCACTCTCTACAGCTACTGGAAAGGAGGTTACAGCAAGATGGGGGGCGGTTCTGTTCTCCCAACTAACAAGTGATAGGACAAGAGGAAAAGGTGTCAAGTTGTGTCAGGAGAGGTTTTGACTGGACATTAGGAAAAATTTCCTCCCCCAAAGGGTTGTAAAACAGTGGAACAGGCTGCCCAGGGAAATAGTAGAGTCACCATCCATGCAAGCATTTAAAAGACATGTAGATGTGGTGCTGAGGGACATGGTTTAGTGGTGACCTGGCAGTGCTGGGTTAACAGTTGGACTTGATCTTAAAGGTCTCTTCACATCAAATAATTGCATGATTCTATGATTCTGTATCCACAGAAGTATGGATAAGCAGTGTACATGGAGGGATGCATGTCACACATAACACAAGGCATTTTGGTTTTAGTAAATCATTGTGTCATTCTGTAAATAATTCAGAATATTTAGTACAATTTTCATTTAAGCTTGGAAAGACATAGAATTATATAACATTACAACTGAATGAGACTTCAGAAAAGGCATTGCAAAACCTAGCATGTATGCAATAATTTATCATAGGGGATACATAATCGATGCTTGTTTAACTTATTATCATTGTTGCTAAGTAGGTAATTCAACAGAAGCTCTTTTCTTGCTATTTAAGAGGAGATATTTTGATTAAAGTAATAGATTTAATGATTAAACCAGTGATTAAAACCATATAAGAAAGAAACCAATTTCGGTTTATGAAACTCTTATTTCTTCTTGCAATCTCTTCTATTTACATCCTCAGTAAATTAGGGTGATGTCTGCATTGGTTTTGTATTTAGACTTCCCAGGCTTATTAAGCATTGCACGGATAATACTGCCTGGTCACATCAGTCAGTTTGTGCAAGGTGCCTTGAGTCACAGAGCTAAAATATCAGACTCAAGAGAATCAAAAATAACTTGCAGCCTGTGGGACTCCCAAGGATGTGATTTCAGATGAACCACACTCTGAAAAGAAAATTAAAACAAAAATTTGATGAATGAATCTGGTTTGTCCTTAGGTATAAAAGGAAGAAGACAGGGTAACATTGTTTTCAGTTGCAGCTGGTACCATGTTTCTGAGAGCACATGTAGCAATAATGACATGTCAAATGCCAATCACTCTTACTTCTTTTGATGTGCAAGGAAACTGGTGTGTGCTCAGAATGAAGTAACAGGTTGATCCTTTATATAGGAATTTAAGATTCTAAGGTGACCCACACACAAGGTCATTGAGCTGGTTTGTTTTTAAACAGACTGAGTTTAAATCAATGCAATCCCCTTCTCAGACACTTTAAACAAGTTACACTGCAAAATTCTAAGCACATAGTTTGAGGTCTATAAGCTTGATAGTCAAAAGAAAGCAATGTGAATCTTCCCTAAAACCTTTTTATTTAGGTTGTATTGATCTAAAAAAACTTCAAACAAGGCTAAGCTATATGGTTTTTTAAAAAAAGGATTTTAAAAAAGCAGCTGTGTTTATAAGTTTTTGTCAATACTGACCCCTCTGTAGCAGTACATTATACTCATATTAGTGAACTAGGTAGGGCTGTGACACAGGCAGGGATTCTGTCCTGTTGTCACCTCTGCAGTTTAGCACTGCTGAGCCGGGCTCTTCCCAGACTGCTGCCAACCCTGCTGGCAGTGAGTAGGCATGGTTTGGATTATAGCTCAGACTAGTGGCAGTACAGAATAAGCTAACCCATTTCAGGGCAAAAAAACAGATTTGGCTGTATTGATACAAGCAGTACTTCACAGCTTGTCCACAGCGTCAGAAAGCCATGGCCTCTTTTCTTTACTAGTGCAGAACCAAGAGGCATTTCTGTCTCCTCCCACCTTTCCTCTTCCTCCTTACAAAGTCAGGCACTAATCCAGAGAAATTCTTGAGGTTTGTCTTTGTCTTTGAATATAGTGATGTTGCACCATTTAACTACTGGAACTTTATATTTACTTTTGTATATTTAATAATGTAGTTACAATAATAGAGCCTTTATGTATTAATATAGTGATTCAGACAAGGCAATAAACCATGCCAATACACTTATTTTAATATAAGTGACCTTGTAACTGTGATGAAAACAGAGATGACTGTATTTCATTGTCTACATCATTACAGTTAAAGCAATGCAAGATGCACTGTATATATTATACTGAAAAATGAGGAGGAGGCAGAGTGGTAAGGATTGGGAGGGATGAGGAATGATATAAATACAATTGCTGGCAAATAGGTGATGCTCCCTCCTCCTTACACCTTAGTCAGTAAATCTTGATCTACTTGAATGCATATTTGTAACTGAAACTCCTACATTCTTCTATTCTATCCAGCACCAGACATAGTGGTTTTGTCATCAGAATGGGAATGCTCATCCTTCACATTCTACCAAAAGCTCACAAAATAAATTGTCAATAAATGTTCTGTTTCCTTAGCAGCTTTACAGAACAACTAGTATTAGTCTCTGTCAATAAAATTAATCTGCAATTTCACTTAATTCAGATACCTGAAGTCTTATCTTTGGCATATTTTTAGCTGAATATACATCTTGCTGCATGTTGTGAAGCTTAAGATGCAGAAAATTTAGGAAGAGATTTTCAAAAGAAAATGGTTTTGTGCTTATGTGGAAATTTTCTTGGAAAAAACCTGTAGTCATAAAATAACTATCCATATTTTATAGAACCTGAAACCAGCTTTCCATTATAATATTACATATATTTTCCCATTCTGCTCATGTATCAGAATTCCAGGAATTATTCATGTAAGGAACAAACGTATTTTCTGGGAAAACCCCCTATGAACTCAGGCTCCACACAGGAGACAAAATCCATTAGGAGTCTGTAAGAGACCAGCATGCTGATGGTAAGAACAGTGTGACTGAAAGCTTTTAATTTTTTGGTCCTCATTGGAAGGATTAGATGTTTTCAAAGACAACTTCCCCATCCTATGGCAGACACCTGTGGGTCCCTTGGCTGACAAAACGTACAGTCCAGGGTAGCCTCCTAGCAGCTTTGCTGTCAGTGCTGTGTAGTCCCACTCTGTAACTCCAGGCTGTTAGTGGTATATCTAAATTTAGAAAATGGTGGACATACGGATACTGCAGTGACTCATTTGGGTTTTCCTTTAAAAGATACTACACATATTTAGTATATATAGATATTAAAAACACACGGTCTCCAAGTTCACTTACACATATATCATATACATATAAATGCATACATGCTCCATGTGTGTATAAGATGTGCATAAGCTTGGCATGATTTCAGACTTAGGAAAGAGTGATGTTACAAATCATAGGCACAATGCAAGCTCAGTAGCATGCATAAAGATGTACATTTGCAATTCCTTATACTAATGATGGTAAATTTATACCCCAAACATGTTAAGTTAAAAAATTATTTGAAACTTTTTATTAATGCAAGCTTTCTTTTCATGTCAATAGTATATAGTAATAAATATACTAAAGTATATACTTCAGAAATAAATATGCAATATATCTTCTAGTGTGTATGGTATATGTGTCTCTCTTCATCATAAAATTATGACCTTGTAGGTGCCTGTACATACTTACAGTCATCTACTTAATAGACTTACTGGTTTGTTTTACACAATGTCTAAAAATAGAAATAACAGGTAGATGACTTTAAAAATGTGTAATTTGGAAACACCTTATAATAGGATATTAACTGGCTTATATATTGATATATAATATAACAAAAAGCGACATAATTCTCTGTGACCAAAAAGATTATTCCATGCATGGGAAAAGACGTTAAATGAATGATATAAAACACCTTTAATTTTACATGAACATCTTCTAAACCATATATAAAATAATCTAAATCAAAATAGGCACTTAAAACATTTCTGAAATGAACTTAATATGTGACTGAAGATAGACAAGGGGATGGATTTTACACAGCAGTCTGTAATTTTGTTAATGTAATAGGGATTTTTCATGTGAGCACAATAAGATAGAAAATTGGACCATTTTGAAAGACAACTGTAATATTTGTCTCTGGGGACCAATTATCTTCAACATACCAATAGGATTCCCCTCAATCTTTAAGTCTTTTACACGAGACAAGGCTGAGGTACTGAAATGGCAATTTTACTATCAGGCCCATAGGTTTTCCACTTCTCAGTGAAACTCTGAAACTTCACACTTCCTTAATTTCTGAGCATCTCTGTGAAGCTACCCAGGGTCTACCTGGAAATTCTGAGGATAGTAAAGACCCCTACGATGCCTCTGCTCTTTTTGACACTAACCAAAAAAACCACATTTCCTGACTCCTTAAGTATTTAATGATTTCTTTCCCATTCAGGAATGCTTTTTCAGAATAATATATCTTTCATTTCACTGAACATGTTTCATGTGAAATAAATAATCATACTAAAATCATATGTCAAATTGTATAACCCTAACATACATGCATATGCTATGTATAATATACTAATCGTATGTACCTGTCTTGATAAAAATGAATAATTATGTTGTTTTAGAAGTTAAATAAAATATTATTAATGAGACTATGCCAACAATGCAGCTCTATATTACTGTCAACTATGTCATTACTTAGTAAAGTGTTGTTGGGTTAATGCAAAGAAAGAATGGCTGGAACTGGTTAATTATGATAAGGTTTTATCTGCTTATGACTTCTAGATAGCTGCATTACCCTTCCAGCTAATATTCCCACGATGTATTAATAAGGTCCTGAGTATTCCACCAGTGTTAATTAAAGCTAAATCTTTACTTGAAATTTTCTATGACCATTGAACTTCTGTGTAAATTACTTTGGATCTTTAAGGAGAGAACTTTTATAATTTTCATCGCTATTCATTTCAGCTGTGTTGGAATGGTCCCTTCAGCTGTTCCTGCAAGTATGGTAAGGGAACTTTATCATGTATAGAACTCAGAATACTTTGAAATGAAGTAACAGCTATCTCAGTAGCCACTAGTTATGGTTTTAATTTTTGTCATGGTTTATGTCATTGTTTAATGACATAACATTAAAATAAATGCCCATCACTGCTGTCATTAGAAAAGTTTGTCAAGAGGAAGATTGCTTTTTTAAAAAATTATTATTATTATCTTGTCAGAAGTTATGGAAAAAGTTTTATTTTGTGTGTAGACAAATATAGCCCAATAAGAATTCATGGCATCCATGAATTGCAGTCTAGGCTTACAAAAATTGATGTCTGGTATTGGAAGTTGAATATGAGATAAATCTAGGCATGCATAGGCACACACAGGTTTACGCACACCACTGGCAAGGTTTCTTCTGTATTGTTTAAAGTACTGTGGGGACAGAAATTTTAGTGACTAATGCCATAACTTCTATATTTTTAGAACTTCCTCTTGATCTGTAAAAAGGTAAAATTTCTGTCATATAACATTAGCTAAGTCATCCTGTCATCAGAATATTTGCATTACTGACTCTTCCACTTAACCCCATGTGCCCATAGGCAATTAAATCCCTGAATTATAATCATCTAAATGCATTATCCATTGGACCTTCTTCATTACTGTGATGAAGCTTTCAAGTTGTATGACAATGTGGAATACAGTAAAATGCACAGTTCAAGAATAAGCTTCTTGTGGCATAGCCTCAAAGCTACCATCAGTGGATCTCTCAAGATGAGTTGAAGTTCCAGTGCATTTAATACAAATAATATCTATATTAAAACAGAATTTCAAAGCATGTTGTAGGATGTTCATGCTTCATCAAGCCCAAACTGATTCCAATTAGTTTTTCAGTAGTTTGAAAAATAGAAAAAAAGTTGCAAGTGAAGCAGAAAAACACCTCCATAGGGCTATATGTCTAACATATCTTAACATGGGATGAATTGTCCTTCAGAAGTGCCTGTTCCTCTCCATTTACTATGTAAGAGACTAGAAAACTTAGTTACAAAATATTTTTTTTTAATTTTTGCTTTCAGATGGTTATCATTAGGGAATGTGAATCCAATTTTAGCATGTAACAAAGGAATTTAGGAGTCAATTAATGTCAAATGGGAAAAAATTCCTCCAAAGTTTAATGCTTACTTAGAAAATTATGAAATTAAGGTATAGTCAGTATTTATTTTGTACTTTGCTCTGCATTTGCAGCATTTGTATCAGGGCACAGAATGGACACAAAATAATACCAGCATTTGTTTTAAATGGCAGGATAGATCTTGCTTGTTTCCCTACGATATGTATTAAAAAGGAATTAAAAAAAAAGGATGATACCATCAGTTTCACCCTTTTAAGTATAATTATCTTTTAAACACCAGACCAAAACAGACCAAAATTAAGACATCTTAGTCTTTACACTAGGAAGCTCAGGGATGGGTTTTGGGTTTGTTTTTTTATTTTCTTCAGGATTTTGCTTTTTAGGCAGACTTGCTGACAGGCTACTAGATGAGCAGATGTATCAAATGGCAACAGCTCTGGACAGGCTAAGAAACTTGTATAGCAGACACACTGCTCCAGGTCTAGACTGTGCCTGACCAAAAGTCTTTGCTCAGCTGTCATCACCATGTCTACCAAGATGACTACTAACATGACTTAGGAAAACTGTTCATGAAGAATTTCTTAAAGATAGTTACACTTTACAATCCTAGACTTAACTCTTCATGAAAAAACAGTGGCCCTTATGAGGGATAGAACTGATATTTTAAAATAAGATCCTTGAAACATCTTCATGAAACTGAAATAGACTTTGTACCATGACAGAAAAGTGTATTTGCAAAAAAAAAGGTCTCAATATTTTTCCATCCAGACTGAAAACTTACAGAGTAATATCGTATTCAATCATAACTATTCTGGTCTCAGTCTTTTCCTCAGTCTGTATATTTAACCATTGTTTACTTAAAGTTAAAACATACTGTAAGGAAGGATAATTGACTGATCAGTTACTCATATGAATTAATACTTGTCAATTCATACCTTAGTTTGGGAAGCAAAAACTACAATTGTGGGTTTAAATAATTTATAACATGGCAATTTTTTTCTTTGCTTTCAAGTGTAGGTTGTGGGTGGAGGAGCTGGGCTACTTCTTATGTGTTTCTTACTAACATAATGAACAATTACTTAGTAAAATCAGAAGTTACTCCATGTTTACATGAGTTCTATTTTTATGATTTGCAAAAAGTACAAGTAAAGCTTCAGATAATTTCTCAGTATGGTTCACAGGGATTAAATGCATCAGCTTCTCACATTAAAAGATCACAGAAGTGAACATATCACAGGATTAATTTTTTGAGGCACTTTATGATATTTAAAAATATTTAACTAATATGAGGAAATATAACATTCACACTTCAAAGGCATTTTTTGCTTTAGTTACCCAGCCAGTACTAATCCAGTTAAAAAGAGAAATGGAGTAATGAAAAGCTGTGTTAAAAGGAAGCTAACAGTACTGTGAAATATTTATTGGTATCAAGAGTCCATATTTTCTATTTCTCTTTCAGAAAAACATAATGCAAGTTGAAAGATTTGTAAACAGAGGACAAATGATTAAACACTCCAGTGCCTACTTTTGTTTTAATAATAATAAAAAAATAAAATTCAGCTTAAAGTAGTAACATCTCATCATAAAACATTCTCAACAGAAAACCTGGAATTGAAACAATTTTCTTTAGAAAGAAACTTAAAAGGGAAGCTGGCTGAACTGATGACAGGTAAGCAGAATGCAGATGCAGTACAACTAGGCAGAAAATGAAAGGCCCACTTACTCCTGTGTGATGTTCTTTATTTGACAGGTTGCTTGCACTTGGCAAAGCATTTGTGTAAAGCAAGTACTGGAATGGGTTCAGAAGTACACAGCTTTGACATGAAACTCATGTTGAATTTAGCATTCTCTGTAAGATAACAAAAGATTGACCTTGACAAAAGCGTAAAGAGATGGTTTTAAGTTCTCATCAGCACTTCAGTGAAATGAATTGATCTTCATTATGTTTTTCCAAGGATGTTTACATATATAAGATAAAACTGGTTGTAGCTGTTGCAGCAAACCTATTCCTCGCTTTGACAGAACTTAAGTGTTTGTCAAAATACAAGAAAGGTGATGAATTCTACAGGGTAAAAGTCTTGTAGATAAATGACAAGCATTGGTGTTCATGTTGTTTACATATATTCTCCTTTATTTTTACAGTGCTGTAGAAATCTCTCATGATACAGATTTTGCAGCTAAAACGCCTTTCAGGGATGTAGCCATTTTAAATAGCCTGTGATGTGAAATTCTGTCAAAAATGGGTCAAGCATGAACGGAAGGTAGGTTCAATAGAAGACAAAGGGTGTTATCATACAGAAAACAAGAGATTCCATTCACATTGTGGCTGTTTCAATATAGTAACAGCTTTTATGCTCTTCCACTTTTTTTTTCCCGTTGAAAGGGTTCTGTATAGTTTAATGCAAGAATATTCAATAATATTAACGGTTCATTAATCACTAAACCATTAATATATGCCCTAAAATGACAGTTTTATTTTTGCATGAATAGTACATCAACTTTATAACTCAACAGAATGTAAGAATGTATACATGTACATACACGTGCACATACATATTTTTATATATACATCTATGAATATCTATGCATAAGCATAATCTGAATACTTGTGTTCATGTTCATTTTTATGTGGTATAATTCTCATTTCGTTCTATTTTCTGCTTTTTTTTTCTGCACATATCTGATCTTCTAATCACTGTTTGTATGGTTAAGCTTTGTGGGAAATTTTCTTGATGGTTACTAATTTCTCTGAGTACCTACAGTCTTGACAACTGTATGAAAAGTACTATTAGATGTATAGCATAATTTAAAGGACAAAAAACAATAAATAGTCCAAGAAAGATTTATGAAGGGTGGTGACAGGTGCACACAGATACTTGTGCAAAGAAAACAGTCATGTAGCTCCTTAATTTAGTAACAGCACCCGTATGTGTACTAAGGACATCTGTGAATGCTCCTTACATTAACAAGCATAATAACCTGTACTTGTACCTGCATATGTGGATAAGGCTTTAAATATCAAATTATACATACAATAATTATTAATTTATTTCTCACCCTAATAAACTGTATTCTTGTATTACAGGGATACAATTTATATCCAATAGGATGCCAATTCATATTTAGGGCAACAGACCAAGAACCCACAACTTACAATGATATATGCTTCTTGGTACTGTGAAACAGGATATACTGATATGCTTTTTCACAGATGGAGATTTTTATACTTAATTTTACTAACACTGTTACACAAATCCTTACTCATGTAGTATCTAAAACATAGTATGGACTTTCTGAGTGAGTGAAAGCTGTAGTGAACAAAACAATAAGGCATAAAGGAGGCCATTGGCCATTTGTATAAAAGAGTAAGGTTAGAACTGTGGTCTAGTGTGAGGACATCTACCAAAAATTAGGGATATGGCATTTTATTCACATTTCTTTTCCAAAACTGAGTAGCTTAATCTTTGTAGTTTTCCAAATCAGAATTCTTTAGGTTTTGATGGCTCTGCTAATTGCACATGATAAATTTCCCATGTCCCTGGAGATGTGCCTCTCCCTAGACTCAATACAAGAAAGTGCAAGTATAGTAACACAGCTGTGGGCACAAAAATATCCTGATATTAATGGATTGGGAAGGAGGAGGGTGCTGAGCTTGCTTTCCTCCCTTTCCTTCCCTCCCCAGTTCCTGCTGGCAACACAGCATGAGGCTGCCTTTTTGGTGAGTGGGAAGGGGACACTTATGGTGGGGGTCTTCTGTGCCCCTTACATCCACCCTTCAGAACTACATTATGCCCCCCTTTACATCTCCAGAGCCATTCCACAGCTTTTCTCTGGCTCTGTTAATCTGCTAAATAAGGCCTGAAGTTAGAGCGAAATGGCAGTTCTGCAAATACAAGTAGCATATGAGTCTCTTGTGGGAGAGACTAGCAAATGGGCTCATCTAACTCTACTCCTTGTATATAATTACTGTGCTCTAAAGGATGCAGCAACATGTAAGTTTGGATTTTATAACCTCTAATCTTCAGGAGTTTGAATCTGTATTTTTCTGCTTCTGATGAAGTGCCACTACCATCAGATGAAGAGGGTAAGAATGTTTCGTCCTCCCTATGGTAAGTCTCATGTCAAAGGAAAGAAAGTTTCATTGAGCCAGAAGAAGTGAAAAAGCACAACTCCTTCAATCCAAACAGGAGAGGCAGGAGAGGAACGTGAGTTTGGCTGACAGTGCTACATGCTCATTTTACATTAATGAGCTGCTGGACATGAGTCTCTGTAGAGCACTGGGAAGGGTGTCCATGGTGAAGTGTAGATAACCTTGTTCTCACTGGCTTAAAGATGATTGCATAAAGCAGATTATAAAATTTATATTATAAATAAACTTTGATGGGAAATGAGGAGTCAGAGTTACCGATACTTATGTTATGCATACCTTTTTTTAGTTAAAGTCACCATTTTTCTCTTTGGAAACAGAAGTGGATCTTAACGGTGATGCTGAGTCATATTCTGGATATCCTGGTATGCAGAAATGAAAGCAACATTATTCTTGTCTGTGTCCACTGCAGTGAGATGAAAGAATCTTCCCCTTTATGTTTTTAATTCAAGATCTAAGCATCAATCAGTTAAAGTTCAAAACATACAGGTACATTTTAAATGTAGAAATACATTTATGCAACAGTTTCAAATGTTTGCAACTCAAGAGAGCTATATATACTGTAGAGGCCTGGAAATTTTGGGGCTTTTTGTTAACTTGCAAGTGAAATTATCATATCTGTAACATGGAGTCAGAGACTATACAATGAATCATAGAGTGAATTTGTAAATGAAATTTTATTTATTCTGATTAAAAAGTAATTTTACATCATCTACCTGATTGATGATAGACAAGAATTAGATTCTTATTTATTTGATACCTTTTTTTTTTTCCAGAAGTTACATTTTTAAACATACCTTTTTAAAGGAAGTTCTCTTAATAGGCCTGCCCTATTTGTAAAGGCTGGTGGAAAGACTTGGAGAAAATTAATCTCATCATGTTTTCTACTTCTACTTATCTGAATAACATGGAATTTTCTAGTGGATAGTGGTAGCAGATACCTTCTCCACTGGAGTTTTCCTATGAATTCTCTTCAGTTGATGAATGCTTCATTGTATACCCCACCTATTCTCATTTGATTTTCACGGTTTAGTATCTGCTAAGTATTCTTACAATGATTTAACGGAGAATTCCCACATATCCTTTCATCCGAGTCTTAGCCTAAGTCCATCTTCACTCTGAAGATGAAATGCTATCATGTTTATTCTTCCATAGATTATTTGTACATTCTGTCTTCTCAGATAACCTTACAGTGAAAAGGGTTTCCTGATGTTCAGAGGGAACCTCCTGTGTTTCCCTTAGTGCCCATTGCCTCTGGTTCTGGCACTGGGTACCCCCCATTACTGCCTGTATTCTGTTACAAGTTATTAATGAATATATTTCTAGGCAAAATATAAATATGAAATGGAAATTATGCAAAGAAGAAAATCATTGTATCAATGCTTGATAAAGCATCTGAGTTCCATAAATCTTCCTAGTAATGACAACATATATTTAATCAATTATTTACATCCATTGTAGATAGTTATGAAGTAATGTAATTAATAAAAAAAACCCCAATGGAGTTAAGAAACATTTTCCCCATCATGATGTTAATCCATGTCAGAGTTAGTAATGACTGTACACTTAAGAGTAATTCTACCTTTGAGATTTGGGGTTTCTAATGCTACCTTTCACATAATTACAAAATATCTGATATATTCTTTAACCTATTAATTATAAAGGTATACATTCAATCTTAATTTAGTTTTAATAAAAAGTATTTCCCTGTGGTATATTGCAGAATTGTTTGGTTTGTCTTCAAAAAATTTAGAGTTACAGACCCCAGAAAAATGTTTTTAGAGGAGGTGCAGACTCCAGTATAAAAATTTTAGGTCTACTAAGAAACGATGCTTTTCTTTTAGGTATTGTTTTATAAACTGCAACGTAGAAAAATACTGACTTCATTTTGTCTGCCACAGCTCCTTTGCTTTTTAGGAGCTCAGGGTAGCAATGCTATAGGGTGACATCCAAGCACAGATGTCCAAGTAAACATGCAATCATAAAATCTTTAAAGAGCAGTCAGTGATAGAAGCAAGGACTTCTTGCTTTTATATTACTTTCTTCTGCAACCCATAGAATTACTGCTTTACAGTAGTACTGGCTAAGTAAACTGCTAACTTGAATTTCTACTGATGAATGTAACTACTACATGTGGGACTATCTTAAAAGAACGTTATTAAGAGTAGGGAATAAAAGTCTCAAAAGTCATGAAATGCCAGATATGTGTAGCATTGGGTCAAAGCAATACCTGTTATTGGCTTAATTGAAGTAACTGGGATAAACAAGCAAGGTTTTATGCACACAAAGCTGTGACTGCAGGAGTATCAGGCAACTCAAAGATAAGCAAATTAAGAACCCATGCAAGAATGAAGGGTTGACATATTGTCAGACTGAAACAAATGAGGAAGTACCACACAACTTACATGTCATCTAAAATCACAATTTTAAGCACTGAGTAGAGCTATATAAGCTATTGTTTCAAGCCTTAACTTTTGAAGAACATTAGTAGAAATCAAACATTGTTTGTTAATGAATAGAATGTCCTGGTATCTGGACTTGCTCCCTAACTGTTTTAGAAGTAAAATGTACAAGAAATTTCATGGTCCATTTAAAACATGGAGCCAAATATTCCATTTTCCCTAAAAGAATGAAAAATACGAAAATCTCAGCTTGTATGATTGCATGGAAGTAAATATAACCAGCATGGGCTGGAAATTTAGTAAATTAGACACATGGAGTTCCAAATTAGTGATTTTTTTAATACACTCCTTGGATTTGGTTCGTGAGCCACACTACTCTATCCAATATTTTGTCTGCTTTTTCACTTGACTATACAAAAGAAGCTTTAGGATATTGTATGTGTTTTGTTTGATAGAGGTTTTACAGACCCATTCTGAATCTCACCATAGTACTCATTTTAAAAAACACACTTTTATCTAAGGCATGCCTTAATATTTCCACTGGAGAAGAAATACTCTTGGTGTTAATGAAATGTCTTACATCCAACAGAATTTTATTTTCCATTTTATCTTGTTTGCCTCGAGCCTATGCTTTTCTCAGCTGTCAGGAAATAAAAATTTTCCTTGTCCCTAATCCAGCTGTTTCATTTATCTGGTTACCTTTTGCTTTTCATTTTATGTGTTTGGAGAAATGTCATGTAAGCCAGCTGTTCATCCTACAGTGGATTTTTTGAGCTGGCGTCTGTTTCAAATTTTACTGGCTTGACAGATGTCTATGGCTCATATTAAGATTAAATTAGCTTCCTGAGACTGTCTATACCTCATACAACTATTTTGGTTTTTTCCACACTCTGCTGTGCCACTCCAAGCCTGTCTTTTACTAAAGTGTAACGCAATTTTCCAGTTTCACATGTGTTAGTTCTGTATTTTCAGCTATACAGATATCCATACACTTGTTCCCACTGCCTTTAGTTTTAAACAGGAAAAAATATTGATAATGCAGCACATTTCCGAGATAGCATGTTGGCTTCAGTAAAGCCTTGCCCACATATTAATAAGATGAAGGTCCTGACTGAAGTGGTTAACACTGCTTCTGAGCCTACTACTGATGTCTATCTTCATTTTACTGTTTTATGGATCATAACTCTCTTCTGTCTGCATGAGGTCATAATAATCAGTGATACATTCACCATACCATGGAGTTACAGCAGGGAGGAGACAGAGCTCATTTTTAACTTATTTGTGTGCACATCTTCATTTAAACAATGTTTACTCTATTAAAGGAGCCTAGTAGCAGTCTGAAGTCCCTTCAGTCAGCCCAGCTGTACTCTTTTGCAGATATCTATAATAAACCCAGGCAGCTGAGTAATTTTGTAGAGGACCAGTTTAATCCTAGCATTGTTTCCCTAGGGATGTGGCATATTTACCCCATTACAGAGCTGAAGAAGCTGTTTTCAGAAATTTATATGACAGTTTGTGTTACTCCCTTACCAAACTGAAGGTGAAGGATAAAGATATCTCTTTTTCAGGGGAAATCATAAACATGATAAATCTAGGGAAAGGCCTCAAAAATGCCACTCTTCGTTTACTACATGATTTCCATTTTACAGAACTTGGTTTCTGTAATTTTGGTTTTAGACATTTAAGCATCTGAGTATTTCTTGAGCTTCAGATATGTTCTTTAAAGATTTGCATAGCTACTTATAGTCAGGCCTCCAATTCTGTGGAAAATTAGGAAAAATCTGCAATTTCCTTTTAGGACAGATTGAGCTAGCGATACATTTATCTCTACATTCAACTCTTAGCTCTATCTTTGTCCAGTTTATATATTTAACAGAAAGCATATTACAGGAAAAATAGCTTTATGATTAAATACCAAGACTGAAAAGAAACTTTTTTTACTCCCACTCTCCAATTCCATCCTCTGAATGTGATAACTAGGACTCATTCTTCTAGGCAGCCTCTTAGGTTGCAGATGCAGTGTAATTTCCCTTCCCAATGTCCCTTTTGTAAATCCCATATTAAGGGACATGCCATAATTTAGGAAGTTGTTACAAAAGGAGCTGCAATGCTGCATCTGAGAGATCTGTTCATCACTGGATAGCCTTTCATGCTGTCCCATAATAACTCCTGGGCTCTTGATTTAGGAAGGGATCACGCCAACTTCCAAAACCATCAGGGGCTAAGAGCATAACTGAAAAATGGCATAAATCTACTTCAGCTTTGTCAGTGAGATCAATGACGTGTCACTACACAGGACAACACAGGGCTCTACTTTGGCTTTGCTGCTGGGGTGCGAGCAGTCTGTATGTCTGCTTATCCAACTTTCCATCAGTGTAACTGAAAAGCTATTGATGCAACTGGCCAACAAATCTCTCACTGATTTTCTTGATTGATGTCTATTGAATGATGGCTTTAGTGAATATATGTAATTTTAAAACTTGCAATAAATTGTGGACAGCTTAGGTCTCTTGCAAGAAACTTGCCCCCTGGGTATGACTGCAAGCTCTATATATGAAATACTGACAGCCTGTAAGCAATTTGTTTTCCAGCTCAGAACTTTTAGAAAAGAGATTTGTCTATCAGTTAAATGTTTGTATACACATACACATCTATATTTACATATTTGAGACCTTCAGTCTGTGTAGCATTGTATCTCAGAACTAGTGGAGGAAAAACTCTACAGGATTCCTCAGAAGCTGTAAGTTTATAATACATCCAGCTCAGATATGATATGACAGATGTTCAGAATATGCTTATTTGTTCGACTTTTTAAGACGATTAAGCCAAATTTGGTTTAGATTCTAATGCTTTAAATTAGCCATGGAGTTTACAGACTGCCCTAATTTTCAGTTTTGTAACAGAGATTCAAACCAGAAATCTGCATATTTTAAAAATATTAATAACTTGCATGTTGATGCTACTTTTCTGTATTTTGTTGAGCTAATATTATATAAAATATTAGACAAAAATTAGATTATTTAAAGAATTTTTTCCTAATATCTCATCTAAATCTACCCTCTTTTAGCTTAAAACTATTACCCCTTGTCCTGTCACTACACTCCTTGATAAAAAGTCCATCCTTGTCTTTTCTGTAGGCCCCTTTAAGTACTAGAAGGATGCTCTAAGATCTTCCCAGAGCCTTCTCTTCTCTAGGCTAATAATACCAATCATCTCAGCCTGTTCTCACAGGGGAAGTGCTCCAGCCCCCTGATCATCTTTGTGGCCTTCCTTTTCTCTGCTCAAGCAGGTCTGTTTCTTTCTAATGCTGGGAGCCCCAGAGCTGAACACAATACTCCAGGTGAGGTCTCATAAAAATGGAGTAGAGGGGCAGAATAACCTCCCTTGACCTGCTGGCCACACCTCTTTTAGTGCAGCCCATAAGTGTACTTGTATTCTTTTGAAATCATAGAGTACTTTAGCCTGGAAGGAATCAGTTGGATGAGAAGGAATGGTTGCAAGTTATTCATTTAAGCCTCTTAGTTCTGACATACACTTTTTTCAAATGTAGTGTTATAGTTTTAGATTTGTCTTTCGGTATACACTGAAATGTATAAGCAATATTTAAAAAAAATGTTTGAAGCATCAACACTGGAACACAGTAGAATAAGAGCTTTAATCTGTGCTTTAGAGCACACTCTTTTTCCCTTTGGCTTGTGATCATTGCAGCAACAGTGTATTTTTTTCATTACTTATCATTTTTATCATTACTACAAAATTCTATTGAACTTCAGAAATTAAAAATATTTTGTGCATCCACTATTATAATTACCCTTTTTCCTTGTCCATTAAAAGAATATCCCAGATTATATGGATTCTGGAAGTCTGTGACCGGAAATAATTCATGAGTTATTTATCCTGGACAGGCAACTGAAAATGAGCTTTCATTGTGATAGCATGACAAAAGCAATTAATGAGATACTGGGGTTGTTCGGTTTTTTTAAAACAGAAAGACTTTCTGTCAGCTGTATACAGGTATGTAGTAAAAAAAGTACTAATTAAAAAAAAAAATACATTAAAAAATTAAAAAGTAAAAGTATCACAAGAGCCAGGGTATGAAAGGTGAATAAAACTTAAATCATTGGAACAACTAGTAGTAATCATTAACCACTGAAACAAATTACTGTTGGAGTGGTAACTCCTTATCTCTTTATGTCTTTGAAAACTGTGTCAGATGTCTCTCTAAAATCTAGGCAAACATAAACATTAGGGTTAATATAGGGTAAATGAGAGAAGTGTATTGATCAGTGTTAACGGGGCCACAATATGCTACTTTCACTCTTTAGTGGCATTCAGCACAAACCACATTTGCATAAATCTTCTAACAGTCCTTCTGGTCTCTCTACATTTTTTAACTATATGAAAATCTTTAGAGAGTTGAAGCCATAGATATGTATTCACAGAATCACAGAATCACAGAATGTTAGGGGTTGGAAGGGACCAAGAAAGATCAGCTAGTCCAACCCCCCTGCCAGAGCAGGATCACCTAGATTAAGTCACACAGGAACGTGTCCAGGCAGGTCTTGAATGC
>WUAM01000322.1:35829-51353 GCA_024336885.1 Actenoides hombroni
CCACCTACTTTGCCCTCTTCATCTACATCTATCTCATCAATACCTTCTAAAGCAAAACCACACTCCCCAACTCCCCCCCCACCCCCCCCTCCCTCCCCCCCTCCCTCCCTCCCTCCCTCCCTCCCTCTTCATGAGATGTTGCTGTTTGCCCTCACATGCCACCCTCTTGGTGACCAGGTTGTCACGGTGTAATACCAGAAAAGTTGTTGTACCACCTCCCTGCCATGAAGAAATGGGCTTTCTATGAGTTTCACATTCAAGGAGAGCACATATGGCAACTCCAGCCTAGCACCTTACCTTGACCCGATTTTATTAATTTATCACAATTCAGACATATGTGATGTTTCTTATATAGTAAAAAAACAGACCTGTTCATTATAGTATGCTCAGAACTGAAGCTTTAAAGACAGCGAGTTTTCAAGAGTAGTTGATAGGCCTTCAAATAATTAGGGGTGAGCATAAATCTAGGGAAACGCTTGGCCTCATTTTCAAGCAACTGCACATGGGATTCAGCCACAGCTACCCAGATGTAAAACACACAGTATAAAGGAGCTTAAAATTGTCAAGTAGTTCCTGAATAAATGAGTGGCTGTGTATGAAGTGATTGAAAATGGATGATATTAGCATATAATCTTTGCCAATGTGTGGCACTGAATATATGGTTATTACTAGAGCTCCTTAGTATCATTGCAGACAAGATTTTCTCTATAGCATTTCTACTTGGCTTTGTGATATGACAACCTGTGGTCAACCAACAAAAAAGGATCTATGTGATCAAGAGAACATTAAAGTCTAAGAATAATCAAATATCCATGGTGTGTGATGATATAAGTAATTTCAAAAGACAAGTAGAACAAGCAAAGCGAACAGAGAAGGTGCAGAACAGATTACATTGCAAAACTTTCTGCACGTTCATATAGCTTTTATTTTGGTGTTCGAGGAGTTTCCATATGAATGTGGTCAGGCATCTGACTGCCTGGAAAGCATGATAATTGTCACACTGCGGAAACTCTTTTTATGTATAGAGAACATTTTATGTGTAAAGAAATATACCACAGAAAGGATTTATCTGTATCTCTGCCCCATCAATTCCATTTTCAAATTTAATTTGAAAATACATCTCCTCTTTGCCTACATACTCACCCACCCAAATTCTTCCTTCTCTATGCTTTTGTTTTTTGGCTTTTTCCCAGTTACTTATTTCTAGAAACTATTTAGAGATCTGAAAGATGTTATATAAAATTAAACTCTATTCAGTAAGACCCATGCAGCAAAACAAATAACAAATGTCTAAGCCCACACTATATTAGAACCGCTTTCACAGATATTTGGATTAGTACAGCAACCTGACATGGAGGTCTTTTTTTAATACCTCTTCATCTGCCTTTTACTATTTTCTCCTTTCTTCTTTTCCTCTGCCTTCTGCTGTCCCTCTACACTGTAAGGGGAAATCAGCTCTATGTGGAGAAGTAGTAGTGTCAGTCTGGGGAAGGTGATGGCAGAACTGGTGTGGGACCACTTCAGCACGCAGCTCAGCAGCAGCAGCAAAGCCAACTGCCTTCAGCAGGGCAATGTCTCATTATGCTCAGTGCACTGGCTGCTCAGCAAGGGCTGGAAAAGAATGGAAGAGAGGAAACCAGTGATATTACCTTAGAGTTGATATGAAACATTAGCTCTCTTTCGTAACACAGAATTATATGGTGAAAAGCCATAAAAAAACCCCACAAGAAAACCAAAACAAACCTGCTTGAGAACAACCACATTTGACCTTTAAAAATTTTGCTTTTAGAGGTTACTCTTTTTGCATTTTAATTTGTTTTGTTTTGTTTTGTTCTGGTTTTGTTTTTTATTAATTTTTTAGACAATAACCCTTCATTGAACATACAGGATGAGTAGGTTTTCCCTTTGATCTTATCTGCCTAATTTCTTATTGGGTTACGGACTTTCTCCTGCACTCTATTAGAGTCAGTATTTTTCAAAATCAAGGAGTCCCATGGTACATACACTCCCTGAGGCACAGGGAACCCTAATCATGAACCTGACTTTCCTTCAGCAAAGTCCACAATAAGACTTTTGCTGACCTGGAGACTATCTATTCTAGTGTGCTCACAGGGCCAGCTTCAAACAATGGAGGACTTTTTAGTGGAGAGGCCAGTGAGAATCGAAACAGTCCCTATGGGGTAAATTCCATTGCCACTGATGTCAGTGATCACTGACTTTGATGGCTGCTGCACAGTGGTTTTATATCATGGCATTAAGTGGGAAGGAGGCTGCTGTAGTAACAATAAACCATACAACACAAGCTTTGTGTCTTCTGTAGTCCGTGATTTTTGAAGCACAATCATATATTTTACAAGTAATATCTAATACTCACCGGAAAAGAGGGTAACAGTAATTTACAAAAAAAGAGAATGGCAACTGTTGTAAACATTTAAAGGTAGTGGAAAGCTGTACAACCACTTGAAAGAAAGATGTTTTTGATTAGGTCTGACACTAAAGATTAGGAGGTACAGGGAAAGATGAATATGAGTGCAATGCAGAGTTACTAATTAGGAAAATAAAGGTAAAAGAACCTTCTTATTCCTGCCACTCCATAAAGTGGAGTAAGCTGATGATGAGTATGTAGTACTTTAGAAAATTATAGCTACTGTTCCAGCACATTGGAAGAAAACTAACAATGTATGGGATGCAAAATATTTCATCTTAGAAATATTTCTTATAAAATTACTCAAAATATTGATAGGTATACATAATTGTGAAGTAATTAAAGAACAAATGAAGTTCCTAATTTATGAAATTTGATTGCTGTTCTGTCTATATCTAAATTCTGTGAAAGTTGTACAGCATTATAACCTTCTGCTTTTGAGCTTGGAAATTCTTTTGTCAATACCTGAAGTGGTGTTAAAGGTTAGAACGGACATGGCTGATTGAAAACAGTTCTTTCTATTAATATCCTACAAGAACACTGTTCAATACTACTTCAGTACTTCTGTATACTGTATACTGTTATTATGACACAGTTGGGAAAAGATGTAGTTTAAAAATGACAAATTAATTTGTCAAGACTGAGGAAAGCAGAAAGAGAACTGAAGGACTATAGTGTGACTTTTCCCCAGAGGTGTTTAAAGATGGCATTTGTTTTGCTATACTTCGTTCCTCCTATATGAAGAAATGTTTCAATTAGGAGTGACACACTCCCTCTGATTTACCATTAACACTATTGGTAATTTAGCTTTCCTCTTCGAGTACTCTTGAAACTCTTGGGTGAATACTATCTGATCTGAAGATTTCTTAGGGTTCCTTGTGCTAATAGGTTTCACAGCCTCATCAAGAGCCACTTAAATTGCAGACAGATGTTTATTGAGTCCTTCCTTGCAAAGGAAAGGTTTAGGTCACAGGAACCTTCCCACTATCTTCATCAGTGAACATTGCTCAGTACTTTTCCATTTTGATTCCCTCTAAAGGCTTTGTCCTCCTTGTGCCTTCCTTTTCTATGCTGTGGTGGCCAGTTTGCCCTACAGAGTTTTTGGCAGGTTTTATTCTCCTGTCATATTTGAAAAGGGATATGACATTAATTTTGCTTCTGTTACTTTTGCATTTCTTATCTGTTTTTCTTATTGTATTTTTATATCTACTTTGCCAGAATTTACAAGTTGTTTGGTGGTTTTTTGTTTTGTTTTGTTTTAATTTTCCTCATTTGGATATACCATCAGCTTCCTCTCGCCTTATTCAAGTGCTTAATAAGGATATGTACTGCTGCTGTGCTTACAGTTTGCAAGGATTTAACTGTTTGAACTGCTCCTTTTGGCAACTACTTAACAATTTCCCTCAGTTTTACCCATTTCCTTTTTTTTTTTTTTTGAAGCTCAACACTCCAATTTAGTGGACTGATGGCTTTTATTATTATTGTAGGCATTTACAATCCTCAGTTCTCAATAGCCAGTGCTAGAGAGCTGCTCCTTGTCTGAAACACTTTGAAACATAACCCATGCATTACTCACAAGCCATCCCAGGGTTGCATTTCCTACTGCAGGCTCCTTAATCAGCTGTTTCTCTACTTGTAGGAGCCATTGATGGTATCTAAAAATTCTCTGCTTCACATCCGGATATGACACTTATCTAGTCTGCGAGTAATTAATGTCTCTCATTACAGTTGTATTTCCTGCTTCTGTATCTCTTTCAGCATATCCCAGTCAATGTTGCTCTCCTAGTTGAGTCACTGATAATATAGATCCAATAGTATATTCTTATTGTTAGGACTGAAACACCGATTCATGTATGACCTTCTCTCAGGGTCACTTTCACTGAACTTTTATCTTTCATAGATAGAAGCAGGATATATGCAAATTAAGTGTAACCAATTATTTATTAGCTATTGCACACAATAGGGAAACAAAGACTAATGAGCTACCGGTCTAAGCATTATTATGCTCACTTCTGCTTCACTGAGGTAGCAGTAAAACCTTTCCTGGCCAGTCTATTGTCAGTCAGAAGGAAAGGGTTATCCATGGCTGATCCTTGGTCCTTGGGCTGCACCTCTACACTCTCTTGTTGCTGTGTTCAGAGTGTCTGTTTTCCAATACCCTCTGTGTTTTCACTTTTTAATTTTGCACGGATTATCTCACATACTTTCTTTTAAAAGAAAAAGAAAGTTCTGGAGAACATGTCTTACAAGGAGTGGACAAGGGAACTGGGACTGTTTAGTCTGGAGAAAAGGAGGCTCAGTGGAGACATTATTGCTCTCTACAGATACCTGAAAAGAAGTTGTAGTGAAGTGGGTGTTAGTCTCTTCTCCGAATTAGCTAGCAATAGGATGAGAGGAAATGGGCTTAAGTTGCACCAGGGTAGGTTTAGGTTGGATATTGTGAATAGTTTCTATACTGAAATAGTGGTAAGGCATTGGAACAGGCTGCCCAGGGAAGTGGTGGAGTCACCATCCCTGGAGGTGTTCAAAAAACATGTAGATGTGGCACTTCAGGACATGGTTTAGTGGTCATGATAATTCTGGGTTGACAGTTGGATTTCATGATCTTGGCAGTCTTTTCCAACCTTAATGGTAGTAGAATACAGACAAATCACAGCCATGTTGTACCAGACCAGGCCCTGGATTGCAGAGACCTGAGCCCTAGAGTTGAGAGCTATTTCATGTACTCTCCCTGTAACTCAGTCATGTGTTTGGTTCCCTAACTTCATTTGAGGTGTTAATATGTGAGCCTTCTCTATGACCGGTGGAGTTTATTCTACCTTTCTTGCCTATTTTTTTTATCATTACAGTGGTCCACCAAAAATTTTAAAAAGATAGTAAAACAATGTTTTAATTTAGGGGTAAATTTCATTCTAGCTCTGTCAACTTCATCTTTAGTTTGCTGACATTGGAGCAGAGGCAAATGCTGGTGCTCTGGCTCCCTTTTATGAATTCCAGTGTGAATGGCACTGTGTGTGTTTGGTTACCTGTGTGACAATATGCTAACCAGACATGTTTTCAAAATTGAAAATTTGGTATTTCTTTGACCTGAAATAGAACTGTGTCACAGTTTAGGGTTAGGGCAGCCGCACAGACCTATAGCAGATGCTCTGTGTTAACGCCCCCTCCCTCCCAAAGGGGAAGAGAGAAGGGAATAATGGAGAGAGACTTAGCAATTAGAAAAGGAAACTAGAACAGCTTCAGTGAAAATAATAATAATAAGTGGAATATATACAAATATATACAAAACCAGTATTGAACCCAACCACCCTGATGGTAATTATGTCACCATCGCCACTGATACTGTGGAGCGGGCACTAGGAGAGTCCCAGACTGGGCCCCGCAGCAGACTGGAGCTGTGTTCAGGAGCTGGATTCTGGTGCCAGATTCAGGAACACACAGATCGGAATTGAAGGCAGAACAGACAGAGTCCTCCTTGGATGCTTTGAGGAAGGAATTGAAAGAGGACCCAAGCCAAGCAAAGCTGGCAAAGTGGGCAAAGAGAGGGGAGAGGAGCCACAGACCCTCTGGATCCCTCAGTTTAATTCCTAATATGATGTATATGGGCTGGAATACCTTGTTGGTCAGATCAGGGTCACCTGTCCTGTCAGCTCCTCCTTGCAGGTGCAGCTTTTCACTTTTCTGCAACCCCGATGTGATACACAAGATCCAGCAGTAGCCTTCGTCTGCACACCAGTCTTTGGTACTAACTCTAAACATGGGGTGTTATCACTGCTAGAAGCAGACGCTACCTGGGGAAACAGTTTGGTGACTTCAGAAAGTGCAGTTAGTTAGAAGAACTGAGCTGAAAAGTATAATCACTGAACAGAATTAGTTCTGTTGTCACTTAAACCAGGACAAACTGGAAAAAAGATTTAATTTCATTTAAAGCATCTTATTTAAGTGTCTTTGCATATGAAATATGTTTCACTTTTGCATGTGAAAATGCTGCATTTTTTACATCCTTTTCACTCTTAGTCCTAAGGGTTGGGGAACTGAAGACAACACTGTTTCTGTGAGGGTCTGCATGGCTGCCTGTGTTGGTGGGCAGCTGGGAGGTTGCACAGCTGTGTAGGAGCAGAGCAGACTGCTGGGAAGAGCTGGCCCAAGTCCCATTGAGGGCACTACCCTGACATCACACTTGGCATTGGTCTTGCTGTCCCCTGCAAAGCAGGCCCCTCCGACTGCCCCCAATGGGTAGGGACTACTTGAATGCAGTTCCTGAACACAGGGAGGAAGAGCCCCTGGCACAGCTTCTAAAAAACACCTTTTCTTTCAGCCTGGCCCATGATTGCATTACAGTAATGCTGACCATGAGCACAGGCAGACAAACATTCAAGGGGTGGTGAGGCAAGAAAGGTTGCAGAGCCCATTAGTGCAGTCAGGACCCTGACATCCATTACTATTTAAGTTTTTCATTTTATTTTCATTTCCTTCTTTCTTCACAGTGTTTTCTGGTGCCCTTGCATTCTCAGATATGTTCAGTTCAAATTCATGAAGCATTACACCTCCAGCTGCCTTCCCAACTTCTTTCGTTTATTTGTCTTTTCTTATTCCAACCACATCACCTGTGTATTGTATTTATTGATATGGCTAGGAGGAAGGTCATGTATCTCCCATTTGCTACATATTTACCAATATCTCAAGTACATTTGTCTTATGTAAATTCAGCCTGTTCCTCAGTTCTTTTCCCTTTCTGTTCCATCTCTAATCTCCTTTCTCTTTCCCTCACAACATAATTTTTTCTCTGACATCGCCACTAGCCAAGGGACCACATGCTGATTACTCTTTAAATAGGGGATGCGTCTCTTGGATCCTCCTCTGCCCCGCCCCTCACCACACACCACATTTATCCCAAGTTCCCTCTTTGACTCCTTATCTCATGTAATAAATTCAAGGCTTTCATCTTTTGTTTCCATATTACTCCACAATCACCTCTACCTCCAAATCAACTTTCAATTTTTAAAAAAATTTTCTTCTTCAACTCCTCTTGCATCTGTATTTCCTTCCCTCTGTTTTTCATTGCACCTTTTTCGGGCTCCTCAGCTGTCATGAGTGACACCAGGCACCATCCAGGATGGGCTGGGTTAGCAAATACCCAGCTCTACCTCAGCTCACAGAGCTTCACTCAGTGTTCAGCCATGGGTGGGCTGTTGCTACCACGGGCATTCACAGACTGCCTCGAGCACCAGTTTCTCTGTGTGCCCACAGCTATCACATCCATCAGTTGGTGGTTTGCCCTCACGCTGCTCCTCTGCTCTTATAACTTGACTACTCTGATACTCGACAGGATTAACCAAAGCTCACATGCAAACACTACCGCCAACTAAGCTCAGTCCATGCTAGCTGCCACATTATTTCACTGGAGAATTGGAGAAATCTCTCCATACTTAGCTCCTACATATTTGGAAATATCAGTTTCTTTTAATTAGACTAGGATGCTTTGATCAACTTTTTAATATGAATTTTTAATTAAATCCACTCCTTTTATATACACACAAGTAACTATATACATATCCTTATAGACAGACACACACACATACATAAAATAAAAGCTGTGTGTAATCCCCCTTTATAGATCGAAAGCCTGCAAGAGAAAGTAGGGTTTAATACCAGAAGCAGTTACCACTCCATTCCCATGAGTTTGCTCAAGCAGTGAGCTATTACAGCATAGGAGTGCAAAGCATCACAGCTACAGAAAAGCAACATCTTATATATTAATTTCAGTGATTTGTAGGAAGTATACATTTTTGCCTTTGTGTGACTGTGGGATTGATACCAAATCATTTACTGCCTGTGTGCTAGCAATCATCCTGAGGTCCTTGTCAAATTTTATAATGAATTTTTCTCAGTTCAGTGCTTGGTTTTGGGTAATGGGAACTCTGCCAAGTTCTGAAATTTGATTTAAACCTTTTAGCTAATTGTACTTCTTTTCTATTAGTTGTATTTAACAAATTTGTTGCAGTGAAACTGCAGTTTATGACCTTGTTTTTCTTCTAAAACAGAATAAATTACTATAAAAAATTCACAGTAGGGTAGCAAGAATTGTAGCAGCAAAGCTCACACACCTCAAAATATTAAATCATGATCACTTTTTCTAGGCATTGAATGCAGTCCATTATTAAAAATAAACAAATATATAAACTACTGAGATTCTGCCAACACTTCTATTGAAATGTAATTTCACAGGAACATTGACATGAGAGTTTTTGGGAAGCTCTGATTGTTCTAGGGAATAATGAAAGGCAGTTTATACAACATGGGGATATTGGCATATCTTTGCTTGGACCAATAATCTTTTCTGATTAATTCATGCTGATCAATGTCTTGCTTAAAAATAAAAATCCCCAGTGGAAAGGGTGACTCCAAAGTTAAGAAATCAAGGGGAAGTAGAAATACAGGTCAGGATCAGCTTATCTTCTTGGAAACTCCTGGGATCATCATGCAAAATTTTGCCCAGATGCAGAGGACTCTGCACTGCATCTACAGCAAGTCTGATATTACTGGAGATGTGATAGAGAGCCCTGTATGCACATGAGTAAACTTTAGTGGGATGGGCAGGTTGTCAGTGAGGTGGGTTAAACTGGGCCTTGGAGCTAATGCTTAAAGGCAGCTCTGAGCCAAGTCTTTATTACTGTTTATCAGTTTCTGTTGCTGGTACACTTCCTAAATCATACTGTCATCATATTAAGCTCATCTTCTGGCAGATATAACAACAAACTAAATTTAGGTGAAATTTACTCATTTTCTGCTCATTGTATCTTCAAATACTTCCTCAGTAATTATTATTCAACAGTACACTTAGAACTAGTTTGGGGTTTTTGTGGAAAAAAAAAAAGAAACAAAAAAAAAGAAAAAAAAGAAAAAAAAAGAAGTTGTACTTAAATTTATTAGTGTGCCTGGGAAATGTTTACAAGGACACGTAACTAAGTAAATGTTAATTAAGCCATTAATACTTGACAGACTGCATACTAGCTCATTTTTCTTTCAGTGAGAGAACTGAAAATGTTTTTTCTACCCAAGTCTTATGGTAAAACTTATGAAGCTGCTAGCCACCCAGGTACTTTTTAAAATGAAAGACCAGGAATGGAAGAATGTAATTCATTTCATGTCTGGAGATGATGAAAGTTAACCTGAACACAGCTACTTTTCCAATGCTTTTCACAACGAAGAAAAAGAACAATTTTCTTTACAAGACAAATATGAATGATTGAATCCCAAAGCTTTTATGTCTATTCTACAGTTGCCTAATGCCACTTGTAATGAAAAAAGGGGCTGTGTGATTTAACATGCTTGTGTTAAACTTGTGCTAATCTCTCCATCCCTTACTTCAATTGACAGCATGTTTTCACATATTCAGCTTTTAATATCTGTCCTGAAATCAGATCACTGATTTTGACACATGCCTTTATGTTTCCCTCTTACTAGGTTTCAAACAAGTGGGAATGTCACTTATATGTTAAAGCCTTCCTATTGTGTCACACACAACATCACATTTGAAGGCTTCTCTCCCAGGTTTGTGACTTCTTGCTTTCAGATCTGTGTTTGCAAATGATCCCCATGAGGCAGAAATTGTATCAGAGACATCCAGCATAAAAAGGGAGGGCTTACCTTATGGAAATACATTTGAGGCAGAACATAGCTTTTATGGACAACAATAACTTATCTCAACTGCAACGTTCCTCTACCAGTAAACCTTTAACTTTAAACCTTTACCAGTTTAAAATAATCATAATTACTAACTGTTACCAATTACTTCCTGGGCCATGTATGAAATATAATCAGATTCAGAGCAGCTAAGCAAGTTTTAAATTATGTAACTTTCATCTTTTCTGGTCCTTCTTAAGCAATTGTGCTGTTAAGTTTTCATCTTTGTATCACTGACCTCTGCAGGTTCTCGTTTCACTGATTTCTTTTATATCAGTTTATTTGGTATCTATTATACTCATCACAAGTTTTAACTGAATATGTACTTAAATCTCAGTCAATGAATGCAAATGATTGAACAGGAACTTAAAGAATTTACAGAAGGAAGCAGCAGCTGGGATAAGAATGTTTGTCTTTGATGAACTAAAATATCTTGAAAGATTTGACCCAAAGCAGGACAGCTTTGCTCTGTTTTTAAGCAACCATTTAATCTGAGGTGTTTGGTATTCTCCAACAATACCAGGTATGTATTAACACCCCGCCCCTCCCCCCTCCCCCCCCAATACTTTCATGATCAAAAATTCCTACGCTTGCTGCTATAAGGTAAGATTTAATCAACAGGTTTAGTCATTTCATTAAATGGAGAGTAGTCAGATCAGGAGAAGCAGTTGGAGAAATAGTTGACACTTGACACGCTTATACACCATTAAAAGCCATTCTCATCCAGAAGTTTTTACTGCTGCCCACCCTGGCACTGTTTTAAGCATACACATGCATGTTTGATTTCAGGTCTTCCCTTGGCTAATAGAGCCTCTTTCTCCCCTCCAGGTAAAGCAAGCTGTATTAAGAAGCCCCAGGAATCACAAAATGGGAACAATTCTGGTATCGTATCAAAAGTTAATGCACAGTTACTATGCTATCTTTCATGTAAGTATTATCAGACTAAAAGTGAAGAACAACTGGGATTTCTTTATATCTGACTGTTTTGTTCAAGTTTGGTATAACACCTCAAGTGTTTGAATTGGTGCTTGAGGTTACTGAAGGTGAAGAGGCTAGAAGTCTGCTATCCCAAAGTGTTTCACTATTATCAGATCTATCAAGAGATGACATCTATCTGTATGCTCACATCATGTATGATGTATTGTCCTGGTATATACAGGCCAATGCAGCGCTCCGCTCTGTTCCAAATCAATGCCAGAGGTGAGAGACTTTAAAATTGGAAAGAGTGGGTTGGTTATAACAGCTACACTTCTCAGCCAAGAGGGAAAGCAGGCACTGAAAAGAAATGAAACCCTGGATACTCTTGTTAGGAATAGAACAGAAAGTTAGATGGAGGAGGGAAAAAATATCTTTTAATATGTCTACCATAAGTTGATTAAATACAGTTTATAATGATGAAAATGATGTGAACACACTTGTCTGTCTTCATCTCTGCCTTTTCTGTACATCTGTGATAATGTAGTGTGTTTCCAATACTATAAATAGATGTTTGTATTTTTACTTTACTAGCATTGCTTCAGGTAGGTAATTTTATGTAACTAGTTTACCTCAAAATATTATTTATTCAAGGTATGATAAAGTTGCCTTGAAGAAATTCTCAGCTGTAAGGCTGGGTATATTAGTTCTGTCAGTAAAAATAGCATATCACTCCAAAATAAAGTAATTTTCATGACTAGATTTGAATGATAAAGTAGAACTAACTATAAACTAACCTCAAACAGTTTTCCTGTCTGTATATAAAATATTTTCCTTTAGTTAACTTTGAGGCACTTCTACTTGAAAAAAACCCTTTAAAACAGTGGAACTTTGATTTTCCACCTGACAATCTTTTGTGTACAGATCAGCATAAGAAATTGATGTCACTGTCATGCTGAGTGTTCAGTGAAGGAATCAGCAGTTACCTCTCCCCTCCTTCTTTAGGAGGAAACATTCATATTTAACTGTATTATCAGGCATCTTGTACATTAAGTTCATTTAATAATACTGTTGAGAAAAATAATTTTTTAAGCAAGAAGACCACCATAGTTTGGGAAGAGCTCACACAGAACCATTCTTACACTAGTTTTGTTATTGAACTTCTTCTCAAACACCAACTGAAAGAGGTATCATTATGTTTTTATCCATATACAGTTTTTATTATGATTTGTCTTTGAAACAATCGCATAACTTCACTGCTGGTGTGTAATCTACATTGGAACTGAAATCTCAAAGTTCTAGTTTTTCAATCTGTTCAAATTCAGACATGCACCCAGGACAGGGATTATGTTTTCCAGGTTTGCAGAACTAACCTACTAGTAAAAAACTTAAAGTGTGATGGTGGTGGTTCTGCTGCTGTTGAAATCCCACATAATGTAAAAAATGTGTATTTCAGAGCAGTACAATCTGTATTTATGAAAGTTCTGATAATCTATGATTTTGAAAGGAATGAATGGAAACAGCCTCTTATGGGCTGTACAAAACAGAGCATCCAAAAGAAAAACATACTTATTATTCCAGTATACCACCTTCAGCTTCAGTTTCTGCTGCAAAATAGATCTTTGTATTGTTACCTGTGATTTAAGTAGATGCTATATAAACATACACTGCTGGAACAAACAGGTAGAAAAAGAGAAGGAGCTTGGGATCCTCTCTTTGCCATGGTGATACGCCTTCAAATACAGTAAAGTTTGATCTATGACAACAGCCCTTAAATGAAACAGTAGTATAAACAGTAGCAAAGCATTGTGTCTTGAATAAATGATCATAATCTCTCCTACTGCACTAACAACTTTTTCAGAGTGATTAAGTTCTAAGCTCCCAGGATAATGACATTCTGAAAGCACTGAAAGTATGACATTCCATGTGACAAATACCCTCTGTAATGATTTACTTTTAATTGCGTATCTATTCAGAGATAATTTAAGTTAGGTGAACCTGATGACAGATTCATAATTTTTTAAATTAAAAAATACATATAGACCTTCATTTGTTACACTCATAAATTTCACTGGGAAAGTACATTGCCTCTACTGAGCTCCACTTAGTCAATTACCTGATCATAATCACATATTTTTGTGGAGCACTGGTATGATACAGTCCCTTTCAAGAGGAAAATGAGAGCATCTTGAATGGCTATAGCATTACCAGAAACGACTCTCAGTTATTTCCTAATTTAAAGACTTTTTTTCTTGGTTCTTTCCTTCTGTGTAGGACTTTGGTGACTTTACGTGTTACCCTGGCAACTATTTGGTCATTTATATTGTAAACACTGTTTGTAAGCTACAAAGAGCTTTTTGAGGATAAAAGGGAAAGATTAAATAATAATTAAAAAATCTTGTTCTTTTCAGCCTTTCTATTTCTGCAGTCCCTCACTATTTCACAAAAGAAACTCTTTGGGTCCCTACCAGAGATTGAGTTTCTGGAAGGTAGAAAGGAAGACAGTGGGGGTGAAAAATATGCATCCATGCAGATGTATTTCTGTGAGAATAACAAGTTGGGAAAGAAAAATGTTGAATTCATGCAACATTGAAGCCCTTGGGATAAAGGAATACCAGTATCTGAAGACTTCCTAAAACCAATCTAAAATTAAAATTAATAAATAATCTAATAACGATTGAAAAACAGTATTAGAACTCAGAGAGAAGAAAACTTCTAAAACAGAGTAAAGGCTACTGACTGTGTACTATAGTTTGATATAGAAATATCACACTATTTTAGCTACTGAAAAGTCATACCTCTGCACTAGCAGTTCTGCTCTGTTTTTAAGCGAGTTGCCAATGCCAATGGTCATCCTTCTGCTACTACAGCTAGGCAATATCCACCATCTTTCTCGTTCAAAGCCAACATGAGTCTCTCGACCCCATATTGCTCTCAGCATTGTAGGTATAACTATACTCCACGAATCAAACAACAGTCAAAAAATCCAAACAAGTTTTCCAGTAATGTACCTTTACAAACTAGAAGATTACTACGATCAAACTCATAATTACATATGAACCCTAGGTAACAGCATTTTGCTGTTTGACATTAGAACAGAACTAATTCTGTTTAGTGATTTTACTTTTCAGCTCAGTCTCTTCTAACTAACTGCACTTTCTAAAGTTAAAAGTGTATTTTTGCTGAGGGCGTCTGCTTCTAGCACTCATAATGCTCGATGTTTAGAGTTGCACCAAGGATTGGTGTGCAGACCAAGGTTACTGCTAAATCTTGTGTACCACATCAGGGGTGCAGAAAGTGAAAGGCCACACATGAGCAGAAGAGTGGACAGGACAGGTGACCCTAAACACACCAACGAGGTGTTCCATCCCATATGCATCATATTCAGTATAAGGCTGATGGATTCGGAGTGTCAAGCTCCCTTCTGCAGCGGCCAGTGTTCAAGGACGACTCTGTGTGTTCTGCCCTCAATCCCATTCCATGTGTTCCTGACTCCAGTTTTATAATCCAGCTCCTGAGTCCTGTTCCTGTCTGTCATTGAGTCTATTCTTGGACTTCCTCAGTGCCTGCTCCACAGCATCAGTGGTGACAGTGATATAATTGCCATCAGGGGAGTTGCGTTTGATAGACGCTTTGTATATGTTTGTATGTATTCAGTTTTGTTATTATTATTTTCATAAAAGCTATTTTAGTTTTCTTTTCTAATCCATAATCTGCCTAGTCATAATGTCTAACCATAATCTCATCTAATCTCTCTCCCTTATTCCCTTTCTCTTCCCTTTTTAGAAGGGAGGGGGGTTAATAGAGCATCTATTATAGGTCTAGTGGACAACCCTGACTCTAAACATTGATAGATATATGCTTGATTTCAGTGGCCTTTTCTCTCTCAGCATAGTAATGAAGTAAATATTTGTTTCTGTTTCTTATCAGAACACAACTAGTAGACCGGTATTCCTACATACAGATATCTCAATAATTTTCAAATCCTCAAAATACCTTGAAAAAAGAAGAAAAGAATATTTTTTTTCAGTTACTAAGGCCATACAAATTTATTCCACAGAATATCCCTGAAATCTGAATTAGCATAAACTGTATGTGTTTAAACCGAAGATCAATTATAAAAAAGTCCACCAGAAAAATTAAGAAAATGGATAGCAAAAAGCTAGTATATATGACCTTACAGTAACAATTTTGAGTCTAATTGAAGAATACATAAAACTTGGTTTCAACATAATAGATCAATATTAAACTGACACAATATTTCAGCACAATAATATCACTGATGCTGTGATAAGAGTAGCTGATTATCAAACCACATGGTGTGGGTAAAGAATCATAGAATCATAGAATTGTCAGGGTTGAAAGGGACCTTAAAGATCATCTAGTTCCAATCCCTCTGCCATGGGCAGGAACACCTCCCGCTAGATCAGGTTGCTCAGAGCCCCATCCAGCCTGGTCTTAAAAACTTCCAAGGATGGGGCTTCCACCACCTCTCTGG
>WUAM01000322.1:56757-71863 GCA_024336885.1 Actenoides hombroni
ATCCAGTTTAGATATCTTAGTGTGGAAATGGAGAGAAATTTAGTTAATAAGGCTTTTAAAAATAATATAATTAAGAATCCAGGTCATTAAGAAAATAATGAAGAGTTGGTCATTTACATGGTAATTTAAATATTATCAAAAGAGGAAATCTATAAGTCTACTTAAAAAGTGATTGATAATATAGTCTTAAATATTTGCTTAATTTGCAAGTACATTTAATTAGAATTCAATCTAATTTCTTTTGGAAGAAAATACTTGCATCTGCCAAGTTTACAATGGAAAGAAATAAAATATAGTTATCGTTTGCACCTACAGATAGGATCCAGTCCAGTTGAAAAGTAAGTACCTGTAGTGAGCTGTTTGGGTATTCAGAGCAAATATATCAAATTTGTACCTTCAGCTAATTGCTCGAGAGAGCACAATAATTAAGAAAATAGCCCTATTCCCCATTCCTGCCTCTGCTATGAAGTGCTACTTCCATGCATTTAAGATGGTTTTTCAAATTCTTACACACATTTAAGAAATCTATTACAGTCTCTTTTGGGAGTAAGGAGGAGAACAGCTATATTTTGGGGTGTACACAAGATACTTGGTGTTATGCTGATGTTTCACGACAATCTGAAACATCCCACAACAGTGCTGCTAGCGCACTGAGCAGATGCATGACACACTCAGCAAACCCAAACAGTGCCTAAGCCTGGCACTATTGCCAGTAGAAACAGGAAGCAAACATATATAATGAATGGCACACACATCCATAATTTATATGCTACTAGCAGGAATATTTCCTCCATTTTGGTACAACTGTCAGATCTTCAGTAATAGCATGTTGTGTAGAAAACAAGCTGAGAACATGGACAGGAAAAGACATTTCACATGCTTTGGCCAAATGGGGCTCAGCATTAACCCTGTATTTATAGAATCATAGATTCAATCATAGAATGGTTTGGGTTGGAAGAGACCTCTAAAGGTGATCTAGTCCAATGCCACTGCAGTGGGCAGGGACATTATTAACTAGATCAGGTTGCTCGAATACTCATCCAGCCTGACCTTGAATGTTTCCAGGGATGGGCCATCTACCACCTCTCTGGGCAACTTGTGCCAGTGTTTCACTACCCTTGTTGTAAAAATATTCTTCCTTATATCTAGGCCAAATCTCCCCTCTTTTAGTTTAAACCATGACCCCTTGTCCTATTGCAACAATCCCTGCTAAAAACATTGTCCTCATCTTTCTTAGGGGACATATATTTACCTTAGGGGATATCTATCTATCTATCTATCTATCTATCTATCTATCTATCTATCTATCTATCTATCTATGTGTATCTGGAGATATTGCCTATGAATCAATAGGAGCAGAGGGTATATTAAACAGCAAAAGAAAAAATAATCATACTTTTGCTGAACGAAGGTGAGGAAGTTAATATTTCTTTTTAGGTGATCACCAAGAAGGAGATTAATCATAGGGTGAGTACACTGTCTGATGACTCAATCATTAAAAAACCCATTCATTACAATTTCTGTCTCATTACAATAATTTATATTATTTTCATGTTATTTAGAAAGTTTTAGGGTTCTTTGCACTCACCCTAAGTAGAGATGTGGTTGCAGAAGGATATGAATATTCTGGTGCCACTAAAAGTCAGGTACTTAACATATTTCTGTAGTTTTTACACAGATCTGTAAAGCAGAAAGGAGACACAGTGACAGATTATCTAAGATTACAAAGTGTGTCATTAATAGAGACAGGAATAGGAAAAAAAGGTAATGATACAGAGTCACTGTGTTAATTAGTAGATCTTAATAACTATCTTTCCCAATGCACTTGCTACTAGATGCAGAAGGACTTTGTGTTATAAAAGCACTTTGTGTACATATCCTGACTACTGTGAATTTGCCTGTACAGTTACTTATTAGCACAAGCTGCACTAAATATTTAGGCAACATGTGCTTAAGTTCCAAGGTAGGTCTCTGGAGGGACTGAACTCTAGAGGGACCAGCCTCTGGAGGGAGAGGTCGTCACTGTAATTGTATACAGAATTATTGGATATTAGTCGCATTTGATTTTACCTCTTCTGTGTTTACCAGCCAAATTAAATGTACATCTGGTACACAGAAACACAGAATCATAGAATGGTAGAGGTAGGAAGGGATCTCTGGAGATCATCAAGTCCACCCCCCCAACAGAGAATGATCACCTAGGACATGTCACACAGATAAGTATCCAGGCTGGTTTTGAAAGTCTCTAGAGAAGGAGACTCTACAACCTCTTTGGGCAGCATGTTCCAATGCTCTGTCAACCCTCACAGGAAAGAAGTTTTTCATCATGCTGAAGTGGAACTTCCCGTGTTCCAGTTTGTGACTATTGCCCCTAGTCCTATCACAAGGCACCACTTAAAAGAGACTGGTCTCTTCTACTTGACACCCACTCTTCAGATATTTGTAAACATTAATAAATCCCCCTATCAGTCTTATCCAGACTAAACAGCCCCAGGTCTCCCAGCCTTTCCTCATAAGAGAGATGTTCCAATACTTTAGTTCTGTGTTGTCTAATGAGATAACATCTGTATATTATACATGAAGCAAGTAATAAATAATGAAAAAATTAATAAAAATAATAAAAAAATGCTTAAACCATTTACTATGAAATCACTCATATGCAACTTACAATGCAGCTTTTGCATGTCAAAGGGAGCTTACTGGGGAAAAAAAAAAGTCTTATGGAATGTAGAACTGAGATTTATGCAGAATGTAAGTGAATATTAAATATATGCATGAAGAAACTGACAATTTTAAATATAGCTACAGAATTTAAGACTCTTGTAAGACAACTTCATATTCAAACATATTTTGTTGATGCCCACTAGTATGTAATGACAGTAATAGCACTAAAGAACTGTCTAGCATAGTCATTTGTTGTATGTACAAACAAGATCTGGTTTTGTCATTTAGTGTGGATAAAGCCTTAGTTTAAAAGATATCTCAGTGAAGTTTATGGATGTCAATCTGAATCAAGGTTTCAGAATCCATCCAATAGTGATTCAGTCAGAGGCATATGAAAAGGGTAACAGTATGCTCTTTAAACATGATTTGGTAAGTAAATAATCTTTACATAAATACAAAAAGAGCTACCCAATGAAAAATACTACATTTAATTATATTTACCAGAGTGTGATTCTATTATCCGTACTTAAATAGTCACACTGTACCAATATTATTCCCACTTCAGCCAAACCCAGGAAAATTATTTTTAGAATACAGTGAAACTTCATAAATAGACTGGTACCTAATTATGGAGATGACTAGGTTTGTGATGATAAAGTCCTGCACCTAGATATGTCATTGAACATCCCAACTATCATGCTACCAAACAGACAGGTACAAAAATGACATCTATTAGTAGCACTTTTTAGTTGGCTTTTCTAGAAGAAAATGATTCATTAAACACTACCAGAATATACCTTGCATTGACCAATCTGACATACGTCAGTCATGTCTATAAGGTAAGCTCTTGCAAAATGTATGCTGTATAGATGATCCAAATAAATTATGGTTTTGCTACAAGAAAATACAAGGGCAAACATAGAAAGAGCTGATAGAGAAATGAGAACAGACCTGGGTATGGATGAGAAGAGACACAAAACTTTGAAGGGCAGGTCAAATTTCCAGGAGGGATGTAAAAGAAAAATCAGAGATAGTCAGGAAATTGGGATAGTCTTAGTTGAGAGAAGTCTTAGAGCAAAGATTTAGATAGTCATGGAGGCAGAAAGGAGGTAGGATTTTATACTTGCAGACTGATGAGTAGGATACTGAACACTCATGATACAGGTAGTGCAGCTGCTCTTAATAATTCAGGGTGAGACTCAGAGCATAGCAGCAACAAAGGTAGAACTGGTTCCTTGAGTAAAACCTCAGCTACTTTGCACATTTTGTACAGATTCTGTGATACCTATCAGAGCAACACCCCTGACAGAACCATAACTGCTTTTCATGATCTAGCTGTACTTATTTTGGGGATTTGTGTAATTGTTATCATCCGAGAATACAGTACAAGTACATTGCCTCTGAGACTGAAGGATGACTCTCTCAGGGCTTTCTTATGCACACCATATATCATATACAATTTCCACTGAATTTAGATCCACAGATGAACCTATCTGGAGGTTCTATATTACAGAGTTTTTGAGAGTGCCAAGATAGATGGCACATTTGTCTTGTGCTTTCTCCTTTCCTTTGACTGGACTGTGAAGATCTCATATCTTATACCAACTTGCCAAACGTTTTGTTTCAGAGATCATTTTAGGATAATAACCATTGCTATGTGAGAAATGCTGCAAAGAACTGAGGAAGGGAAAGGAATACATTTAAGAAGCAATGCAGGAGTAGAGAGAATAAGGTGTTGGGATACACAGAAATACTGAGACTAGAGCAGAAATTAGAGTTCAGTTTCTGTTAGTGAGAACTGATGATAAATGTACATGATCATTACCTCTTAAAGAGAGTCTGGAGGATCTTAGTAAGGAAGCATGACAATGGTGCAATGGATAAAAAAGCTTTAAGCCACTTACCAGAAGCTCTGAGTGAGACAGTGAAAAAAATTTTGTAGATAGCAACTCAGCTTGCCCTAAAATAGGTTTGTGATAGTTGGACAGCTGAATGATTCTTCATACTCCCTTTACTGTATCAAATGCCCATATTGATCCCCTTCACCTGTAATACCACATATAGCTCATGCTGGACATCTATGTTTAGTCTTTATCTCAGACTGAATCACACTCATTAATTCAACACATCTGAAAAGATGAACAAGCCATCTGGGCTCCATCAGTAAATAGCTGGAGGAGTGGATTGGATGTAGATCTCTAAAGGAACCTGCTGAGACTTCTGTCAGAGCTCTCACTGAGAAAAAAGACCTCATGACATCTGCATCTGGTGTCATAGATGAAAAAATAGCTTAACCTGTGAGCATTAACAGGTGGCAGATAACTGAGGGAGGGTGGTGAATGTCCAAAACTGAACTTTTGAGTGGGATGGTTGTAAATTTTGATAATGCTGTGACTAAAACTGAATGTCCTGAATTGTCCAATGTATAAAGAGACATAAGCCAGAAATACCAGTTAGGACACTGATCGCCCATTGTGCTTTTATGCACAGGCTATTTAGACTTGGAAAACAGGGCAATCTGGGCACTGAAGAGTAGGCATTTCTGAAAAGAAATGTTCATGGAAAGAAGAAGGGGCTTCAGAAATGAGAAGGGAGCCTGTAAAGTAAATCCTGTCTGGAGGAGAGATCCTGGAAGTTGGGAGACTTCCTGACTCAAGAAAGCAGAAGATCAGGGAAATATGTGGAGATAAATGCTGGATGATAGTAAAGGACCTTGGCCCAGTAACACCCAAGACTGGGAACTTTAAGTAGCAACCTATATTCTCATGCAAGACAGAGAATATATACCATCTTACCATGTTATTCATGCATCCTAGGGAATGAGACCTGTTTCTAGGATCTAGGTGAACTGGATTTACACCAATTCATGAAATGGTTTACATCAACACCCGCTGTAGAATACAGACCCTGGCAGACATTGCACTTTGTACAGCAGATTTTTTCAGCAAAATGGTTCATTTCAGATTATTACTGGGTGCAAACCAGTTACAGTTGATATTAATAACGAGGCATCTTGGACCCAAGACCAAAACAGGAGCAAGACAATATGATAGTAAATGACTACCTTTAATGTGGTCCTTCAGAGAATCAGCATCAATGACTGTGGTTCCAGTACAGATGCAATGATTTTCTAGAGGGGTCAGCATTCAGGTGGCAGTGTTTAGCTCCACTATGATGTGGAGTGCTCTGATTAGCTAGAAGCTACATGGAAATAAAAGAGCTTAATACAGAGGTCTGCTCCCCCAGTTTTTTTCAGAACAAATTGATGAGGCAGAGTTGTGGGTAGTAGTAATCTCAAAGGTAGGAATTGTGGCCTGCTGAAACAGAAAAGGCAGTAGAAAGGGATTGAGAGCTGCTATATAAGTTAATAGTAACTAGAAGGTGTTACAGTCACGCACACAAGAGTAGCTCCTTGCTGCACAGTGGCTGCTAACCACAAAGGTGTGCAGGTATCATGTACACACAACAGTGATCTTTGGCCTCCAACTGTACTCAGTGTGGGACTTTGTTAGCATTTTCAGTGTGTCAAGCATCTCAGCACCAATCACAGAAGTCACAAGTAGATCACACCAGGATATCTATGACTGCTCCTGGTTGATCTTCTGTGCCTCCTTGGCTTTTTAAAGCTAGATTCATCCACTACTTCAGCAGCATCCCTACTTTGTTGGGTTTTTTTTTATACTACACTGAGTATCAACATCATAAGCAGATGCTGGTGCCACTTTGATATTTTAATCAAGGCCAATTTAAACATTTATTAATTTGTTAGCATATGGTCATATAAAGATGTTAATTGCTTCAATTTCATCCTCCATAAAACTCGCTGTTCTACAAGTATATCTGTCTGGTATTTCAATTTAGAGATAGCAACATTTTATTTAAAGCAAAACAAAAAAGCCATCACAGGCATGGGTCTGTAAACTGGGAGACACCTGAATATATCAAGCAGACTGATTACAATCCAGGTAGGTGAAAGTCATTGCAACCTGATAGTGCAAAGATTTCAGATGTCCACACAATTAAACACTCCTTATATAGCTTAAGATAGCATTACAGATTATCTCACAGGGACAAAAGACTGGACATGTTCTTGTTTCAGCTTTCCTTCCATATAGATGCAGACATTAAAGAATGTGGGCTTTTTAGAAATCTGAGCTGTGTAAATTAGTTTTCATAATACTGTGTGTTTTTGTAGTACTAGGCGAAAGCATTTTCACTTTAAAGTTGAGACATCACAGGAACTTGAGATAAAATTAATGTCTGAACAGCTCCTTCTCAACAAACAGAGCCTACCAACAGCTTGTTCTTTCAACTGAGGACTCATAGCAGATATATATATGTATGTATATACACTGCTTTTGATATATATATGCAGGTGTATATACATATGGATGGATGGATGGATGGATGGATGGATGGATGGATGGATGGATGGATTGACAGATAAATAGCATCTAAGGATATACGTTCTACTTCTATTTTCTCTTCTTCAGCCCAAACCATTATCAAGCTTTAAAATTTCCTTTTCTAAGCTATTCAGAATCAAATAATTTTTCAATATTTCTTGCCTCATTCTTCCTACAGCTTGAAGAAGACAGCATATAACACTTTCCATTTCTCTAACAGATTTAAACCTTCAAATGTCAGAGAAGCAGCAAGCTAATCTGCTGATGTAGCACTTTTTCAGATTCTTAGCACAGGAGAACAACTGGCCAACCATTTCTATTCTGTTCCACTCTGTTTTGTTCTGCCTTATTCCTCACGATGGACATCTCTCCAGTTCTCTTTTAAGAAGGTGCATGGATAAATTATTATTTTGATTTTATTTAGAAAGCCTATTGTGTTTCTTCAAGAACATCTCACCTCATATAAATTCCTCCTCCTCAAAAAAAAAAAAAAAATCGAATCTGATTAGCCTGTCAGTAATCCTTTCTTCTGTCTCTTCTTGTCTTATTCTGTGTCACTTAACCCTGCTGATCATATCAGTCCAGGACACACATGCTCAACAAGGGGAGCTGAATCAACTTTGGGGATGGATTAACCCTTGCACAGGTCCTAGAAACTTACCTGGCAGGAAATCACTGGTATTACTGTTGGAGCAAGTAAACTGTATACCGTTGGGGCAAGTCTATATCATTACAGACTGGTTGTCTCCTTTCTACCCATAATTTTGTGCCTCAGTTTTATCACAAATGAGTTTATTGCTCACTTTCTATCTGAGTTTCTAAGGTGACCTTTGTGTTGAGCCTTCTAAGGTGACTATTGTGTTGTGACACATCCTGTGTCTTTTTATATAGTCAGAAGCAGAATTGATAGTATTTTCTGTTGATACCCAAATAGAAGCAGTTAAGCTAGTTATTATACTGTTGCAGCTTATCCCCAAACAGTGTTTGTACTATTTCACATTGTTCCTTTTCCACAGGTTTGCCAAGACACTCACTTTTGAAGGAGCTGAATGAAAGCTGCTGGGGGAAAATGCCTCATGAGCTGTAAAATATCAGGAAAAATAAATACAGGAAAAGAAGTCACATTCTAGCTAGATATTTTAAACTTGATAATTATATCTTGAAAAAACCTTAGAGGTAAGCACAAGAAAGCTAAGGTCTGCAGGTAACCCCATCTTTAGATAAAGTTAGAGACCTCTTTCCAGCCTTTGATCCACTGTACTAATGAAACAAGGGTAGCTACAGACACAGCTGTGAACCTACTGAAGTATAGAGCATAAGACCCCACCACTTGTGTTGTCCTTCCCTTCTGCCTGTATTTTATAAGGAGCTTTAGTAAGCTGGTATTTTTCTTAACATCCTAAATACAAGTATTAAGAGAATATGACAGTAACTTGCATTCTATGTTTTAAAAGTTGTCCTGTTTCTCTCACCAGATCATTCATCCTCAAAGAAAAAGGTCCAGTTTCATATATTCAAATCCCACCAATCAAATAAAGACTGTTAAACTGTTTTCTTGTGATTTCTGAGCACTGGAATAACAATGATCAAAGAGGCTGTGACATCTCTGGGTACAACAAGAAAGATTTCTTCCTCATCTCTGTGCCAAAATTGCTTATAGAAAAAGTAGTATTGAGCACTCTTCAGAATAATTCTGTTCAAATTTCTCTTCAGATTAGCTTTCAGTGTCTCTTATCCTGAGTTATACCTCCAGAAGTCCAACCTTTGCTCCTTTCCCTCGAGTGGGGAATGGTACTGGGGAACAATCACACAAAGAACAACCAACTGAAATGCCAAGTGCTTTGTGGTCTTTTTATCTTCCTTTGAGCAGAACAAAACATAGCCATATATAAAACCTATATAAATCATAAGACTGCCTGGGGCTAGTTTTCTACTACTTTCTGCTTTTTTTTTTTACTGATTTATCTTGCTTTAAAATGAGCACGCACACTTCAAGGGATACCTCCGGAAAGAGAGAATAATTTTTTCCCCATTATTTCTTTGATCCAGACTGCATTATCTTCACTTCTCAGTTTCACTCTTCAGTGGGTATAAAAAGTCTAAAATTCTGAGGAAAGCAGATTAGTTGCAAAGTTATATGGTCTCCATAGAAATGTTGCATCTTTGTTATTAGAGATGAAAAATCATAGGTAAATAATGCAAAAAAGTCAAAAGTCTGGACAGTTGTCAATAACAATTCTTAATCCCTCATCTCTTCATATGTTTTCTTTTGAAAGAAAATTTTACATTGTTCAATCGATTAAATATTGCTAACAAATTTATGAGACAAGCTTGACATATAATCGATAGATTGCTTAGTTGTGATAAAATATAACCATGTAGTAAACTAATTTTTCTTTTATAAAGCCATTACCTGGCAGAACAGAACATTTAAGATAAGATTAATAAATATATCTTGGGAAAAGAAAAAAAGAAGCAACAATACCCAGCCTGTCTGGTTTTTGATACTTATTATCTGTGTATTACAATCTACCCACTCATGCATATTTGCCCCTATTGCCCAAGTTGTCTTTTATTATAACAAAATATGAGTTTGAATATAGCTTTTTATCTCAAAGAAAAAATTTCTGGAAGAATGAGCAGAATAAAAGGAAGAAAATCCAATTATTCATTCACGTTTATTGAAGATATGCTTTTGTCTGCGACAAGCAAAAAGAGAAAATTCACACAAAGGGAAGGTGCACTTTGCTTACATATTTGAATTCCTTCCAACTAGCTGCCACAACCATGTGCACTTTCATAACACTACAATACACATAAGTATATATGGGTTTGATGGGAAGAAATGAAATAATTATGCAATTTACTATGAAAGAACACTCAACAACTCATCTCCTGAGGATTCATCGCAGTCCATTGTTCAGTTTGTTCACAGAACAAAGACAAAAACTCAATGGAAATACACCAGGCTATATATGTGAGGAGCCGACTTTGCATTTTTTGCTAATGGATTTCAAGAAATTTACAATTTTACTGCAGTTCATACAGTTTCTAAGATAATTTTAAGCACACATAGATTGGAAACCTCTTCGTCTAATCGCATTTTAGACTTTGGTTTAATCCTAATTTAGATAATACAACAAAAAAAAAAAAAAGAAAGAAAGAAATAGGACAGAATGACACATTTATATCTTTAATATGTAAATATCCTCATTGATTTTTTTAAATATTCCCCCTTCAAATAACATATATGTTGTTCACCTTTCCATGACTATTTTATTTCTCCATAGCATTTTGTCACAGGCTAATGAATATATTGTAGTAAGGGACATTATGGTAATTATCACTCTCCAAACAGCTGCATGTTGTGAAGCAAACAGAAATATTAAAGAAATGTATCATAAAATGCATTGTTTATTTTGAAGCACAGGAAAGCTGTGTAAAATCAACTTTTGCTAGGTTTTCTCTTTTATTTCTATCCCCATTCCTCTGGTGATTTTAAGCTACCTGGATGGTGGTATTTTTGTTACTGTTTTCACCTCTACAAATTACCTCTTCTCTCAGTAGCTTAAGACAATTCTGTATCTGGAAACATTTGATGAGTTGAGCTTGAAAGACAAAACAAAATGTCTGCATTTTATGCTACCAGTATTTAATCGTCATAATAGGACACAGAATAAAATCCCACAGGCAAGATATTCTGATAACGGTTGATTAATATGTAGTTTATTTTATAGCGTAAAATGCGTATTTGCATGTAAATGCAAAGTGAGAACAGAGTTGACATGTTCTTGCACTATTTCTAAATATTTTGACTTTAAAATTGCTTGTGAGCTCCAGCTGTTGCCTTCCATCTCAGGAGCACATACACAGCTATACAATCCCTAAATAAATAAAATAATTTAAAAGAGGTTGCTGCCAATATAGTGTTTTGAAGGCTATTCAGCAGACATTCTCAGACACAAAGAATGACAGTTTAAAGCAAAATGAAAAGAAATTAAAAAGTTTTTTTATATATATAAGATTATATTGATCAGGACTTTAAAACTTCAGCATGCCAGAGTAATTCTGTCTTTCCTCAGAGGAAAATAGATTTTCCAAGAAAAATATGCAGAACTTGTATTTCTCTTATGATACTATTCTCCATAGTCCTTTTGCCTTTGAGTTCTGAATTGTTATATAGGTTTCCTGTAGTAAAAATGAACAGGAATTTTCTGATGCAGCTTTTTGTGCTAGAAAGAATTATTCAGAAAGAAAAATTTTCATTAAAATTTTTTTAGCGTCATTAGGAAAAATCTTTCTTGGGAAAATTTTCCAGACTCCAAGATGGCATCTGGAGAAGAGTGTCACATGCTGAGGATCTGACAGATTGATTCCAGGGCTTTGTCATTTAACCTAAAACCATACAGCAGATCACTAGATTTACTAGTTTTAGATGTACTGTAGGGTCATTCTGCACTATCTGGGAAACCTATTGCTGTTAAAAGACCAGTGCTATCACTATATAGTACTCATATGTCATGCTAGTTTGCCTTATGATGGCTTTTGGCTTTCAGCTACTTGAATTTGATGCGGAACTTGCTCAAACCTCATGATTAATAAGTGCAACAGTTTCATATTAATCAAAAAATGGCAAGATATTAAACTTTCTGGGTAGCGTGAAGTGTTATTTATGTGCTTCTGAAGTAGTACTTGGTGTTTCTAAAATTATGATGCTGGGTGAGCTCAGTTTGTTCATCTACTTACCTCAGATGCATTGCTTTGATGAATAATTAACCATACATACATTTGTCAGGAATAGACACTATTTTTCATTCACTCTGCTGTGATGAAATTTTCTGTTAAATGCTATTTTACATTTCCTTCAGTGACATTTTTGTACTCCCAAAAATAATTTCAAGTACCTAAATTCAATATTCTAGGTAAAATAGCCCTGCATTGGAACACATTTGTTGCGAAAAACAGCTGAAAAAAGGGAAGATAGTTTTAGACCATCATGAGACACATGGAGGTAGCCAAGGGGACACCAGGCTAAGCAGGTAGTGGGCCAAAAACAAAGACATGTAAGATCTGATGCTGCTAAATACAGCTGAACATTTCCTCACCCCATCAGCCAACAGCTACACAGAGGATTAGTGTATGGCAGCAGCACAAGCCATATGGGTGTCTCCAGGAACTCCAATAAAGATAACAGTAAAAGCAGCAAGTGCGCCGCCAGCAGTGCTTGAGCATGCCTGCCAAGAGCTGATGTCCTTATGAATCACAAGAGCAGACACAGGAAGCTTCCCTGACTCACTACCTTTCCATTAGTACCTTCTGACACTACAAATTCAGAAAGTTCATCATTTAAATTCCTGAAAAGAGCACAGTATTAAAGAGATACAGCCACCTGTACTCTGGTACATTCCACAGGAATGCGTACAAGTCCCAGGAGTGAGCTCTCACAGGAGGTACAAAAAATGTCAGTCTGTTCACATCAATAGTAGGAAATTTGTCTAAAACTGTAGCCTGTCTATTATTAAATTTCTTGAGACAACAACAGGGTGACATTAGTAAATACATTTTTCTTCTTCATACATTAGCTACGAAGCTGATTCAAGGAGCCTTTGTGTTAAGGGCTGAAGAGGAGGGCACATAGAGAGTGGGTGATTCTGGGTGGCTTACTACTGAATCAAAGTCTTTTTCACCTGCCAGTCTCACATTTGGAGCACAGTAAAGGAGGAACTGAAAGTTTAGAAAGCTGTGTAGCATCTCAGTGGGGATGAAATGCTGTCTGAATGACAGCAAGGTTTATCTATCCAAGCTCTGGGCCAACAGCTTTGTCAGACAGTTCTGAAGAAGCTGTCATCTAGGAAAGACATATCTGCTTGAGATAACAGTATCATTTAATATTCAGGTACCTTGTACGTGGATCATTTTTATATATATATATATACACACACACCAATGTTTTTAGGAAGAAGGACTAGCTCTTCCTCACTAAGCCCCGGATTTATGCATGACACAGAGTGATTAAGCTCCATATGCCTCCTGTCTTTTCCTGCCAGCTTTCTTTTTGCCAAGTCAATATAATCCTGTGACTGATAGCATCAAAAACATGATGTCTCATGTTCATGAATGTCCATTTACCCTTTACCCAAAGGCAAAATATTTTGTATTCCGGAAATGATAACATTTTTCATGAGTATAGGGACTCTGCTTCCAGAATGCTTGTGGGTCATTGTAAATGTAGTTAATTGGGTGAAATGTGGCCTCTCCTGTGGACTGCTCAATGTAGTGATGGGAAAGCGACATGTTATAGGGATACAGTCTTGGTTGCATGCAAGTGACAGCAGAAGACAGCAGCTCTTGTGGCTCAGGTCCTCCCTGGGACTGCTGTTGTCTCCCACTTCTTGTCCTAGACCAAAGCTGCATTAAAAAATCCAATACAGTGGAATGGACTGAACATAGCCTGTGGGGACTTTCCTGCTGTAGACATTAAAAAATAACGTGATTTTAGCAACCTAGATCTGCTTGGAGTTCTGATATCCTATAAGGGATCATCCCCTGAAATGTCTTTTCTGACAAAGAACAAATTATTCAAACCAGTCTACAATAACGTTGTTTACACAGTGGGTCAAAAGGATGCATTTTTTCTGCATTAAAGAGAACATGGCATTAGAGAATGAATTTTCAGGATGACAGTTTCTAAGATTTCACACTTGTTGCCATGGGTTGATAGTTTTGCCAAGTGGAATGGAAAATAGCTACACCTTTTCGCTGAGCCTGCACAAGTAATTTTGGCATAGGTTTGGATTATAATTGTGTAGAACCTGGGCCAGTAATACTCACCCCATGGCCTTATTCTGCATATGAACTTAATGTTGCCTCACTACTAAATCAAGAATGGCTCTTTTTATTTGACAGGTGGTAGATTTTCCATGAGATGAGCTATAAGAAAATATTCAATTGTTTGAGGAACAAAGGCTCATCTTGGTGTTATTGTTTAATATATGACAAAATGATAGATATAAGTTTAAATATCAGCTCATCATACAAAATACAAAGGTAGTATTTAATCAGCATGTATTTTGCCTTCTGTAGAGGCCAGGTATAGAAAAACCATCTAGTAGGTTAGTTGGAAAAGTATTACAAACCTGCATTATACTCACACAATAAAGCACTTAATGAGTCTTGTTTGTGCGTAAGTAAAGCCCAATTCAAAGTCAAACAAAGTAGCAGGAAGATCAATTAGTTCCTAATAAACCACCACTTATTATGATAAATTGGTACTGATCTTGGAATAAGACTCAAATTCAGTTAAGAATTAAGATTTAGAAGATACCAGTAAGTGCTTGCAGTGGTAACATCTACTTACCACCATGTTTTTTTCTAGGTGATCATTAGTTTAGACATTGTCTATAAGTAATATGCTTTGTTAAAAGTATGAGAGTTTGGAGTTTCCTGCAGCTCATAAGAAATGTACAAATAGCCTTGTCTGCTTCAATTACACCTTTGCTATGATTAAAGTGGGAATGTTTTCTAGAGATACTAGGTTGTTATATCCAGAAATTCTGTGCCATTTGATGTCATTTACTGCTATCATATGACCAAAATCTCTGATAACTCTTCTGAATGCATAGTAAGAGGTCTTCAGGAAGGAGGGAAGTGAGGACTGAGATGTGAGCAGGAGGCCACTTCAGCAATGTAAGTACAGAGAAGTAGGAAGCACACATCCTTACAATCCATGAGGACTCTCTCCTCTTATCTCAGTATATATAATGTACTAAATACATTATTCCTCTGGTATCTTGAGCCCTAGGCACATAATATTGGGTGCATTCATGCATCAAGCCTTTCTATCACTCCCCACAACCCCTGTCAGCACAGCACGCAGGGAGAGACTAAGATGAAAAGATCCATGGGTTATGATAGATAAGATGTTATTCTCTACTTCCCATCCGCAGGCGATGTCAGGCCGAGTCCAGGAAGCAGGGCTCCAGGAACACGCAGCAGCCGCTTGGAGGACAAAGCCGAATGCCCCCCCATCCTCCTCC
>WUAM01000322.1:72203-92726 GCA_024336885.1 Actenoides hombroni
GAGAGGGAGGAGAACCTCCCTTGATCTACTGGACACACTCTTCTTAATGCACCCCAGGATACCATCGGCATTCTTGGTCACTAGGGTACTTTGCTGTCCCATGGATTTCTTGCTGTCTATCAGGACTCCAAGGTCCATTTCTATGGAGAAATTCTCCAGCAGATTGCCTCCTAACCTGTACTGGTGTATTTTGTTGTTCCTTCTCAGGTACAGGACTCTGCACTTGCTCTTGTTAAACCTTATTAGGTTCCTCTTTGTCCAGCTCAAAACTGCATTAAATGCATTAATGCAGTTTTGAACCAGTTCCACAGCTTTGTTTGAATTGGTCTAGGCAGTGGTGATTGTTCAGCATTCAGGAGAGGAATCTGATTTTTGACCAAGAGTAATGTTGACAATGCACCCTTGGGAACAACTATTCTTGGCAACTATTGAGAGCAAAATGCAAGCATCTCCATAGTTCTTAAAAACCTCCTGAATTCAGCCTGCATTCATGTCACTTAGAGGTTGGCTGTTTCTCCTGAAGATGTCCTCAGGGCATTGGAGTCCTGCAGGGAAAACTCAGACATCTCTCATCTGCCTGACATTATTAGTGACAAGATAAATATGGTAGCTAGAGGCTTCACAGAGTCCAGGTGTGGTCATGCAGCAGACAAATAAGCCTTGAAGGATACTGTATGCACTGTCTGTACCCAATGTTTCCCTTTCCAAAATATTAGTTAGAGTGGTCTGCATATAGTCCCAAGGGCCAGATGGACAGGCAGCATGTTTCACCTCCCTCCTGCCTTGTGATATTGCCATCAGTGTTGTGTGATTCTTAGCAAGGACTCTGTAAGTACAGTCTTAGAGTAAACTGCAGATTTAGCAACAAAGCCCCTGTGTGCTAAGTAATAGAGCAAATTAACACAGAAAATTTTTCCCAACCTATATGACATAGTCAGGAGAAAGACAAAACCAGTGCAAGAGTCAATGAGAAGATGAACAAGGTTAACAAGAACAGAATTCCTGTCACTCTTTCACAATATTTTTTAAAAAGCACAGACAATATTGGATGAATTGTGTATATTTAAGAGTTGAGAGGATTAAGATGCTGTGGCTAAAGACATGAAGCACTGTACTACTGTTTAAACTCATCAGACCGCATATCTAAAGATGGAAAAAAAAAAGCTCATAACCCTAAATTACTTGCTTAAATGAACCTTTTAAAAAGATAGTGATGTACAAGAAACCCTGCAGGATTTAAGAAGCTTATCAGCCTCTATGCAGACTTGCTTGTTTCTGCTCTGTGTCTCAAGCATCATTCTAACTGCTGGAAATTGATTTTCTCCTGTTGCACTGTTCTAACCATAGACTGTCAAAGCTGGCAGGTTCAAAATACATTCCAACCTTGAAAATGTTTTGCTCTGTTTTGTTTTTTCTCAGAAACAACTCTGATAAGTTTTAATCAACAACCATGAAATAACTCTATCAAGCCTTAGAAGAGTTATGAAATGATAGCTCCTTGGGTGTGGGAAGGCAACATTCACCAAATCCAGGAGATGGCTTCATTGCAAGTGACCAAAAGATCACCATCGACCACCACCCGAAACATGATTGGTTTTAATTTTCTTTTTTTTTTATGGTGGAAAATCATGCTCTCTGTTCCTATCAGGAGCCTGAAACCTTGTCAGTTTAAGTCTCTGCTGTTTCACTAAAATGCAAGGAAACCCAGGCATGAATATTCATTTATCTTGAAATCACACATTCCGGACAGAGCACATCTGACCATTGTGCAAATCCCCCAAGAGTTTCAGAGCTTGTTTTAGAATAACTGAGAGTCAAGAATATTGAATGGGACTTAAAAATCATTCCAGAATCACTGGGACTAGATTGTAGTTCAGAAGATAAACCTATGCAAGCAGGAAAAAAAAAAAAAAAAAAAGGAGATACCTTTTATGGCCCTCTGCAAATATCTTACTCTGTCATGGAAGGTATATGCTGCATAGGGACTCATTTTGAAACAAAATATGTAGAAAGGGGAGGGTGAGGAAAAGATTGTGTCAACCTCCTGCATGCCCAAAGTGCTGGATAGCAGAGATGACCAGAGGAACACATCATAATTAGTGACAGTAGAAGTCATGATCCTGACACAATAAGGAAGCAAATTGGAATTTAATTTTATGAGCATAAAACTACTTCTAAGATGGTACAACTTTCACACCACATTTTGCTGGGGGCTGTGCCAAAGGATATACCAAAACTTTAATGCAAGGGTAACATCTTTTCCAGAGCAAAGCAGAGGTCACTTTCATGCAGAATACTGATATAAAATGTGAGGAAATAAAATATGAGAGCCTTTGAAGGAAGTAACCATTGCATCACACTTCACCCCATAGCAAACTTTCATTAGAAATTTTCCCATTATATTATCCACATTGACAATAGTCCTTCTATGGAGGACAAAGGAGTTTCTCTAATATGATTCTCCCTAATCTGTTTTCTCTAAATATTTTATACTAATCTTAACTGTAATGTTGGAAAGAGGAGGAACTTGGAGATGCTGTTGAAAAGATTACTTGCGGTTTTTAATCCCTTTTCAATACTGTATATTCCCTACAGTAACTAGAAATAATAGACAATGTCTTATAAGCTGTTTATGTCAACGTTAAAACCAGACATTGTTAACACATTATTATTCATGTTTAATTCAGATAAACCAAAGGAAAAGGAAGTTAAACATCCCATTATTTTTTTTTTTCCCCTAGATTATATTTCAGTATATCTGACAGCTAGAGGCAGTTGTGGGTGTGGGTTTACTTTTTTTTTCATATGACTGAGGATAGGCAAAGGATCAATAAAGGTTAATTGAAGGAACAAAAATAATGGAGAGTGTGAATTTCCTACCACGAATTAGATTAGTCCTTGCTAAAATCTGTATGTATGTAGTGTGTTTAATGGACAATTTTTCCTCTGATTTCCTGCACTGAGGGATCCAAGATGGGACCAGGATGGTTTCATGTAGACATGGGTGGGAAATGACACTGCCTGCCAAATGCTTTACTAGAGTGGAAGGTAACTGGCAGGATGATTATCAATAACTTTCCTACCTGATCCTACCAAAAATTTTCAGACAGAAAAGACAATATTTTCACTATTTTTTGTTTCATTATTTTGTTTTGTTTCTTTGTGTTTCTATTATGGTTCAGCCATACAAGTTTTGTAGTTTTTTAAAGTGTCCTTTTCCCAAAGTATAATTTAAATTAATACTGAAACAATTTGGAATGTATTTCCTGCTCAATGGCAAGGTAGAGGCTCTTTTAACCTTCCATTTCTGTAATTTCACTTTCTTCTGAATGCTGAAATTAGTTTTCCACCTACCACTTCAAATTATTAATCCTATGATATACAAAACCATGTCTTTTCTAGACGAATTATCTGGAACGAGGCATCTTGAATATCTTTGTTGCTGAAACTGGCAACAGTTGCTGTCAGGCCCTTGTGCTACATTAACCCATATAATGTGACAGACTGCAAAGGCAGTTGTATACCGGGTTTTAGTGAAAAATCAATGTCAGGACTCCCTTTGCCTCCAATGTGACCAAGTATCACACACATAGAGCAGTATTGGACATAAATCTTACCTAGCAATAGCAAAACAGGCTGGGAACTGTCTCGTCCTACTGAGGAAACTTAGAGTTTCTGATGATAGAAAGGACTTCAAAAATAAAATTTCTTTAAAAAAAGCATTTCTAGTTCTTCAAAAATTTATGCTTACTTATCTAAATTTCTCTACAGGAATTTGACACCATATTTATGAATTGCTCTTAATATTTGAGCAAGACTAGTATTATCCATTTTCTTATAACAAAAATAGACATACAAAATTCTTTTAGACATGTTACTTCTTTTGAAACACCTCCTGGGCAGAATGTTGAAGTTTTCAGAAATGGATAACTGCTGTACTCTCAAAAATGTAAACAAGATTTTCTTCCCTTTTATAGTATGGCAGGTATATTGTGTTGGTTTTAATTACTTCATACTCTTAGATAAGCAGACAGTTTCAAAAATGAGTGTTTTCTTCTCAACATATGTTGCAGATGCAGTATTGGGATTTTTGCAGCAAACTCAAACAAGGACTTGATTATATAGAAAGCCTGAAAAGAATTGTGTCCACATTATGAATATTTTAAATACATTTTCAAATTATTTCAGGAATCTTTAAATACTAATTCTACAATCAAAGACACACCATAATGCTATGCTAAATCAGTTCATATTATTGGAAGAAGCAATATTACAAACCCCAGGCATCAAATGAAATCATCTGAAAATTAAATTTCATAGCTACCAAAAGAAAATAAACAATGTGTTTAAATAATCAGGAAAGAAATTTGTGACAAATGTAAAGCCAAGTTCATAGATGAGTACTGCTTTCAAAGTTATTAAAATATTTTATTTTGAAATTGGGGTTTACATAAATATTGAAACTTTTAGTATTTAAGCTATGCTTTTATGTTATTTCTTAATACATAATATGTTTTGATTACAGAGAAACAATCACTTGACATTTAGCTTAGAATCTATTGCCAAGAAGTATGCAAAGTGTCTATTTATATTCATCCTACTCTTATTAATGTATTGTTCCGTTTAATAATATTAATTGCAATAAGTTTGAGTGCCATGGCAAAGTGAAAAGCTAATTAATATTCTTAGATTTGAATTCTAGGTCTCTGTTTGTTGTCATTATGGTTTGCTTTCATTATGGTTTGCTGTTTTTCCATTGCATTGCTCCTTTATAGTGCATGGGATCACTTATATTTGTGAAGGTAAAGAAAAGAGAATTGTAAAATCTTAAAAGAATTATTGATGGTAAACTCTGTAGAGTTTGAGGCCAGTTATGGTTTGGGGAGGGTTGAGAGTTTAGTTTGTTTGGACTTTTTGTGGTGTTTTTGTAATGGTCATCCTTAAAACAAGTTTTATCCTAAATATTTAATTTCAGGATAAATTGTAGGGGGGAATTAAGATGTAAGAAAAATATTCCATTTGTGGTCATTTATGCAAGTATTTTTTGTGTTCTCTCCACCAATTTTGTTTCACAAAAATCAGTCTTTTACAGTCAAAGATGCAAGCTACATTATATCCAATAATTATTTTTCAAGTCATAGTGGTAGTTTTCTTGCACATTTTAGTCCTCTGCTCATGTTCATGCACAAACTGAAAAATTGTGGAAAACAGAGGGTAGAAATATTTGGAAAAACCTTTGTGTGTTTTGAAGTAAGATTACTAACTCATGGAGAGAAATAATTCCATCTTATGCCTCATAACTTGCATCATAACAGGAATTCAAGTTCAATATGTATTCTTTTAATTTATTTTAAAAATACAATAATTACAACTGTGATCTGTATTAGAAGAGATGACCCTTGAAAAATATAATATCCATTTTCTCTGGCTGAAAAAAATTTGCTATTTATTCCTAGACACTGGTATAGAGTAGTACCCAGCTATCTAAAATAAAAGTGATCCAAATAATAAATATAACTGATGGATCACTAAACTATAATCTAAAAAATTAATGAAAATTTTTACATAATTTTCCATTGAAGAAGACGATGTAGGTAGAAGTCTAGTTTGGACAGGCAGTTTTCTACTATGTATGCATACTGGCTTTCAGAGAGCATATAGGCTATTTCTCTGCACTGCTCAGTTCATTGGTTAAATTCAAAGTAAGTAGTAAAAACATTCATTTTTTCATGTGGAAATCACTGAACTGGAGAAGAGCTGAGTGAGCAATGCAGAAAAGATGGAATTTGTCTTAGATATGAGGGCTAAGACCAAGGAGTTAAGATATATACAGTATATCATAAAAGATGTGGTAAATTTATGTTATATCATCCTTTTGCAGTTCCTGTCTGGGGAGAGCTATATCACCTTCGAAAGCAGAATTTAAGTGCACTAGAAGGTTTAGTCATCATCTTCTGGAGATGCAGGTAAGGGATGGATCAGCACTATAGAAATACCACCAACCCTGGTGACAGGGGAGGGAGTAGGAAAGCATGGGCAGGGATGGGGCTATGATCTTCCCCTAACTATGCCGAGATTAGCAATTGCAACTGTGGTAGAGAAGAAAATGGCCATAAAAAAGGTCCAAAGCATGGCCACAAAATCTCGAGGCTGCAGAAAATTCTCTTACATGTTGTCGCCAGGGAGGCATTCCACTTGGAGGGCAAAACCAGCCAAGGACTGCATTTTATTAATAAAATTATCATGAATCTCTTTAATGCATGAAAAGAAACAAAGATGTCATGAGTACCTAGCATGGAACACAGAAAGAATTCAGCCTTTTTACCCCTTTTACTTCAGCAGTAGCCATAGTGCAGAAAGATGATAAAACCCTCTGTATTTAATGGCTAGGCAAGAGGCATTTGCAGTAGCACTCTAACATACCTTATTTTAATGAGCTGTCTGGTAAACTGTCTGCAGGGTTACTTCAAGGCAAAGTTTGTACTCTGTAACATACATTCTTCTAGCAGAAAGATGAGTCCAGTATCGTCTGAGAAGCCTGTCCCTATGAGAAACGTGGGGTTTATTTTTCTCACCGTCTTTCTTTGATGAGTCAATAGATCATACACCTCCTTTGAGATCCTCTTTCCTTTAAAATATCTATCTCCAGGAGATAAACTTAGGGTGTGTGTGTCTTCCTAAAAGCATAGGCACAATCATTGTTTGTTCTAATTGCAGTTTTTGTTCCTAAAACTTGATTAACAAAGCAATCAAAAGTACTTATATGAAGATGATCCATCTCTTCCCTACATCTCCAGGAGACAATGACTGTCGTGGTTTGGATTTGATCTCCAGAGGTCCCTTCCAATCCCTACCATTCTATGATTCTATAGTTTAACCCCAGTTGGAAACTAGGTCCACACAGTTGGTCACTCACTCACCCCTCAGTGGGATGGCGAAGAGAAAAAGTGAGAAAGCTTAGGGGTTGATATAAAGACAGTTTAATAGGTAAAGCAAAAGCCACACATGCAAGTAAAGCAAAACAAGGAATTCATTCATTAGTTCCCATCAGCAGACAGGTGTTCAGCCATCTCCAGGATAGCTGTGCTCCATCACACGTAACAGTTACTGAGGAAGCCAAAAGGCATCACTCTGAACATCCACCCCTTCCTTCCTCTTCCCCCAGCTTTACATGCTGAGCTTGACATCACATTGTATAACATAGCCTCTTTGTCAGTTGGGGTCAACTGTCCCATCTGTGCCCCCTTCCATCTTCCTGTGCACCCCCAGCCTACTTGCTGGCGGGATGGGGTGAGAAGCAGAAATAGCCTTGATGCTGTGTAAGCAACTGTACAGCAATAACTAAAACATCCCTGAATTATCAACACTGTTTCCAGCACAAATCCCATACAGTCCCATACCATCTACTTTGAAGAAAGTTAACTCTTTCGCAGCTAAAACCAACACATTCTCCAGTTGTCAGGCCACTGGCATTTCCAAGACTCTCTGTATCAATCAGAGCTGGGATCTGAAACCTGTTCTTTCTCAATAGTCACTGCTGACAGGGTGCAGCTTTACTTCTAACTATGCATTTTAATAAAAATAATATCATAAGTTATTAAAAGTTTTACACTGGAATTACACTTTATGTAATCCTGCAAAATATGTTTTAAATTCTTGTAGAACTGCTACCCAATATGAAAACAATTTTATTCCATCAACATTTCTAAAGTAATCACAAACACAATTCTCACTTATGTTGTCCCATAAATTACTAAGGCCATAATTTACAATCTTCCAGCTACCTATATGATTGCTGTGTCATGTATATATATTGCAGAATTTCAGAAAGTCACAGAAACACCATTAATCATGAAGTGCAAACCTGAATGTTAGCTCAACTTCTCTTGCCAAATCCAGTACACCTGCTTAATTAAGAAAGGAAAGTAACATCATTTTAAAAATTAAGGCATCATTGGCTTAAAATACCAATCATATTTTTAAAAGGAACTAGAGATTGAAATATTTGTAGTCGGCTTCTCCACCATTGAGAATACTTTTTTTTTTTTGTTTGTTTGTTTTTTTGTTTTTTTTTTTTTGTTTTTTTTTTTTGTTAAAGTATTTGTAGCAGTGGATACATGTCCCTGAAAATAAATATGCTTTTATTATCATTCCTTCCTGAAGTATGATCTTCACAAAGATCACCCAGCAATTCTTGCCTCCCCATGGCAATGGAACAATTTCAATCCAATTGTCACCAAAGTTTTCCAAGGTCTGAAAAAGAAATAGAATACTAATACTAATACTAACTAATACAGTTAATAGGTTTTGTAAATCCTTTATATAACTTCATTTTCAGTAATACACAGACATGCAATTTTACTTTTTTTAAACCCTTGTCCATATATGTGTTTTCCAGAAAGATCTTGTTCAACACCTGTTATCAAATACAAAGTTAACCTTTCACAAAATCAGAAATAGATTATAAAAACAATGCAAAAAAACCCCAATCAACCTGCAAAACCAACACCTAAACTTTTCAGATTTATAGTGTGTTTACATGAAAGATTTCTGGGGAGTAAATACTTTAGCAGAGGTTTAAGGTATGGACATGTGTGGTGCCAGCAGGTGCAGATCAGTGTGTGGCAGGACTAATGCAGGCTCTTGTCACCCAGAGACATGTCTAGGGTGTGCAAATATTCCTGGTTGTCCCTGAGCTATCCTCAGTATTTAAGCAAATATTCACACATGGCTGATGGGCAAAGCCTTTCCTCTGAGCTGTGTTTCCACATATGCTGGAGGTAGCATTAACTTCAAGTAGCATTTCTGTCCTCTTGACAGTGTGTCTCTGCCACTGTGCTGTTGTCTTCTTCGTGCTGATACAAGGACTTATGAAGCCAAGAGGTGAAATCCTAGGAGTTAAAGCATGCCTCGTAGAAAAAGACAGTTAATTTTTAAGCTTGTTTCAGAAATTAACACATAAACTGACTCACCATCCAAAAGGGTTCTGACCCATTTGAAAGAATTTCATTGCTGATTTAATTTGATCTTTCTGTATACTGTTTTGATCATTCTTTAATTATTCTTCTCAGCTCTTATTCAGGTTCTTATATATTGTCCAGCCAAAAGGAGGGGTTTCTAATATCCTTGCGCCTTTTTCTAATGTACAAGATGTAACACCTTTTCCAATGTAAAAATCCAGGTTGCTGCATTCCTGCTGTCAGACTCTGTGACAGGCTCACTGCAAGTCAGCATAATGGCAATGAATGGTGAAATGAGAAGACAACAGTCTGAGCAGTTATTCCGTCAGGGTTTAAATGGTTACAGTGATATAACCTAAAGAAGCATTATGTAGTAGAGGACAGAATAAAGGGCTAATTTTACAATTTAAAATACTTGAAAACAAAGCAAATTCAATACATTTCAGAATCATCCAAGTCACTCAGAGCAACAACCATCAGGACCCTGAGGGTTGACTTCTACCTACCGTTAAGATCTATAAACGCCTCATCCAGCATGGTTCTCATTTCCTTTCACTGAGTTAGTATTGACTTCCATTAGTACTAAATATCCTTTTTAGTGCCTTATTTCTAATGGCTAATACTTGCTGTAATGGGAGTTGCATAAATTAACTCCCTTCTGAACTGGAAGAGAAGATTGGAACATCTTCAGGGCAAGGATTATTTCTTCTTTTTCTATTTAAACAGTCCCCAAGTGTAACTATCCTTTCTTATCTTGGTCAGAAGCTAACAAGCATTGCTGTAATAGAACTGCAAAGGCCTGTGTGCCATTGCCAGTGCAGGGTTTAATGTAGCTAACATGGTGCAGAGGGAATTCTAAGTCCCAAACTGGGACCATGAGAGACACTACATTGCAACTTGGCCCCTGTAATAATTACAACAACAAATTTTATTGTGCAGCCTTCCTCAGCATTGTTGACCAAAACCTTACGAGTAGCATTATATTTTGTTGACTTCACTACTGTGAAATTTAATATAAGAATAATTTAATTCATATTCCTCCTATGAGTTATATTTTACAATAACAACTCATTCTCTCAACATTGCAAAATAAATGCTTACATGCAAAATAGGTAAATGTGTTATATTTTATATTTAGCCTCAGAGCGAAGTAAACATATCAAAGTAACAACTCCCAGTGCCTTTATTGCTAAAAGACACATAATCTAAAAAAACATATTTTACTTGATTTTGATGAATATTTATGTTCAGATTCTTAAAAGTAAGCAGTGATAGTAATAAATCCTGAGGATGCATGGCAACAAGCAGCGTTAGAGAAATGCAATATCAGAGTTTTATCTCAATCACCATGCACAGAAAGAATTTATTTCAGTTGATCTTCTTAATAGTTATGGGAATAACAGTCACAGATCTCCTATCCTTTAATCTCCAGCCACTTAATATTGAATATTATAAAAATATATTTGTGTGCATACGTGCATATAAATAAATATTGACAATGCAGTCTCCATTTTACACTCTGGTAGTTCTGCACTAAATAGAGAAGACTTTCATGAGTGCACTTCTCAATAACTGCAAGTGCTGCAGGGGAGGGGGACTGACAATGAAATGAGGCAGAGTTTGTACATTTAGGCCTCCAGTCTGGAAATTCAGGTATCACAGTTATATTTGCAGCCATATATCCCTCTCATTAGCAGGGAATAAACTGGGCCACGTGTCACAGAGCATTAAGTAAAAGCCATAGCACAGAAGAGCAACTGGAAAACAAAAGAAAACAACTTGATCCCCATTTGCTCCCACAGAAATGATTTTTCAGGGAGTTATACTCAAGCCTTTGAAGAATGCCTGTAGACGTGACAAGTGGGGTGAAATTTAATCTGTCCTAAATTTAGGTCTCTGACACATAAATACCAACAGGTGCATTAGGATGCCCAGGCTCCCATTTGGATCATTCAGCATGGTCGATGGAGGTGGGAGATATTCAACAGAGTAAAGGGAAAGGTAAAACACTCTCATACCGTGGCCACACTGCTGCAGTCAAGGGCTGGGATGGGATTTGGGTCTGTGGCCCAGCACCTATCTACCCCTCAAGTGGAGGGTGTCCCCAGGTCCTGCACCAAACCCTTGCAAGGGGATGAGATCACCATAGTGGCAGTGGGTGCCCATCTCCATCCCTGGCACCAACCCCACTCACCGCTCCATGGCCACCAGCCTGCAGAAGCTGGGGCTTTCCAGTAAAGGACTGACAAACCAGCATCAGTTAACAACTGGAATAATCCAAATGTACACACTAGAGGATGTTGAAAGTTTTTAGTCAAGTAATGCTTTTTAGGAGGGAAGAACATAGCTCTATTTTTCTGCATTTTCCCCCCCATATAAATATTACATAAAGGAACCTATTTTAAAAGGATGTTCAGATGGAAAAGGTAAGCATACAAATAGCAGAAAAATGGTAATTTATAAATTCCTACCATTAACTGACTCCTCTTTTTGCACACACATGGGATGGTACAGTCTTTACTTGGATGGCTGCTTGCATCATTTTCTAAATAAGTAGCTATTCAGTATCTCTTTTTCTACTTCTTATTTGACCTGTGTTCTCATGGCCTATGTAACATAGACCATATATTTCACTTGTTTTATTTTTTTTAAATGGCTTTATTCACCTTTCTGGAGAGCACCCCGAGTATAAGCCTCGCTGTATGGAATATACCCACATCTCTGATACTAGGCTTTTGGGGAACAAAGTAATAAAAGCACTCGTAATTCAAGAGAAAACAGAATTTTGTGATTCCATGATTTGGCCACCCCTTAGAATGACTAAATCCTGGGTTTCATCCTCTTATGCCTGATGATTTCTTGTATTTTATCCCATGACTACTACAAAACAGAAAAATAGTGTTTTCAGTAACCTTAGTTCAAACTTTTTCTTTCTTGTGTTGATCTTGATTTGTTAAGTTTTATGAAAGGGTTTTTTTAGGTTCTTAAAGGTCTTATTTTAATTCTTAGACTTTCTTTTCCCTACAGTAAAATCCTGTTAAAATTCTGCTGGGAAGCCGTGGAATATCCTATTGTGATGGTATGTTCAGTTCAGCATGGATAATCTTCATCAGAAAACTAGCCAGGAACTTTATTTTAACCTTAATATAGGTCCCCTGGGGCCAAAAATATGCTGATGGGATTGTTACAGTGATTATGACTGTTGTTAGATACCATTGTATCTACACTGTAGAAAGTGTGATACTTTAAGCCATAGGGGACATTAGAAATGTCAATTTCAACTGTGTGCATGATTACCAGCTCTATCTGTAGGATGGTACACCTAGGAGGATGCCTATCTGGGCAGAGAAATCAAAATTCAAAAATAAATTTCTATTAAGATGCAATAAAACCCACATGAATACAATTTGCATACAAATATTTTGAGTATGTTTTTTCCTGCACCAAATTACTAAATCCTTATGCATTGCTAAATCTTTGTTAAAAAGCACAAAGAGATCATTTCTCTGTGTGTTTGCAATCTGCAGTGTATAGGAAGAAGTGAAGCCCTGATTAGCAATGTTTTACTGTATAACTATAGCTCAATGTAGGAGTAAGAAGGAAGACAAAGACCTCAACACAAATGGTAAAATATAGTAACAACTGCATTACTACTTAGCTTTTAAAATGTCTGCAAAATGTGTATCTCAGAACTGTATTTTCCTACATTATATGCATTTCCTGATGCAAATTTCTTAAGGCTGACATGTTTTTAATAATTTTTGGATGACTAGTACTGAAACAAAAAGTAGAGGGGCTAGATTTATTGGAAAGTGCTGAGAAATAGCTTTGAAGGATATCAAATTAGATTGACTGCATGAAAATTATATTCAACAACATCCAGTGATTGCATTGAAATGATTCTTCATGAGGCTAAATTTAAAATAAGTTTTTAAGACCAGGTAATAGTTACAGAAGGCTAAGAATGAGCACAGTAAAATTATTTTCAGCAATGAGCAAGACTGCACTGGAAAACAATTCATTGTGACACTAAATTTAAAAAAACTTTTATTTTTTACATTTGCTTTGAGATTGAGGGGCTACTGAATGTCTTCTGTGAAAATAAATGTTTGGGTCATGAAATTGTTGGGTGTCTGTCATTGCTATAAAAAGGATGAGAGCTTTCCTTCCAAGCCCAAATTTCCATGTATAATCTATTTAGCATTCAGTGATACCTCATTATCATCACAGACTAAATGAAGCAGAATGGTCTAGTAGCTTGGTTTGCATTATTCTGCTGCATGATTCCTGACCCTAAACCTAATTCAGTTTAGCGCAGCTGCATTGTTACTGTCTTTTGTAAATTGTGTTGATGTCCTTGCTTTGCTACTTCTTCCAGCACTGATTTATAGCTATATAGTAAAACACTTCTGTGATGGGTTGCCCCTGTCTGGATGCCAAGTGCCCACCAACGCTGCTCTATTACTCCTCTTCCTCAGTTGTATGAGAAGAGAATATATGACAAAAGACTTGTGGGTGAAGATAAGGACAGCGAGATCGCTCACCCATTACTGTCATGGGCAAAACAGACTGGACTTGTGGAAGTTTGTTCAATTTATTACCAATCAAATCAGAGTAGGATAATGAGAAATAAAACCAAATCTTAAAACACCTTCCCCCACACCTCCCTTCTTCCCAGGCCTAACTTCAGTCTTGATTTGCTCTACCTCCTTCCCCAAAGCAGCACAGGGAATGAGGGTTGCAGTCAATTCAATATATTGTTTCTGCTGCTCCTTTCTCCTCAGAGGGAGGACTCCTCACACTCTTCCTCTTCTCCAGCATGGGGTCCATTCCATGGGAGATAATTCTTCATGAACTTCTCCAGCAAGAGTCTTTCCATGGGCTTGATTTCTTCAGAAACTGCTCCAGTGTGGGTCCTTTCTAGTGTTCAGTGCTTCAGGAGCAGACCGCTCCATAGTGGATCTTCCACACAGTCACAAGTCCTGCCAGCAAACCTTCCTCAGAGTGGAGTCCTTGCTCTGTGGGTCCACAGGTCCTGCCAGGAGCTTGATCCACCATGGGCTTCCCATGGGGTCACAGCCTCCTTTGGTCATTCACCTGCTCTGGTGTGGGGTCCTCCACAGGCTGCAGGTGGGTATCTGCTCCACTGTAAGCCTCCATAGGCTGCAGAGATACAGCCTGCCTCACCATGTTTTTCACCACTGGCTGCACAGGAATCTCTGCTCTAGCTCTTGGAGCACCTCCTCCCCTTTCTTCTTCACTGACCTTCATGTTTGTAGCTATTTCTCTTGCATTTTCTCACTCCTCTCTTCAGCTGCAATTGCTGGTTTTGTTCTGTAGGATTTTTTTGCCCATTCTTAACTATCCCAGCGACACTACCACTGTCGCTGATGGGCTCAGCCTTGTCCAGTGATGGGTTTGTCTTGGAGCTGGCTGGCATCGGCTTTATTGGGCAAAGGGGAGGCTTCTAGCAGCTTCTCACAGAAGCCACCCCTGTAGCCCCTGCACTACCAAAACCTTGACACGCAAACCCGATACAGATTGCTAATCAACACTTCACCCATCTCCACAACCTCCAGACTGCAAACACACACTAAACTGATCTCTCCATGCTTTTCAACAAAGAATTAGTAATAAATATGGTACCAAGTCCTCAGAGAAAAACAGAAACAGAACTTGTGTAAACTATTTTAGATATTATTAGAAGTGAAAATAGTGAATTACACAAACAATAATCTGTGGCACACTACTTTTTTTTGAAGTTTCTTTTTATTTCTACAAAGCTATAGAGTACCTGAAAATTCAGGGGACTTTTGTCTGGTTTTAATTTTCAAAAAAACTTGTGTTCTCTTCCATCTTATACAGAAAAGAATGGGGAGATCCTATTAATATGAAAACTACCTTACAATAAAACCACAAAGGACTTTTTTGTAAGTAAAATCTTTATTTCCTGATTTTATCTGATCAGAATCTCTTTCAGTAAAGGGTTGTAATTATTTATGCCCCATCTATCAGTTTTAACACATATATAAGCAAAAAATTGAATGAAAGTATTAATTTATGAAACTATAGTGCTGAAAAATTGTTTTAATGCACATAGTAATGAGGTCTACGACTGTAAATACAGCTACAACCTCCGTGGGATTCTATCAGGGCTCATTTTATAATAAGTAAGTTTATACTAATTTTCCATGGAAAGAGAATATGGGTATTAACTTTTGGTCAGTTTTGGCAATGTGCATCTTCCAATTTGGCAATTTCATTATGAAGATTTATGACATGCAAGTGGAAAATTCATTGAATTCCTTCCAAGATAGATATTTCTTTGAACAGATACCTACCACCTTTTTTTTCACACATAGACATTTTTTTTAGAGATTACAGGGAGATTACATCAATTTTCTTATTTTGGTTCATAAAAATAAAATATAAAGGCAATTATCTGTACAATTCATAGACAATTTGCTACAAAAAAAAATGTAATTGTGTAACTGGTACAGGCACTGGATTCTTCACGGTATGAAAGGAAGCAATGTACAGTGCTCATTTTAGCTTTCATGCCTGCCTACAAGTCAGTAGGCAGATAAGTATTTCAGCATCTATGATTGAGATCTGTCGTTACAGCTCTCTCTTAAAAAAAATTTACAGAACAGAAAAATAAATTTCCTGTAGAAATACTGATGATCTCTTCTGGGAGAATTTCAAAGACAGCCTTTTATTTTTTCTACCAGTAATGTCTTCAATACCTTTAAAAGCCACCACTAAAACCCCTTGAAAACAAGTCTGTGAGTGAAAAAAAGTGGAAAGCCTACTTACAACCTTTCAAATGCTCTGTTTTGTATGATGTGATCTTTTATTACATAAAAAAAGAAGTCAGACAAATGGAAATCACACTTGATTTGCCAAATGTCTGCATGCTTTTAAGAAAATCTGTCTTGGCTACTCAGCCACTGAGTTTCAGATGTGTATAGTGGCAGTAATCTCACTTTACTTTCAGCCAGCAAACAGAGCAACACAGTACATAAAAATATTGGTCCTTACCCAATCAGTCTTGGTGGGAACAGTCTTAGGACTAGCTAACTACCCTCTGGCATGGATTGGGAAAAACTGCTTACCAGTACAAACACAAGACACCATATGAGAGGATATAGATACATTTATTTGAATATCAAAGTCATTTCTTCATTTCAAGCAAATGAATCTTAGGAAACATGGCACATATGTAAGTGCTAAAAAGAAGAAAATAATCGGCACCATCAGGAGTAGATGGGAATGTGTCCCAGGTAGAAGCCTTATGTGAGAAAATCAGAATTTGTCTTCTCATGTAGAGTTTTAGAGCTGAGATGATGCAGTCTGGACCAACTAACCTCTCTAGGCTTTAGAGGTTGGAAATTGGCCTATGTGCTTTACATTCAAATGCAGATGTAAAGTTAAAAGAGCTTTATTCCACAAGACATGTAAAAGCAGAGGCTGTTTCAGAAACAAGCTAAAGGCTGTGCTCTTTTTATGACTGAAAGTAAAGTTACTAAAAAAGGATTGTGAAGGGACAAGACTCAGTTTATTTAAATTGCAATCCTATTACCCCTCAGGTCTTTGTTTTGGTTCTTGATTTAAATGTAGTTGAAAACCCTTCTTAGCAACATTTGTGAAACACAGTAGAAGAGAGATCAGTCCTCAAATCTGAACCTAGTATTTGGGAGAGGAATAATAGTTGCTTACTCTAAAGGAGTAAGCGCATTTGCTCCTCTCACTGAGAGTATGGTAAAAAGAAATATGTACTTTTGTCAGAGGTTCCGTTCTTATATTCCCTAAGGAATAACTAGACCTCTATCCGAGAGCTTGCACAATCTTCCTCACACTCCATGAAACCACAGAACTATGCAGAACAGTGCATAAGGACAGAGTCACATCTAAGGGATAATGTGTTAGACAAAGTTACAAGCAACCATTACACAGACATGCATTTAATATTTCATTGACAATATTAAAGACAATTATACTTCTTTATTATGCTAAGAGTATATATCCTAAGTCATGTAACATGCAAAGTCAGTAACTTTTTGTCTTTTTTTGAGTATCACTGTATCACTGCATTAAACATGCAGAAAAATTTCATTGAGGAGTAAAAGGAAATAAAATGCAGGTACAGGCAGTTACCTCTTGAACTACTTTAATCAGCCACTACTTTGAATGCATCCTCTCTGAGTAGATCCCTAAGCTGCATTGTTCTCCCTCCGGTTTATTCAAACAACCTGGTTTCTTAGAATGGGACTACCACATCAATAAGCATTTTGTAGTCATCACTTACTATTGAAAATACTGTTGAAAAGCTTTATTTTGTTGTTTTATGTGTTCATTAAGATTACATAATTCTGCTTTCAAGATCTTCCTCCTTTTCTTCCTGCAACTAATGAGCAAAAGTAAAACAAAAAAATTGGTTTGACCCTCCTCACTGAGCCTTTTACCCAGTTGTTTATCCTTGTTTATCTGAATTGTTGAAATAAGTTAATAACTTGTATATAAGAAAGTAAGCATATATTAAGGTAAATTTACAAGTTACATAATTTGAGACAAATTTATAAATCTAAACCTCCAAAGAAAATAAATTGTGCATTCATCCAAAGTCTTCGGGGGATACTGAATAAGCCACATCCTTTCTTCTCCATTTCATCATTTCCTATGGAGTATTGAAGAAGAGAGTGCCCTAGTTGCTCTTTGCTTTCCTACAACCCAACAAAGTCAATCAGCTCTTTCCTCCCTCTTTACAGATAAATGACCATGGCCCACATTCTCCTTGGATGGCTCATGGAGGCCCAGGACACAGCAGAATTCTGCTTTACTGTGAATTTTGTTGTTGGGACCAAAAATCTTTCTGAGATTAGTCGTCACCTAAACTCTATGAATTTTCACTCCTGTTCCTTGGCAACTGGATATTATACAGAAAGTCTAGTCCTTCCATGCTAAAGATTTGTCAGCTTACAAGTTTAAGTTTGTATTCTACTGAACAAAGAGTTGTATGGTGATACAAACAGTACTATATAATATATTGGTCTCTATACAAGTCCAGTCTACATATGTTTTCACTCTTAAGAAGCACAAAAATTGTATCATAATAAAAACGTGACACTATAATACTCTTCCAAGTGTAATTTGAAAAATCCTTTCAGTGTGTTAGGTTGTGTTAAAGTTACATCTAAATATTTCACTTAATGGTAACAGTAGGCAATGAACAGAAGCTACAGAATTCTTTTAAATATCCCAAATTGCAGTGAAATAATTTAATAAAGACTAAATGGAGTTTTCTTGTCAGCTTGAAGTAGAATAAGAGTTTCAATAACTTTTATTAGCCTTTGCAGAGTAGCTTTCCAGTTTCCCAGGGAACCTCATGTGAAGTTGGTATTAATAAAAAAATAACAGAATTGCACATGGTATGAATTTTCTACAGGGGCAATGATAGGTACTACTTGCAATCAAAAAACATAAATCTCCATTTCCAAGTTGTTAAATATTTTTATGCTCTTTTAAATTGTTATTTCTTCTCCACATCATTTTTAATTGCTAGCTATATTTAAAAGCTAAGAAATAAGATAGAAGATGTCATATCTAAAGGTATTAGTTTCTCATTTTAGATTAGGCAGTTGAGGTGTGCAATTTATATTATTGGCATAGATCACCAGAAATGTACTAAAAGTCCAGAATACACAAATTATTGGGTCCTTCAAACATAAGGCAGCATCTCTCACCCAATGAATTCAAAGGGGGATGTACTTACAACACAGCATAAGCTTTTTTTGTCAATTTGTATTTCTTTGAAGTTGTTCAGGACACTCAAATGAAAGGGGGCGCATCGGTACGTACTGACAAGGGATACTTCAGGGTAGTCTGTTCATTTTTTTCTGAAATATGCCAAGAAGTTGAAAATGGAGAAAACCTAAAGTATTGAGGCCAGTCTTTTGAAAAACAGATGAAGTAACAGATTTTACACCTTCTGAAAGTAACTTAGATTAATGATAAGGACAAAAAATCTGGAATGACTGCATACTCCATACTATGAAGCTGCATTTCAGAAATAATAATAATAGTTAGAGAGTATATTTATCAATGTAGAATACACTCATCTATTGGTCACTCAACAGGACTGACTGCTTTAAACACTGCTGTTCCCAACACTGTCACAGAAAAACATCTGTTGTCTTCTGCAGGAGTAAGAAAGAATTTTTCTGTCTTTATTTCCCAAATTTTTTTGGATACCCAAACATAATCACACTATAAAAATTCACTCATGACATGAAACTCTTGTCTTTCTAGACTCCCTCATCAGGAAAGGTAATACACTTAGCCTGAGTCACATTTCTGATTTGAACAGCTTTTTCCTGTTTGGTTCCAAAACTATCACCAATGAATGTGGAGAGAGACAAGGGCATGGTCTGATGTCTGGGGCAAAAGAGTATTCTGGGCAATTTTGATTTAGTCTTTAGTTTTATATAAGGTGGAAATAATGTTTATTAGGCTCCTGAGCAACTGATTCCAGAATCAAGCAATTCTACTTGTCTTTTGTTTGAAGTCCTATCAATTGCTTTTTCCCACTCATTGTTATAATCTGTGCTTCATTTAATTGAAATTATTATTGATTACAATAAAGACAAAAGGAGCATGTACAAGCAGAAGACTTCTCTCAAATATCAAATGTTTTGATACCTATTTTGCCACTGCAGTTTAATTTCTCTATTAGAAAAAATATTTGGGGACGGGAAGACAAAACTTCTAACTTAAAAGTTCATCTGAAGATCAAATAGTGTTAAGAAAACACAGTAACGTAATTCATTACTTAAGTCAGTTCTTAGAACTACGGAGTATGGGCTGCCAAATGTGTTCAAACCTTCTTGAGAGGGCAGGTAAAGCAGTTGCTGAAATGGTTTGAAAACTTGAGTAAAAAGATGACAAAATACTACAATTATTGTAGAGGAAATTACCCCAGCTAAAGTAAAATTCTTTATTAGTTCAGTCAGGAATTGAAAAACTGCATCTAAATATTTTCCAAATCACAGAATGGTAGAGGTTGGAAGGGACGTCCAAAGATCATCAAGTCCAACCTCCCTGTCAGAGTAGGACAAAACTAGAGCAGATCATGCAGAAATGCATCCAGACAGGTCTCAAAAGTCTCCAGAGAAGGGGACTCCACAACCTCTCTGGGGAGTCTATTCCAATGCTCTACAGCTCTTATAGTAAACAAGTTCTTCCTCATGTTGAGGTGGAGCTTCCTGTACTCTAGCTTGGATCCACTGACCCTCATCCTATCACAATGCACAAGTGAAAAGAGGTTGAGCTCCAGGTCTCTCAGCCTTTCCTCATAAGGCAGGTGTTCCAGCTCCTTAATCATCCTCGTAGCCCTCTGTTGGACTCTCTCAAGTAGATGTCTGTCTCTCGAATTGGGGAGCCCAGAACTGGACACAGTACTCCAGGTGAGGTCTCACAAGGACAGAATAGAGAGGGAGGAGAACCTCCCTTGATCTACTGGACACACTCTTCTTAATGCACCCCAGGATACCATCGGCATTCTTGG
>WUAM01000322.1:92826-103701 GCA_024336885.1 Actenoides hombroni
GAGAGGGAGGAGAACCTCCCTTGATCTACTGGACACACTCTTCTTAATGCACCCCAGGATACCATCGGCATTCTTGGCCACAAGGGCACTTTGTTGTTCCATGGATAGCTTGCTGTCTATCAGCACCCCAAGGTCCCTTTCTACAGAGCAATTCTCTAGCAGATTGCCTCCTAATCTGTACTGGTGTATTGTACTGTTCCTTCTCAGGTACAGGACTCTGCACTTGCCCTTGTTAAACTTTATTAGGTTCTTCTTTTTCCAGCTCTCCAGTCTGTCCAAATCTTGCTCAATGGCCACACAGCCTTCAGGTGAATCAGACAATCCTCGCAGTTTCATGTCATCAGCATACTTGACACTCTGTCCAGTCATCAAGTTGATAAAGATGTTGAACAGGACTGGACCCAGCACTGATTGCTGGGGGACTCCACTAGTTACAGATCTCCAGCTGGACTCTGCACCATTGGGCTCTGTTGTGCAACCAGTTCTTAATCCATTCCACTGTCCATTCTTCTATCCCTCAATTCCTGAGTTTGCTCACAAGGATGTTATGGGAGACTGTGTCAAAAGCCTTGCTAAGGTCGAGGTAGACTACATTCACTGTTCTCCCTGCATCTATCCATTTAGTTAGAACATCACAGACGGCTATCAGATTAGTCAAGTATGATTTCCCCTTGGTAAATCCATACTGACTACTACTGATAACACTCTTCTCTTCCAAGTGCTTAGAGATGGCCTCCGAAATGAGCCGCTCCATTATTTTTCCAGGGATGGTCTATAATTTCCTGGATCATATAATCATGTATGATTAATAAAAAAAGCATATGTTTTGAAGCTTTGATATAAATCCTAATTTGAATCAGTAAAAGAAAAATTGACTGGCTACATGGCCAGGTAGTAGAAAAACACACCAGATTCATGCAGTAATTTTGTACGGGCTTTGGAATTCAGCTAAAAATTGGTCTGTAAAAAAATACAAAAGTGAGTAGGAGTCTTGGATAAATATGCTATCTTGCAAAAACCTGCTTCTAAAATTGCATGTCTTGGGCGAAGCTGTAATAACCTTCTTTGTTGCTGGAAGGTTCAAATCTGCATTTACTGAAAGTTTAAGTATTCTAAACTGTGTTAGAGTCTTCTGATATGATGATCTCAATTCTTTCTCTTTCAAAGAACCATCTTTTATCTAATCTTTAATCTCAATTTCTTTTGTTTGTAAGGAGGTTGTTCCATAGTATTGTGCAGTCAATGCGAAAAGGTCTTACTGACATTGGTAATAACTGAATCAAGCTTAGAAACCCCTATATTTGATTTTTTCTTTCACATGGCCTTTAATGTTTGTCAGTGTTTCATCTTCCTTTTTTTCCAGATAATCAGATAATCTATATTTTTTTATTAGTGTTAGAAAATCCAAAGAAAGTGTACAAGACAGAAACCATTGTTTTAGTACTTCAAAGCTTATTTACTACTGATACTTAAATTTGGATTATTGTACACTCAGAGTCCAAAAATAACCTGTTAATATTACACTGATTCTTAGAAGAGACCAAAACTTTCTCATGAATTCTTTTCCAAAAGTCCTGGAGAAAGACTGGAAGGGGCAAAAATTTTTTATCGCAGTCTTTTCATCTGTCTTTATAATCCCAACACTTTACATGTCTTAATTAAAATTTATGTCTTTGAAAGTGTTGTTTGGTTCAGGACACATGCAGGGATGGATTTTTTAAAATATTATTTTCATAAAAATAAAGTATTTCATAAAAATGACTGATGCTGCCTACTCATAACACTGTGAGAAAAAAAAAATACATAAGTCTTTCCGCTGTGTGATGCCTTCATTTTTTCCAATAAAACAAATAAAATGTAAGTCTGTTGTGTCTCATACATGGAAGTCTTAGTTCCCTGGGGAACTTGTTCTTTGAGCATTGACATCACTATGCAAGAAATCCTGTCCTTCTATTGACAGGGTGTTTTGACTGATCGCTTCTGTGGAAAATAGTCTAGCAAATGGTGACAGTCATATTGTCCTTTTAATAAAGATGAAAACAGATTTTTCTTTAGCATGGTAAATTAACATTACTACTTCTTCTGTTGTTAAAAGAATACAAAAGATAACAGTGCTGGAACTAAAATTCTACAGAAACATATGTCCTGAATTAAGTAAGAATTTAAAAACAGCTACCCTTGGCTAAGCTATTTAAAGTCTCACCTAAGTGAGATAAACCCTGAATATTTCAATTTACAGAGTTTTGAGCTGATGTTTCCTTTAAAAACTGTGATTTTGTTAATAATGGTATTGTAAGCTTACTTTAAACTTTATAGATAAGAGAAATATTATTCAGTGGCTATAGAACTTTCTGATCAGGTGTAAATAAAATTTGATGTTACTAAATGCATTGTTTACTGTGACTGCCAGTCAAACTCCCTACCAACTGCTTACTCTCTCCATCTCTCCCAGTGGAATGGGAGAGGATAGGAAGACAAAAGCAAGAAAATTCAGTTAAGATAAAGGCGGTTTAATAGGTGAAGGAAAGAAAAGTAAAAAATACCCAAGTGAAGCAAAGAAAATAATTTGCTATCTCCCAGAGTCAGACTGATGCCCAGCCAGTCTTTGCACCTTGAAATCTTCCCACCTTGAAGGACAAAATTCCCCTTCTTCTTTTTCTATGCCAGTTTTTGTTGCTGAATTATGATGTTACATGCTATTGGAATATCCCTTTGGCCAATTTAGGTCAATTGTGCCAGCTGTCTCCCCTTCCAATCTGTTGTCCCCTTCCAATTAGCCTACTCACTGGTGTAGGGACAGAGTGGAAAAAAGAAAAGACTGATGCTGTGCAATCACTAGTCAGCAACAGCCAAAACATTGCTGTTATCTGTTGTGAAGAAAGATAACAGCCAGTGGGCTATCTCAGCTTCATTCAGTTGTATGGGTTGCTCGTCACTCTGTTTACATCTCAAACTATACTGAACTGACCAGCAGAGGTAACAGATTTACAAATGATTATCTGATGCTTTGGAAAAAAAATCTGTAAAAGTCATGGACTAAGTTTCAACCTTTTTAGGAATAATGTTGATTATAAAAGGGAAGAGGCTATCGAGCTGGTTAAATGCTAACAGATTGTCATCAGCTATTTTCCTGCAAGCTTTACAAGTAGCTGATTATATTGTACACAATTGTACATTCTTTCAACAATACAATTGTTCAAGTAAATTTTGCTGTTTAGGCTACAGATGTTTCATTCAGTGCATAATCAAGGCTAATAAAACCTAATAATACTGAATAATTGGTCATGCCATAATTAGATTCGACTCAGCATACTCTTATGTTTAAAAATGCTCTAGATACAGATTAAGCTTTATTCTCTTGAAACAAGTAATTCAAATGATGAGACAGGTGCTTTATCTGGTTTCATTACAATTCCATTATTTTCTGGTTTTTAATTTTTTTCTTTCAGTTCCAAGAGGGATGAAAATCGTTCTAAGCACAGAGGAGACAAGAGCCATTACTCAATCTTCCAGTCCAAAACTGCCAAAGCCAGACTATTTCTCCAGCTAAACTTTAATCTGTAACATCAAAGAATCCCAGAATCACAGGGGTTGGAAGGGACCTCTGGAGACCATTTAGCCCAACCCCCCTGCTAAATTAGATTCACTTAGAGCAGATTGCCCAGGAACACATACAGGAGGGTTTTGAATATCTCCAGAGAAGACTATACGACCTCCCTGGACAGCTTGTTCCAGTGCTCTGTCACCATCACAGTGAAGAAGTTTTTCTTTATATTAAGATGGAAAAATATTATAGATCTTCATAGAGACGTTGCAAAGCTCAACTGGATAATAATTCTACAACTGGTAGTTCTGGTGGATGGAAAGCAAATATTGAAGAATTATTGTAAACATTCATGGAAGAGCAGTTTTAGCACAGAACACACTCGCATTCACTTACCTTGAAGTTGAGTGCTTCAGTCTGTCATACTGAGCATGTCTTAAATCATAGGCTTTTAGGCTCTGAGCTTTATCTTTTGAGTTTGTGTTTGAAGTTTTGTGATTGTATCTTTACAGGATAAAAAGATCTTTAAGGATGCTTTCTATACAGCACAAGGGCTCTTGATCTATCTCCAGGTGTAAGAAATCAGTCAAGGAAGGCAAGAGACCAGCATGGCTGAGTGAAGACCTGCTGGTGAAACTAAAAGGTGAGAAAGAAATGCACAGGCAGCGGAAGCAGGGACAGGTATCCTGGGAAGAGCACAGGGACACTGCCTGGTTGTGCAGGGATCGGACCAGGAAAGCCAGGGCGTGGCTGAAGCTGAACTTGGCAAGGGATGAAAAGAGTAATAAGAAGGGCTTCTACAGGTATGTCAGACAGAAAAGGAAGTTCAAAGGAAGTGTATCCCTCCAAATGAACAAGATGGGTAAACTGGTAAAAACAGATGAGGAGAAGGCTGAGGTATTCAACTTTTTGCCTCAGTCTTCACTGGCAAACTTTCTTCTGTCACCTCACAAGTTGATGAACCACAAGATGGCGAGGCAAAGTCCTTCCTGCAGGTTCATAACCACCCGAGGAATTTGAACATATATAAGTCTATGGGACCTGACGTTGCACACCAGGGTCCTGAGGGAACTGGCTGACGTAGTTGCCCAACCACTCTCCATCATATCTGAAAAATCCTGGCAGTCAGGTAAAGTTCCTGGAGACCAGAAAAAAGGAAACATATATCTGGGAAGATCATGGACCAGATCCTCTTAGAAGGCACATGGCTAAGGCACATGGAGAACACAAGGTGATTTGAGACAGCCAGCATGACTTCACCAAGGACAAGTCCTGCCTGGCCAACCTAGTGGCCTTCTATGACGGAATGACTATAACAGTGGACAAGAAAAGAGCTATGGATGTCATCAATCTGCTGACTTCTATGAAGCCTTTGACTTGGTCCCCCACAATATCCTTCTTTCTCAATTGGAGAGATACGGATTTGATGTGTGGACTGTTTGGTGGAGGAGGAATTGGCTGGATGGTCACATGCAGGGGGTAGTGGTCAACAGCTTGATGTCCAGCTGGAGATTGCTGACAAGTGGTGTCCCTCAGGGGTCTGTGTTGTTACCAGTGTTGTTTAATATCTTCGTCAATGACACAGTGGGATTGAGTGCACCTTCAGCAAGTTTGGAGATGAAACCAAGCTGAGTGGTACTGTAGACATGCCTGAGGGATGGGATGACATTCAGAGGCACCTTGACAAGCTTGAGAGGTGGGTCTGTGTGAACCTCATGAGGTTCAACAAGGCCAAGCAGAGAGTGCTGAGCCTTGGTTGGGGAAACCTTCAATATCAATACAGGCTGGGGGATGAAGGGACTGAGAGAAGCCCTGCAAAGAAGGACTTGGGGGTATTGGTGGATGAAGAATTGGACATGAGCCAGCAAAGTGTGCTTGCAGACCAGAAAGCTGATTGTACCCTGGGCTACATCAAAAGGAGTGTGGCCAGCATGTCAAGGGAGGCAATTCTGCTGCTCTACACCCCTGTGATGAGACCACACCTGGAGTACTGTGTCCAATTCTGGAGTCCTGAGCACAAGAAGGAGATGAACCTGTTGGAGCAGGTTGGAGTTGTTCAGCCTGGAGAGGAGAAGGCTCTAGGGACGTCTTGTTGCATCTTTTCAGTACTTAAAGGGGGCCTATAAGAAAGATGGGGACAATCTTTTTATCAGGGCACATTGTGACAGGCAAGGGGTGATGGTTTTCACTAAGAGGTTAGATTTAGACTAGATACAAGGAAGAAATTTTTTACAATGAGGGTGGTGAAACACTGGTACAGGTTGCCCAGAGAGGTGGTAGATGCACCATCTCTGGAAACATTCAAGGTCAGGTTAGATGTGGCTCAGAACAACCTGCTCTAGTTAAAGATGTCCCTGCTCACTGCAGGGGGGTTGGACTAGATGACCTTTAAAAGTACCTGTCAACCAAAACCTAATATTCCATCTGACGCTCCCCACACCAAAACTTTTAAGACTTGTAAGTCTTACCTTATATTTCTTTCCAGTTACACCTTTGAAAAATGTTACGTCTAGGCTGGGATTCCCTTGGTAAGAGTCTACCCCTGATTGACTACTATGCATACACATACATACAAATACATAGATTTATGTATATGTATATGTATATGTATATGTATATGTATATGTATATGTATATATAAATTTACATCACTAAACATTCAACTTTTCAGAGAAGGTAGTAAGGAAAGAGTTTTGTTTTTCTTAAAAATGCTGAGTCTCATATTGTTTGTAAAATGCTGTTTCTTCGTTGCTCTTGGAAGCAACTTAATATTTCAGAAAGAATTCATCTTAGTGTCAAGGTGATGCTTTTAATGTCCTCCTGCAAAAGATCCCAGATTCGATTGATTCCTGAGTTCCTAAAAAATATCTCTCCATTTCTCACAGTCAAGCTGTCTAAGGGTCTAACTTCTAAATCCAGACTTTCCAAAACCATATAGTTTGAGCTCTCCTGAAATTGTTCTTCTCTGCTCTGGGAGGCATTATGCTACAAGACACCAGAACTGAGAGCCTAGTCTCCTCTGTCATCACAGGAAGTATACAAGAAAAATAATAGTTCCAGAAATGAAAGGTGAAGAACAGGAGGAAGTCTCTCCACAGGCAAAGCAAACATTACTGCAGTTGCAAGCAATAATAGAATGGATAAGAGGAACTCACATCTTCCTAATTTTTTATACAACAGGTGAAGATACTCCGAACTTGTTTTTGCAGATGTGCCCAGAAGAACAAATGTAATTAGTGGGAGCTCTATTTTAAATGTAGTAAAGTATCACATGCTGCCAAACTGTCTGAAAAAGAAAAAGCCTAGAGCTTCTGCAGTTAGCATCCACAATTAGTTATTACTTGGAAATCGTGCATTAATCTGTATACTTCAATTCCAGGTGTGCAAGTAGGTATTATAATTCTACATTTTTCAAAGAGGTGATATTAAAATGCATGTCTTAACATCTGTTATCTATTACGTATATTGTGGAAACAGAAACCCTTAAAAAACAAGTAGTTATGTTTTCAGTTCAGGAAATAGAAAATACATTTGTAAAAAGGGCATTTGGCCGAGAACTGACTGATGTTTATGAAAAGTAATACTGAGCAACTATGCATTCAGTTGAAGCAAGTAGGAATGCTGTGACAAAGAACAGAATGAGAACTTGCCGATGAAATCTGTTTTCCATAATTGCCAAGGATCCAAATTTATGTTATATAGAAGGGAACAGAAATTATGTTTTTCTTAAAATTTGGCTACTTCAACCAGCACTTAAAGAAAACAAATTTCTTTCAGAATAGGTAATCCTTTATGTAATATTCATATGCTTTAGAGCCCAATTATTCCCACTTATATTGAGTAAGTTGGTGCTGGTTGGCAATAAATTTAATTGCAGCACAATTTCTACAAGCTGTGCTCTACTCCCAAGGGTGCCTGAAAAGTTGAAAATGTAGAAAATTGATATTTCACTTGGCTGTAAAAAGACATGTTGCCTACCAATTAGTCAGGAGAGAACATCTGACAATCCTACCAAGATTAAGGCATTCATATTGTAGTGGTTTAACCCTAGCTGGCAAGTAGGTCCCACACAGCCACTAGTTTACTCACCCCCCAGTGGGATGCGAGAAAGAATCGGAAGAGTAAAAGCAAGAAAACTTGTGGGTTGATAAAGGACAGTTTAATAGATAAAGAAAAAGCCACATGTGCAAGGAAAACAAAACAAGGAATTCATTCACTACTTCCCATCAGCAGGCAGGTGTTCAGTCATGTCTGGGACAGCCAGGTTCCATCATGTGTAATGGTTACTTGGGAAGACAAACAGCAACACTCCGAACATCTTCCCCTTCATTCATCTTCCTCCATCTTTATACATCCCTGTATTATCAACACTGTTTCCAGCACAAATCCAAAACAGCCCCATACCAGCTATGAAGGAAATTAACTCTATCCCAGCCAAACCAGCACATATATGAAAGTCAAAGTTAATTCAAAGATTCTGTAAAATACTGTCAAGATTTAAACAATGTGTGTCAGTGTAAACCAACAATTTATTAATTAGTCATAAGAATCTGCAAATATTTATTTAGTCTTATCTCCACACAACTCTTTCAGGAATTGCTGTTTAGAGTTGCTTGTTCATTTGTGTTCACAAACCAGATTCAGGAAAAAAAATATTTTTTAAGTATGAGACAGAGAATGCATTAATATTTTCTTATCTATTACATACCCTATAAAAACCATTCTTCAAATCATTCACTCCTCAGTCCTTGGGTAATTGATTGCATTTCTGTCAACCATCTGTATCAACAAATATTTTTCCCTTAAGAAATCTAACTTCCTGGCACAATGCTATAAGTTAATATAGTTAATAAATATAATGTCTGTGCCTTATTAATGTATTACATACTTCAATAATGAGGAATGAGCAACCTATCTATGTACTAATAAATAAGGGTACCAGTTATAGCAGAATATATTTTTTTCACACAAAAATTCTCGGATTGTGTCTCCTGAACCTATGGTGGCTGTCTGTTTGGTGTTCCTTCTTAAGGAAATCTGCCTCTCACTTCTAATGTCCCAGTTACAATAAAGGTTACCAAAGATGCTTTAAAATAATATTTCTTTTATAAGGAATGAGTATTTTATAAAGTCCAAGAACTAAACACAAGGTGTAGTGACACTTTAAACACTTAAGAGCATCTTGCCCTGTTTCCAGCTTCCACTTGCAGATGATACAGGTTACCCACAGGAACAGATGCCTCAGATACTCTTGGGCAGATAAGGTCTTTGTATGTGAACTGGTCCAAAGATCTCTCTGAACTCCATTAAAACATTAACATATGGAAGATGAGATGTTTTTCTCATTTCCATCTGGATTACCGTGTTGAGCTCGTAAGGCTGATTTATGCTAGATTAAGTGAAAAGACAACGTGCCAAACAGTTCTATAAAGCACATAGATGTCTTTTGTTATTTGTGTGCTTCACCACTCTTGGAAGTCCCGTCTCTAAAAGGCATGTGATATCTCTGTCTTTGCTTCTACTGATAATGTATTTGTTTATAAATTTTTTAGTTACAGCTGTGGATATTATCAAGTGTAGTTGGATGCTAATAAACCTTGCAAGTGGACATAACAGAGACTAGAGATCTAAATGTAACCAATAACGTTATTTTATCATTCACAACATTCAGTAAAACATGAGCAATTCAATAACATTTTAGAAACGATAGAGATTGAAGAACAGGTGTAATTTAAGCTGTATATGTAAGGAATTTCAGTGCACCTTGTACTCATATGGGACAGCAGAAGTGCTGTACCAAATTAACCATTTGTCTGCTTTTAACTAACAGGCCTGGAGAGTGGTAATGGCTATGTCTACTTCACTGATTTTGTTCAGAGCAGAAGTACAGTTTTGAAGCAAATCTCCTGCTCATCTCCATTTATTATGTGTTGCTTCACTGATGAGAGCAGTTTTGGTTTTCGTGAAATAGATTTTTCTTCCAGAGGAAACTAAATCAGAAGCTCTGCTCTCTAAGTACTTCATTGCTATCGGGGACATTATGCTCTGAACCAAAGTGCAGGTTTTAACACCACAGCATCTTCCATCATGTACTTAACATTTTTTCCTTACAAAAAGAGTCCAACTACATGAGTAGATGAAACAGTCAACCCCAAAATTGCCCAATACAGACTGAATTTAAACTGAAATAACCCCTCCACTATCGTATGGTAGGAGTGGGAGTAGCCTTAGCTTTAGTCACTTCTGTTTACAGATCCTGTCCCATTGTGCTGCAATGTCTACTAATCAAGGCATGGGGGTATAATTAAGTTTAATTTTTTAGCATTTAAATAAACTTTGATGATTTTAGAAACCCAGGCACAGACACCCCTATGGCTTTCTCTTTTTAGCAGGGGCAGGAACTTCGACAGAAAACGCAGCAGTTCTTTTCCTCATTCCATCTTATAGTAGATAGTCAAAACTAATCTTAACCTTATTCTTGCAGCTAAATAGTGCAATTTTGCTAACTTGCAAAAGCATCTGTAAAAAAAATGGAGTAAGTTATTAACACTATTTGCTCATATACGTTTAAACTGCTTCTGATTTCTGACAATCAGAAATAAATCTTTTTTTCCATGTCTAACTACTCAAGAAATAAAGATGAGGCAGTCATTGGATGCAAGCTGGACCATTGGAGGTTCTGGGTCAGAGCAATCCCAAGCACCAATATAGGCTGGGCAATGACTGGATTGAGAGCAGTCATGAAGAAAAGGACCTGGGAGTGCTGGTAGATGAGAAGCTCAACATGAGCCATCAGTGTGCTCTTGCAGCCCAGAAGGCCAATTGTATCCTGGGCTGGCTGCATCAAGAGAAGTGTGGCGAGCAGGTCGAGGGAGGTGATTCCCCCCCTCTACTCCACTCTCATGAGGCCTCACCTGGAGTACTGCGTCCAGTTCTGGAGCCCCTATTACAGGAAGGGTATGGACGTGCTGGAACTTGTCCATAGAAGGGCCATGAAGGTGATCAGAGGTCTGGAGCACCTCTCCTATGAGGACAGATTAAGGGAGTTGGGGTTGTTCAGTCTGGAAAAGAGAAGGCTCTGGGGAGACCTTATTGTGGCCTTCCAGTATCTGAAATGGGGCCTACAAGAAAGCTGGGGAGGGACTTTTTAGGCTGTCAGGCGGTGATAGGACTAGAGGGAATGGATTAAAACTAGAGATAGGTTGATTGAGGTTAGACATTAGGAAGAAATTCTTCACCATTAGGGTAGTGAGGCACTGGAACAGGTTGTCCAGAGAGGTGGTGGAAGCCCCATCCTTGGAAGTTTTTAAGACCAGGCTGGATGGGGCTCT
>WUAM01000322.1:103801-116288 GCA_024336885.1 Actenoides hombroni
GGGGGTTGGAACTAGATGATCTTTAAGGTCCCTTCCAACCCTGACAATTCTATGATTCTATAATTCTATGATTCTATACAAACATAAGGAGAAACTTTTTTCACAGTGAGGGTGACAGAACACTGGAAGAGACTGTGCAGGGAGGTTGTGGAGTCTCCTTCTCTGGAGACATTCAAAACCCACCTGGATGCATTCCTTTGTGACTTAATCTAGGTGATCCTGCTCTGTCAGGGAAGTTGGACTAGATGATATTTCAAGGTCCCCTTCAACCCCTAACATTCTGTGATTCTGTGAAGTCAAGGTTGCTATGAACCATGGCACAGGGAGTCTATTATAAGTTTTCTTACAAACACAGTGAGAAGTGCCTTCAACAGTGCTTTAAGAAATCATTCTGAGAGTGGATACTTGGAAAACAATGACATCACTGATCCCGAGTCTAATTACATGATTCTGAATTTCTAGAAGTATTGAGCTGCAAGGGGCATCAACAAATCCACTATCTTTCTATTGATGCAACAGTAAGATCCTACACTGGTAATTGTTAGAAATCAGGAAATATAAATATGAAAGAAACTCCTACAAGTTTAAGTTCAGCATACAATCTTCTGTAAGTTCTGATATATGTATACACAAGGTTACCTAGAAAGTACATCAGCTGTTCGCTTTGGATATTGAAAAGTGCTGGTGTTACTAGTTATACTGATATAATACAGATTCAGGAAAAAAAAACCCTATAATTTCTATACAAATTTTAAAATAAGACAGAAGATTATTTTAATGGATAGAATATTATGTTTGTGGTGAATTTGCGTATCTTTTTTTTTTTATAGCTTATTACATTTTATACTTCCTTGGCATGAAAGAAAAAATCCTTTTTAAGAGACAAGTCTTTCACTATCAAAAATATTTCAAATCAATTAAAAAAAAACCCTTAAAATTATAAAGATAATTTCATGACCAGTAGCTACATCTTCTCTTTTGCTAGCCCAGACAATGTTACTTAGATAAGGATTGCCTATGTTCATGCCCTCATTAAAATCACTAGGAATTAGCAGTTGAGGTTGATTAGTCCCTCCTAGCAAATGCAAGTCATCGGTCTCTCTGAGTAGCAAATCCATCTGGCAGGGCTATGCAGCCACACAAAACAGCCACAGATATTGTATTGCTGGGGGGGCTAAAAATTAACTAGTGAGTGTTATCTGGGTGAGAGATATGCCTTGAACATCCTCTGTTCTTCCATAGCAAGTATGACAGAAATATAAAGCAAGCAGTGAAGCGCTTTCATGTAGGCAGACCAAGTCTGAAGATTGAGCTTGCAAGGTGTTGCTTGCAACACTTGAATCAGGAAATATATATATATATATATTTTATTTTTTTTTCCTATTCACAAGCATCGCACTATAAGAGATATAATAGGTGCACTGTAAAGGGATTTATTGTCCTCTGAACATCTGATAGCCAGTTCTGTAGTTAATAATAAGACCTAGTTTTAGTCAGAGTTGTGCAATGATAACTCTGAATCCTTCACAAATGAGGCCTCATTATCTCCATTTTATAGGCAGACAAATGGATGTACAAAAATGACTTGTTCGAGTCATCACTGTCAAATCTGGGAAGGGATATAAAATAGAATTTTTTTCCCTTTTGCTTTACTCAGAAGATTGGCTGTATAGTATGTGTGATACATGCATCTGAGGGCTGAGCCATCAAAACAATCGTTACTGGATTTTGCTGTAAATTTCATGGGAAGAATAGGCTTTCCTCCTGCTCATTATACTTGTTTGGAGGTGGGTATTTAGCAGCAGTAGGGAATGAAGGTTTTGTTGAAGAAATAATAGCAGGATGATGGTAGGCACAGTATGGTCTTTCTCTGGTCTGCATTCAGCCCAGTAGGAGCACTAGAACTGCAGTGTTTGTTCACTCATAACTGCAAGTTATCAGTTAAACTCTTTAAAATATTTTTTGTGTTACTATTTTCAGTTGGTGTTTAATGCACAGGTCTGTCAACTACACGCAAACCCTTTCAGAAAACAGTCTTTCCATCTCTGTATCTTCATATGCAGGACATAAAAATTTTGTAAAAGGGAGGATACAATATGTTCCCAACTTGAAAAACAAGAGTTCTTTTTCATTGCATTTCATTGCATATTCCATCATTATAGAATCCAAATGATGTTCAGCAAATCAAAAGTAGATTGCAAAGTAATGTTTCAATTCTGTAACCTGAGGACCTTGTGTGTTTTACATTCGCTCTGTGTTATCTCTGTTTTTTCTTTTCCCTAAGAGCTGTCACTACCTCAAGACAATTTTGTTTAAACCTCACTGCACATGCAAAACTAAAATACTTGCTGAAGGACAGAGGGGTCTGCCACTTGTAGGTTCAGTCACCAAGATACTGCAACAGTCCTTGGAACTATTAATTACTTTGCAGCTGTCAGTAACAATTTTTATTTATTAGTAATGACATTTTTTTTTAGCTGTGTGTCTCCATAAGATTCTGGAAGCTGTCTGCTTCCAGTTTAATATGCTACTCCATGTTTTCATAGTTTACAAACCTTTTAATTTCTGTATAAGGAGCAAATAGGAAGAACTCTTATCATGGCATTTGCTTTACATTCATCTCCATTCACCGCTATTACAAAATATCTGAAAAGACATATTCATGGCTGTGTCTGTCACTTCCTTATTTAAGACAGTTACCTTCTCATTTTATGGTCCCTCTCAATCTTTCAGAGTGAGTTTTAAGAAATATTTTGCTTGCAACTGACTCTCTTAAATTTCCTTTTAGAAACTTTAAGATTCTGATATTTGTAGTTAAAAATCCATTATTTTATATATTAAACCCCATTATTATATACCCATTAATTCAAATGGTAGACAAAGTGAAACCATGTCATAACAAAATAACAACTTTCCCACTAACATCAGCAAAAACTGTTTGGAAAGTATTTATTAAAAAAAGAAAAATCTGAGAGAATGAGGGACATAAAGGCATTAATGACTGACATACCAAACATTTTAAATTCTTTGACTAATTAATCAATGTGACATTTTGTTCCCTCTGACAAATATTGTGGCCAACAAGTAACAGGAACTTAGAGCACTCCAAACCAATGAAGAAAGCACTTATGCTAAAGTGTGTGTACAGGGTGCATAAAGTGTTGTGGGATATTTAAAACATAAAGCTGTTCAAATACACGGAAGATGTAATGTTTACTTGGAAGTGAGCACTCAGTGAATCACACGATTAATTCTGATAATGGAATGGAGTGTCCATAAAATTCTACAGGGAATTAATGAATATGAAGTATTTCCAAGAGACAGTGTTTTCCTGCTGATTTATATACTCAACCTTTGGATAATTATTAGGTCTAATAGTATCAGCTGGTATTACTTCTAATAAATAAAATTGCTGATTGCAGCACAGAAGTTTAGAAACTGTGAACTATAATTGCTAGATTGACTACTACAAGTGGTGGCTGTCAGCCAGTCAAAACACATATGTTGGGTTATTATTTAATACAATAACCTAAGGCAGAACTCCAACAGAAACCATAATTAAAAAATATCAAAGTGTATCATCATAGAGGCAATGACTCAATATTAGGACAATAAATGTACTCTTACCATTAATATTCCTTAACTTCTGAGCATGTGACTTGGCAGGATTAGCATTGCAACAAAACCATTTTCAAGACCAAATTTTCTGGCAAGGTCTGAATGCAAATTGCCATATTCGATGAGACCAGTGAGGCTGTAATCCATGATGGTGCTTCAGGAGCTGCAAGATCTACCTGAACAGCCGGGCTGTGTTCCAAAACAGGCAGATGCTGAGCAACATGTACCTTCCTCAATCCAGTGCTCCAAGGCTGGAAAATGCCACAACACATGACTTTACATCTCTTCTAACTTTTGACTAATGTCTTTGGATACTATATTTGTTATCCTTACAAATAAAACATTTTGCCTTTATTACAGTTCTGCTAAGCTCTGTTCTTTTGTATAGTCATCACTTCACCAGTCCTTTTATTCCTATGACTGGAACTACCTAATCACTGTGATTCCAAAACATTTTATTTATAACTTTCTCTGCATAAATTTCAAAATTACAGGTCAATCCTTTGATGGAGGACCTTGGAGTCCTGCTAGACAATAAGTTAACCATGGGTTGGCAGTTAACCATGACCAAGAAGGCCAGTGGTATCCTGGGGTGCATAAAGAAGAGTGTGACCAGGAAGCCAAGGGAGGTCATCCTCTCCCTCTATTCTACCCTTGTGAGGCCTACTCTGGAATATTGTGTACAGTTTTGGGCTACTCAGTTCAAGAGAGATGGAGAACTGCTGGAGAGAGTCCAGAGGAGAGCAATAAAGATGACTGTGGGACTGAAGCATCTCTCTTACGAGGAAAGATTGAGAGAACTGGGCCTATTTAGCCTAGAGAAGAGAAGACTGAGACCTTATCAATATCTATAAATACCTAAAGAGTAGGTGCAAGGAGGATGGAGCTGGAATCTTTTCAGTGGTGCCCAGTGACAAAACAAGGGGCAACAGGCACAAGCTGGAACACAGGAGGTTCCATCTAAATATGAGGAAAAACTTCTTTACTGTGAGGGTGACAGAGCACTGAGACAGGCTGCCAGGGAGGTTGTGAAGTCTACTTCTTTGGAGATATTCAAAACCTGCCTGGAAGTGATCCTGTGTAATGTGCTCTAGGCAAATCTGCTTTGGGGGAAGTGGTTGGACTAGATGATCTCTAGAGGTTCCTTCCAATTCCAATGATTCTGTGATTCTGTGAAAATAACTATGTTTCAATAGCAAATTGACTACATTGAATTTGTGATGATCATTTCCTAGTTATTTTCTTAGAAAATCTGATTCATAGTGATTTTCTGTAATGTCTGAAAGATGCCTAATGAAAAGTACAGTGTTTTAACCTTAAATCATAAATTTCTTATATGTCAGATACCATTTTATTAATTACGACTTTTATAATTATAAATAATTACATTAGTTATTTATTGTGTCATCTGTACTCCTTTAAAATAATAGCAAGCTTGTTCAATATGAATGATGACTATGAAAAATGTAAAATTTTCTTTTTCCAGTAGGATAGCTTTACTTTTGAACATTTCTACTTTTTCTCTGAGACTGGTAACATGATTTTTAGCTGATGAAAATCTGCAGAATTCTGTGGCCTTTCTCCAGAGTTATAAATCAAAACCATCTGGACAAGGATTAAAGCTTGTTTGTTTTACAGTTCAGCCTCTACAGGGGTTATTACATCAGTAGTAAACAAGATTTCTCCTTCAAGGTGTTTTCAAAATGCTTCTGTAAAGAAACAATGAAAAAAATAATGAACTTAGAACTGAGACAAGAATACTACGGTTTTCTTCAAAGAATTCACTGTTCACTGAAACACACTTTTGAACTACTTCTTATGTAAACTTCTACAAAAATCTCTGTAGAAAAACAATGCTGTCTTGTATATGACAGATGTCAGTGTGGATAGCAGCAACCACTGCACTGATATTTATGACAAGTAAGGTGGCAGAAGGTGAATGACTTAGAATCATAGAATGGTAGGGTCTGTAAGGGACCTTTGGAGATCATCGAGTCCAACCCCCCTGCCAGATCAGGATCACCTAGAACATGGCACACAGGAATATATCCAACTTGTATTGGCAGAAGTGTTTTTGGTGTCCTCTAGTATGTCACTGCTTGTTGACTTTGTTGTTTTCTGGAGTAAAACCCAATAAACTGGTGCCAATCAGTGCCTCCTGTTATTCTTAAATAATTCCATGCATACTGTAGAATGAATGGTAAAACAGAAAAAAAATAAAATAAATCCAAGTTTCATTCTCATTTCAAAATGGTGTTACATCAGTGTATCTCAAGGAGATGCAAGAGAAGAGGACCTTGTTGTTAAGCACTGACCTATGATTCAAAAAATGTGGGTGAAATTTCCAGTTTGGCAGATTTTTTGTGACCTTGAGAAAGACATACAATCCTAATGTATCTCAACCTCTTCAACTTATCACAGAAATAATACTGTAGCTTGTTAAAAAAATCTTATGTGGGATAAACTGACTGTCTTTTAAAGACCTTCTGTACAACAACTGAAGAATGTACCACTGTATGCCATTAGGATAAGACCTCTTTCTCTGAGCTTCTCTGAAATATCTTTGCTTTTGGTGGCTTCAATTTACACTGAGGAAAACAATGTAGAAACTAAATGTGCAATGATGTGTAATAGAAATGGGATGATTAGAAAAATATTGGAACCCAAGGAAAGGGTGAAAAGAGGATAGACTTTGCTGTATTGTATAATGAAAACTTAGTTATGTTTGACCATTCTGATGGAATTTTTAAGCATTTAGGGTTTCCAGTCACTTGCCAGCCCCAAACCACTATTACAATCAAAGCAAAGTCACACATTTTAGGGCAAGTGTAGAAAATGAAGTAAAAATGGACACGTTCACTTTGGAGAAGGGGGAAACACATGAGACACTCTAATCCCAAGGCCAAGTAGGACAGAGGGTTTTATACCCACATTGCTAAAAGCCAACACTCTGCTAAAGCACACGGTAGCAACTCCATCCCATAACACTTGGAGACTGCTTTGTCTGACTACATACCCCACAGCTCTTTGAGATTGCTCATGCCCCATATATTTCACTAATACATCTGTACCCTATACAACATTTAATGTCATGATCTTCATTAAAAAAAAAGGCTCCAGCCCTACCCTCTCCAAAGCCTGATTTTGCTTCTTGTTGTTGTGAACATAGAGATCACTGCTGCTGTGGGTGCATCTGTCATCTCTTCAGATGTTAACCATGGATAAACCAGAAAAATACTTGATGCAGTTTTCAACCCAACCATGAGTCTATCATTCTTTGCAGAATGGCACCATTTTTTTCCAGTTGCAAACATCCTATGGGATGACTGAAGTGAGATTCAGGGCCCAGGTGTCCAATGTTCACCAGTGGACCAACATACTCTGTGTACATACAATAAATAGAAATTTTGGATGTACCTGTGATGCTTTTCAGGGAGGTGGTGGCTACTGGGTGGCAGCAGAGTTGTAGCATTGCTTTCCAGTCCCTGGTCTATAATTATGGGCAAAATGAGCTGACTTCTTGGAATCAGGCCACAGATAACTCAGAAATCAGGAAATCTTGCTTTGCGTACAGCAGAAAATGTTTATTCAAGGGACATGTTAGGAAGAAATCATATCAAGAAATGTTGATTAATGACTATATTTTCTACAGGTCAGAGGGCTTTTTTTCTGTAATAAACATGGATCTTTATCAGATGTTTCACTGTTATGAGAAGATTAAGAACCAGAAAAATGCCAAGGATGTGTTTTTTATCTTAAATTAATTTCAGTGAACAGACTGAAGAGAGCTTTATCTAAACTTATGGTCTCTATCTAAACATACAGATCTTTCCCTCAAACAGACACTTAAATTTATCGTACCTGAAGGAGATAGTCTTACCAGATATCTTTGTTATTTAGTCAATCATTTTGCAAAATGAAAAAACATTCATCTTCCTCTAGTGTCTTTGTCTTGAGTCTAATTTTTAAATAGGAGAACATGAATTTGCTTTCTTTTGCAAAAAGGCCTCACCAGTGTGATGAATGAGAAACTCTAGCTTATCCCTCTTAAATAATTTGTTACTGTAAATATTTTCTCAAATGCATATGAAATTTTCTTAGATTTCTGGGTTGTTTTTTGGTTTTTTTTTTAGATGAAGATGATATGGAGAAAGGATTGGAGAAGAAGAAAGAGGATTATTCCCGGGATCATTAGGCTACTTCCTTGAAAATATCTGAAACTTGAGCTTCTCTGTGTTTGACTGTTTATGTAAATTATTTCTGTTCCTTGATTAGATGTGTGTGATTGTGTTGTGTTGTTTTTAGCTAACTGACAAGTAGTGGTTCCTAGGAGAATTCCAGTTGATGTCCCCTAATAGAAAATCTGGCATAATGGAAAGCTGAAAAGACTTAAAGTTGTAAACATTCCTTTCAGATAGGAAGAACTGTCTATTGTTGTACAAGATGAGGGAAATTCAGAATAATTTTAATAATGATATATTTAGCTTTTACTCTAGGTAGTCAGTATTTTTCTTAGCAAAACTACATCACATCAAGTTCTATCAATAAGTTGTAAAGAAAAGGTTATATTTTCACATGGGAAAACATTTAACAGTGCACTAATTGCCCCCATATGGCTGACATTCTTTAGAGTTGAGGTGGAAGTCTTTTCTTTGACTTCAATGAAGATGTAATCTGTTTCACAATTAAGACCTTGGAAGAGTGTTTCTTTATATCCATGCCTTGTAATATTTCCCCAGGGTTACTAGACTGCACAGGTCTCTGTTTCTCTGAGACATAGGACCACAGCATAATATTTCATGCTATTGTTTCAGGAAATTTTGTGCAATACCTGCTTCAAAAAGCTGGGGTGCTGTTGCAGACTTCACCCATTTTTTAATAGCTCTTTAATGTAATAAGGTATGGAGGTCTTCCTTTGACATCATGTAGTCTCATGCAAGTCATGGACCCCATTTCTGTAAGAGAAGCACTCTATTTGCCACCTGATTTTTAATTTAAACTATCTCTTTTCCATTCTATTAAACCAAATAGAAAACTCTCACCATGAGTAACAATGGGGACAATAAGTGATGTGGCATAATACACTTTATTGGATTTTTTTTTTTCCAGCTGTGATCAGGAAATAATATGGCAAGTTTAAAAAAGAAAAAAAAAAAACCCACAAAACAGCACAGTAGCAAAATGAAGAAAAGTCTATAAAGGAATATTTTAAGATTTTATTTTATGGCTTTTACTGGAGTACAAGGTATATAAAAATTAATGCAACTTTCCTTCTGATTTCCCCTTTAGGTCAGAATTCTTATTTGAGACTTAGCAGAAGTTCATAATTTCCATTTTGCCCTATGAGTTCTGTATCTGTGATCACTGCTGTGGGGAGTATATAATTAACTGCAACACAGCTTTTTTCTCTTGCTTATCATGGTCAAATCTTAGACTCAACCTTTGAACCTTAAATGTACCAAGGTTAAATATTTTATGTTAGAGAACAGGGGGAGTGTGAATAATACATTTCTTTGGAATAACACTGTGTGTTTTATCTGTTCTCAGGTGTTTGTGACATTTTGTTTAGGGGAAAATATGAAACATAGGTACAATTTATTACCTAGGGCTTCTACATAGGGATATATTTGGAACAAGGACAGCAAATGGACTGAGAGAGATTGTTCACAAACAGATTGCTCATCATGCAGATATTGCCAGGTAACACACAAAGGTGGATGTCTCCAGCATCATAAACCTATCATAAATCAAAATTGAAAGCTTAATCAGTCAGGCAATTAAAACTTATGTAATTTTTACACCCCCCTTAAAATGAATGCATTGCTTCCTAATTCATTCCAGATGTGTACAGTCTTGCCTGTCTGTAAATCTCAGGGAGACTCAAAGTTCTCAATGCTTTTTGAGACAGATTCTTTATTTTTCAGCTGAAATTGAGCAAGAAAAAATGAAAGTTCCTATTTCTGGGAAATAAAAAATAGGGTTTTTTTAATGTGAGGAACTTAACTGGATCGAGGTATAAATACAAGAAAGAAATACTAACTGATTACAAGATGATTTGGGGCCAAGAACCTAACAATACCCTTAAAAGTCTCAATTCTATGCATAACTCACTTCAAGAAAGATCTTAAAAGTACATAGGAATACAAAAATGTTGCTAAGCTAGTAAAAAGAATGAAATGTTTTCTGTAAGGTGGTTTAACAAATGTAGGTTGAACACAGATATCACAAAGAAATTGCTCCACAAACTGGAAAAATAAAACCAAAATGACTCAGTTTTGGAACACATCTAAAACTGTAGTAATGGGCCCAAAAATAGTTACTGTTTTGTGAAAGAAGGTTATACAGCCCTTCTGTCTCTCAGAGCAAGGTGATGGACTCAGTGACTCACACGGTTATTCTTCTTTCCAGCCTCACCAAAATGCTACAGGACATTAGCTTTTGGGTTGTTCCCCCTGCCATGTCTTTCAAGGTCCATCCCTCTGAACACAACAGTAACTCTCAATTCTAGGATTCTGGTGAACTAGGACAAAACTAAAGCATGGAGTTTCTATATTTATTTACTAACAATCAGATTAATTATGGTACATGAAGAGGACAGATGTTAATAAGGTAAAATTTGCAACCATGTGCATGCATATGCTCACACACTTTTCTGCATAGTTGCACAGTTCAAAATCAAATAATTTTTCAATGGTTTTCATTATCTATAAGCTATTCAAATATATATTTTTGAACAGTAACCTCATGGAAGCAACTGTCCTCAGAGATGTCTAAAATGAGGCAGACACTGTTATTAAATCACAGATAGGTCTCCTGATTTTCTTGTTTCAAAATCAAAAATAATTTCTGGTAAAACAATTTGAGGGCTCTGAAAAATAACAGCAAATGTACTTGTCAGTCATTTACAAAGAAAGACAATGCATAATTAAATCTATCATACTGAAATGAATCCACAAAAACTTTCTTAGTTATCAAAAATTAATTCATGTTTCACTGTAGAAACCTTTACTCTGACTCAAATACAAAAGCCACGCCACCCTGGTCAGAAATTTCTCATCAATAATAAGCAAGCACAAGTCTTTGTGTATTAACACTCTCTAATTCACCGTTCCATTTTGAAAAACACAGAAGCAACTGGACTGTGGAATAAATTATCAAGGGAAGTGGTCATGGCAACATCACTTCAGAGAGTGAAATCTGTGACATTAGCAAGCATGGCTTAATGAACTGCTGTGCCAAATGTAGGTCGAGCTGTATCATACACATAGATGGATTATCTGACCCTGAAACCAGAGACTTCAGTTTCTACCACCATAGTCTGCACTTTTCCTTTTTCCCAGCCTTTGTGTCTTATTCCCAGGCTTTTTCCAGCCAGAAGTGGCTGCCAGTGGTGGGGGATGGTTCTGTCTACTCTGTAGCCCCTACCCCAGGGGTACAACTCCACCCATGGTTGGGTTGCATGTCTGCCTCCACTGCCTTCCATGCCCCTGGAGAATCCTTTTTTCTTGTTTTGCCCCAATGAGAAAGCCATGCACAAACCTCATGAGCACACCAGGCTGACAGCCTGCATCTGCCTGTGCAGTGAAGTAGATGAAGCAGGTGGCATAAGACAGTACTTCTCCTTAAAGAAACAAAAAAGGGGACTTGGTCCATGCATTTCTCAGTCTACTTCTGGTTGCCACCAGTCAAAGGTGTGCCAGGGAGAATGTTAACAACTAAATAGTATGGATGATGTTGGAAAAATGTCTTTATTAGTGTAGATCTAGCTACACACAGAGTTAGCCTGGATGGCAGGAGTGCTCTTCCAGTTTTGAAACCATTACTTCACAGTTTTTGTTTCTCTTTCTCTTTTTGTATTGTTGTCCCCAGTGTCAAATTGATCGATGGGATTTTTTTACCTTTATATATTTCAAGGAAGAAAAGTCAGTGCTTGCAGCTGTCCATGTGAAAACATGCACGATATCTCAGTGCCTGAATGTACCATATAACATACCATGGGTGAATACATTCATTGGGAATCTGATTATTCCCTTGGCCGTCTTTCTGAAATCTTCTCTACCAGCATATCTTTCTTTGGACCAGGAAACTCCTCAAAGGAGAAATCTCTGTGTTTCCCTTCTTTTCTTTCCTTAAGTGTCCAGTCATGACTAGAGCTGGAGATGACATAGAAGCTAGGTCAGATTGTGAGTCCTGAGCTAGTACTGCCATTTTGTTTCATGTGCTGCTCTTAGCACAGGATCTTACCATAAGATTCAAGCAGAGTTTAGTCTCTTCATATTTCTTTAAATTGATTATTTTTTTAATATAAAACTGATAGCATTACTGAAGCTGTAAAAGAGTAATTTTAGTTAAGTATAGTTTTACAAATAAAATCTTCACACAATATTTGCAATAATGTATTTTGTAGCTGAAGACTACAATTGTAGTCTTCTACTACATCTACTAAATCTACTCTTGTAGATCCTTAACAAAAAATTAAAATAACAAAAAAACCCTCATATCTGCAAGAACATGGAAGCGAAACTCACAGTTCACTGGAGTGGAAAACAACCTTGATTATTTTTTTAGTAAGTCCACTAACAAGCTCTAGATATGAAATGTGAAACATGAAGGGCCAGAGAGACAAACTTTAAATAGAAAAGCTGTGTCTGTCACAATAACAGAAAAGATTTATTCCACATAAAAGGCAAAATTAAATCTATGCCTCTATACGTTGTGATAGGTACTGATCCGAATGAGGTACTATGTAAGAAGTACTGACTAGACTTAAGACTGCATGAATTCATGTGAGTAGATGTTGGGGAATGGCTAGAAAACAAGGGTCATGTATCTTTAAGGGAAATGCTTGCTGAAGCAAAGTGTCAGGCTC
>WUAM01000322.1:121426-139667 GCA_024336885.1 Actenoides hombroni
AAACCCCTCCCCTGTGGCCAGGCCCTCTGCCTCTCCCAAGTACCCTCAAGTACAGCAGTTTATCACCTACTAACAAGCATGGAAAAATTCCCCAGGAAAACAAAAGAACTCCCAAAACCCCAACAGTGAACAATGCTGCAAATTTAGTATGATTTTAGTTTTTAAAATCATCCCCAGTCATCATTCCACAGTATGCCCATAGCAAGGAATAAAAAGAGAGTATTCACAGGAGCATGGTGGTCTCCTCCACCACTCCAAAAGCTGGAGAAGATGGAGGCAGAAAGAAGAGTCTGAGAAAGCTCCAGAAATTTTTCTTCTCCATGTATAAGCATAAGACTACTTGCTTACAGAATGTGTGTCAGACAAATGATTGCAGAGGTACTTATTATACAATACATGATTATGTGATCAAAAGCATGGTCACTCCTTTCTGCCAGATCCTGTTCTTACTAAGTATGAATAAAAAAACAGATGTAAGACACTAATGGTGAGGGCAATAGAAGAGCAAGATTAATAATGTATTAATGGTCTAAGTATCTCTGTTGCACGCATTCATAAGTTCAGTGAACAAGAAGAACAACAAAAAAAAGAAAGATGTCCTAGAGGAGTGGAGGATGTCCTTGCTTCCTGCCTTTCTGAGAGGTTGGACAGTTCATCTAAACCAGCCTGTCAGTATGTGTTTTGGATATCTGAGAGAACACACCTTAGCTCCATTTTTGCAGAGAAGAAATTCTGCTTTCAGCATAGAAAAATGTAAAACACATACAAATGCTATCAAAGTACTAAATATTATGATAAAGTCACCTCTGTGTGTTTCAAATAACTACCCTAGAAAATGGATACTTGGGATAATTTTGGCCTTAAGCTATTATGATAATTCCCCATGTGTGAAATGGAGTTACCTCACAGGAGGTCTATGTAGATAAATTCATGGGCATCTTTGAAAAGATGCACTGGCAAGCATTTAGAAAAGCTCATGAAAGAATGAACAATGTTGTGTTCAGAACAGGTTCAGTAAATAATGAATAGACCCATACACTTGGAATAATGGAGAAAAAAACAAAACAACAAAACCAAAATCAAAACCAAAACCAAAAAATAAGAACACAAAACAAACAAACAAACAGAACAAAAACCAAAAAGAAAAAAAAGAAACAAAGCAACATCAAGCTATTCTTTCAAGGAATACTCTTTATTCTTACACTTCAGCAGTCAGGGTTCTGGGAAACAAAAAAACATATGTAAGTCTACCAGTCAAAACCATATTATGAGATAAAGGAAGCCCAGTTAATGTAGCCAATTTTGCAATTTCAGTGTGGATTTCAGAAGCAGGAGGAAATGTGTTATTATGTAATACTGGAGATTTCAATCACTACTTAATTCTTCAGTGTGAATACAGCCAGTATGATTCCAGAAAGGTTTTCCTTAGTAGATACTTGCATTAAAAGATAACATTTTCTTTTGGGTCTCCACTAAGGTGGAGGCAAAGCTCTCATTTAGCTTCAGAGATGGAAAGACTGAAGCCCTTTACTATGCTCCTAAATGTACACTACTCATCTGATTTTTTTAATGATTATTATGACTATTTGATAAAAGTCAGACTTGGGAATGGTACTGTTATATATACATTTTCTGTTGCTTTTAAAATGAATAATATCATTTGTGTATATCTTTGGCACACTTTCCAATTTTTTCTTTTTTAAAAAGAATTGCATTTAATTGCTCCATCTCAAATAATAATCATATCTTGAAATTTATTGCTGCTTTGGCATAAGGAAAATAAGATAGATCTGAACTTGTTTTCTTATAAGTTTTCTCTTAAGTTTTCTGAGCATTAGATACACAACTTTATTCAATACAGGTTTGACAGCATTTATATGTTTTTTTAAAGTTCCAATGAATGCAACAAATCTCTTGAGCTCAGTTTCTCTACTTGGCAGTTTCACCATGATCCCTTGTTACAAATAGAAGTTTATGCTCTAATCTTTAAGGACAGCTTATGTAGAAGGAAACACTCTTTAAGCAAAACAGTGACGTAGTTAGCTGTATCATTAAAACTTTTCTGAACATAATCACTGTCAGGCACACAGGAATTGCAGACTATTGTGCTTCTTTTGGTTTTAAATTACAGAAAGGCTCAGAGTATGTTGTCTGAAAAGTTTCACACAGAATCATCAGTGACCACCTACTCCATAAACAGGGCATCATTTCATAATAATTCAAACAGTAGCACCAAGCTGACAGTTCAGATGGAAAGAGTGGTAATTGTCAATATAAGAAGGCAATTTATTATTTGTTTTCCATGTCCTAATTCATTGGTAGTGAGAGCAAATGAGAGCTCAGAAAATTAAGGCATGCTCATGTACCATACCTCAGTTTAGCCATGAGGGAGTTTAGGGAAGTTTGAGTACTGATTTGTTGTCACCTATTATTATTCACAGAAATTATGTAAACTCAGTTCTGTGTTTTGAATAGTTTTATGGATATGGTCACAGAAAGAACAATATGTACCTGTTTACATTTCTTTTATATACTATGTTGATTTTTTAGGAGCATGCTACTCTCAAAAGTCCCAGTGATTGCAGCTATATAACAATTTATATACTGTGTGAATAGCTGTGGAATGTATCTTGGTTTCACACAGCGTACTATGACATAACATAACATAATGAATGGTTTCAGAGGAAGTGAGTGGTGTAAGCAGTGATGAAAATATCAACAGTAGATAATTTATACAAACATCAATGTCCAACATTGAGCTGATTATTATCAGCTTATAAATGATGTCACCCTATATTCAAAATAAGGAACAAAAAGAAATCAGGAAATTATGTTAGGTTGATATCATACTATTTGTGGGTTAAACACAGAAATCCATACATAGAGTTTTGTAGAAGAAAATGGATTTTTCTTATTGGAAATCTGAAGATGAAATTAAACTTCATTCTCCTAACTGGTTAATTAATGGAAAATGATCAAAAATGTACGTAGCTTGGCCAATTATTCCCACTTTCTACGAGGAAACCTCTGCAGTGACTCTATCAAATGATATATATTAAACTTTTGGAACTAAACTCATATAATATCATTTTATGATATGATCCTAAAGATCTAGAGATTTGTCATACAATGATCAAAATTACGTTCGTTATGAATGAAAATGTTCTGTTCCTTGCATCTTTGAAGAGGGAATTCCCTCATTTAACTGAAAAACCTGAAGTGAAAATAAAAAGTCAAAAGGTTTGTTAAAATGTAACAAACAATGTTAATAATTAACTATGTATGTTAATATAAATAGAGCATATGTTATCTAAGAATTCATCAGTGGACAAAGTTATCATGAAAACAGGTTTAGAACAAAACAAAAGGTAACTGTTTTACACAACATATATTAGATTGTGAAAAGCATTGCCAAAGAATATTGTTGAGAGAAAACTGGAAATATGTTAAAAATGGGTAGACAATTTAATGGAAGTTATGTTCATTTGTGTCTGTTTAAATTGAGACTGTACAAATATCCCTAGCTCAGGAAGACATTAATCTGCTGAATCTGGAAGAGGATTTCAGAAAAACTGGTTTTTATACTGACTTGTAAGCATCCACAGTTCTGCATTATTTTAGATAATTTGTTATGCAACGGAATCCTTGCTGCAGCCCAGAATATTTTATTGTTATGGTCATGACAAGGCTGGATAAAGTTGCTTTTGTCTCTACAAGTATATATATGTAGATGTAGATAAAGCATTTATAGACAGTAGGGTCAGCTTAATCAGCTTTTACACAGTGCTGAGGACTTCCAAAGACTCCTTGGTATCTGGGAACCTGTTGAATGGTTTTAAAAAATAAGATTAATACATGCACTGCTACAATTTAAACAGAATTTTTTAATACTCCTTGTTATAAATTGTTAAAGAAACACAGTTTTTTATTGTTGTCCTATGTATTTTAAGCACTATCCCCTGCTCTTTTCTAGGACCACATTCTTCATTAGGATAATTGGGGTTCTGTCTTCTATTTTTAAATGAACTAGTACACCACAGTCAGATAATCTGCAGTCAGCAAATCCGTTCTGTACAGTTCCTTGTCTGGAAGGAATCTCTGTTTTCTACTATGAGAATAGTTGTCTCAGTGAAAAAGTACTCAGAGATATACTGACATGAATGAGATGGCTTACAGTCTTGTAGTACTGTTCCTTCTTTGCAGATAATACTGATTGATGTCCCAAGAACAAAAAAGTGCAATAAATCACCACCTAAACTGCATATGTGAAACAAAGGTAGCTTTTCTAAAACTAAATATATCTACATTATAATAAGATTTGTAATTTGTATACACAACATAAAGTGAAGAAAAATAATGTGGTCAGATTCATTACAGTCCTGAACTGATTGGTGTGATGTTAATTATTCTTCCATTTAGAAATTGCTTTATACGAGGGCATGTGGAGGTTTCTTGGGCAACACAGTGTGGCAACACTACATGGTATTAGAAGATGTAGCTTTTAATGGCACTATACCAATTCATACTAGGAGATAGGTCACCTACCTCATGTCCTAAACAATTTATAGGCTTACATAACAGTTGGAGAAGAAAAATACTAATCTCTCTGAAGAATGGAGAAATCATATAACATTCTTGTTTTCTTGTTGCTTAGATGTCTTGCTTACAATAAGCTAAAAATATGAAAAAATCCTTAATAAAATACATTATAAATGAAATATACAGTTATGCTATAGTAAAAATTTATATCATTAATAGACTTTCAAGTATGGGAAAGAGCTAAACTACTATATTCTAACAAAATCAAATTTTTCCTGTCTTTGGAACTGAATGTTACTGTTCAAATACTAATGAAAATCCTGAAAAATGCCACCAGAAAAAGCAGTAATTGCCTTAATCACAATGCAAAGCCTGAAAACACAGAGTATGTAGAATGTCTGAAAATGGTAATTTAGTCAAGACTGGCACAGACATAGCAATGAGCAGATTTTACGAGTGATCAGCTTTAGCCTAACTTTGCTTTCACTGAAATCAGTAGCAAAATTCCAGCAAATTTCCTGGGAGCACTGCTAGTACAAAGCAATGAGTCTTTGAAAATCATGCCCTGGAGATCTGAGAAGAATTCTTTGTAAACAGTACTTTTAATCTGCTTAATATCTTCTCCTTGTTATTTGTGTATCTCTGAAATGTGGGATGCAAACCTACTTCTGACTCTGAAGCTGCAGTATGTTTTCTTTCTCAGCAATACACCAGTCTTCTCTGTGTTTAGCTTTCCAGGGAAGACAACAGAACTATGGGGAACAGAAGGGAGCTGCAGCAGTCCCTGGTGAGGATCATCACAGCTACTGATTCTCTGAGGCCATTGGGCTCACCTGCCAGTCAATTTAGATTCTCTTTAGGATAAGACTCTAGAAAATCTGAGTTAGGGGTCGGACATACAGAAGAAAGTAAAAATGCAGAAGTTTCACATACATGTATCTGTACATATACACTCATACACTCTTCTGAGTATCTCAGGAGAAATTTTGCATTCTTTTAATTTTCATTGCTGGTTCCTATGTTTTTCTATATTACTTAAAGCATATAAGCAATTTTTGGCTCTCCAGATGCTACGTTTTCTTGTTGCAAACTGTTACAGATTTAGGCAAGTCTAATATTTCTGTCTTTCCCTGTAATTACTGTTTATGTGGTGAATCAGGAAAAAGCTATTTAAATGTTAGTCTTTCCTGGTTTTATTACCTTGTCTTTGTAGGAGGACCTTCTGTCCAATCTGAATGTATCTAAACACCTATATAGGCCCAGGTACATTTTAGCTTATGCTCTTATTTTGCTTCAAACAGAAAACTATTTCAATCCTTGCAATTTCAGTGTGATTACTTTCACATATAAAATTTATGCATGTTTGTTTTTCGTACAAAACGGAGCTTGTACCTAAATACTCTGCTCACTCAGGACAATGACTGTCCTGTTGGTGAAACACAGATCACCTGTGATAACTTTATTGTCATAGACATGCAGGTAGTGATTCAAGTTCCTTTTGCTTTGGCTATGGGTTTTGCTCTCCAATCAACATCTTGTGGCTTATGGAGTCAAAAAAAAAAAGGCTTTAAAATAGTTCTGCATCTTCCTTCAAAAGTCTATACAGCCCTTCAGTATGGCTATCAAGGCAGCACCTCCATTTAAGCCTACCACCTATAGTCCTTACAGAGTTCAGTTTCCTTTATTTCTATGAGGTACAACCTTGGACAAATGAGACGCTTACCTGCTCTATTTCATAAACACCTTTATTTTTTCTCTGTAATAACTTTGTTATATGGTATGCAATGAGGATAATTCCAGGAAAATAAGCTATAACCAGCTGTCAGATCTGTCTATGTCAAAGCTATATTATTCTCAGATTTCACCTTCTCCTTACTCCCTATAAAACTCTCTTAGGAATGGAAGTAAACAACTCCTAAAGTGTCTTCAGGAAATTATGCAGTGACTCTTCTTCCTAGTAGTCCATGTGACCTATTACTCCCACAGTGTTTCTGGATAGCTGGTCAGCAATTCTTACATTGTAAGCAAAAGTGAATCTCAAAAACACTTCTAGGTTTTTGAGAAAGCTGCACATAAATAAACATGGCAAATAATCCATGGCAGCTTGTAATTTATACCTCGGAGTACACCAGCGTGTTGCATTGTCCTGTGTGCCTTAGCCTTTGGTACTGCTAAGGGCTTTCCATCTGCAGCTCTGTAACCTGCCTTTTCTTTTCCCTGACAGCCATTGAGGAGTTTTTGCTTTAATTTTTTTCCTCCCTCACTATTTCTCCTCACTTGTTTTCTAATTTTTCCTAGGAAGTAACTTCCACCATTAGAGTTAATCTATGTCATCAGCTATGAAGGTCACTAATGAATCTCTGTGCATGTAAACATGCAGCTTGTGCCACATAAGTGATGAAGAATTAAACCTCAATACCTATGATTTTTAGATTGATGCTTTTTGCCCCTGTGCTGTATGCTGAAATTTCTGCAAAGTTAGAAACTTTATGAAACATGTTGATCCACTTTCTAAATGTTCAAAATACTTTGAAACTTTGCATGTTATTAGGGGTTGATTACATTATACAAAGCAGAAATTTACTAAAGGGAAAACATAATGTGCTGTTTAACAAGATCAAGGAAGTCTGTCAAAAGGTGGGGTACCATCATCAGATTTTGAAATGCAATTTTCGAAGCAAAGTCCCATTAGATTGTAAAGTTCCTCAATTCAAGCATTTTCAGAAACAATAGATGGTCCTCATGTTGTCAGGATTAAACTCCAGAAATTAGGTTTTATCTTTAACCACCTGTCAGTTGATTTCTTTGGCAGCAATGAAATTGAATAGGAAAAGCTCTTTTTAAACCAAAGTGTAAAGGCTTCCTGTTACTGGCATGAAAATACAAATCCTCAGTGTAGCTAAACAGCACACTTGGAAAGAATAAATATTAGAAACAGTCTGAGTGAAATGGTGTGAAACTCAAATGGGAAGTTGCATTCACCACTGTTGCCACCTAAAAGTCCTATTTACATCAAAATGACTGGAAAAAGAACTGAAAATTATAATCTGGCATATGTCCTTTTTCTGTCTTTTTTGGTTGTAAACTATTATGGAAGCTGTTGTGAAGAGAGAAATTTCTTGCTTTACCAGCAAGAGGGAGAAGTGAAATCCATTGCTCTGCAAAGGGGATGCCATGCGGGAAAGACTATTTGAAAAATACCAGTCATTAAGAAAGACACTGATTTTGATATTGGTAGAGCAGTGTGGGCATCAACAGAGGCATTCCTCTTCAAACATTCTAAACTCTGAAGTCAGTGAACTTAAAAGTAAGGAATTGGTGGTGATGGAAACATGTTGTCTGAAATAGCTGTGCATTTTCTAAGAGACTGTCTTTCCATCCCCTTATTCTAGACTGAGCTACTAGAAGCTCAGAAGTAGACAAATCTCAGCTGCAAATTAAGTTGTACATTCTTCTACTTCGGGAATGTAACTCTAAGTAATACAATCATCAATTCTTGTGATTTTACAAAATCACAAGTTTTCTAATTTTCTTATTTTCTAACAGAATTTCAGCTCAGATGACTTACATACTACAGGTCAGTTTACAATATTGTTACAACGGGAAATGCCCATTCACCTTTGCCAACAAATCTCATCATTCCTAGTAGCAATGAGTACTGAAAGAGAAAGACATTCAAATAATCAAATTATGTAAACCAGATTGTTGTTTACTGCACGTAACCAGAATGAGATGGAAATATTCATGGAACTGACAGAGGAATAGTGATGGATCAGCGTATTAGCTACTCATCCGAAAGTTACCAATTTTAGATATTGTCTGTGAGAAGCAAAATGGAGATAAGTTGCTTAAATTCTTCTTTTTCTAATAACTTGTCAGGCTAAGTTGGCTGGTTGGTAAAAGAATCAAATACTGTATTTATTTAAAAAATAACATGGGAAAGAAATACTATATTCTCTTGAGCATAAATATGTTAAAATTGTAAATTACATTCCAATATTTTGAAAACTGGTTTTGTGCTTGCATAATTTCAGGAGATACCAACTCCAAGGCAGGTTTTGCATATGGTTACGTACCTATATTTTAAAGAATTTACTGTTTTGGTTTATCTATATTTCTCAGATGGGTCATTGTGATTTTATTTTCTTGTTGCATGAAAAAAGGGAAAAAATCTTAACAACGTATTACAAATGAAACTTGTTTGTCTCTGAGCTGTGGTATCCAAAGTGATACACAGAAGCAGTTTGATGGAGTTAACTGAAAACTGATCATAGTACAATTGTCATCACTCTAACTCTCTGAGGACACCCTTAACATGAACAAGGAACTCCATGTTCCTTATTTATATTAAGAAAATCACAGCACTTTGTAAAAGAAAATCTCAGTGACTTCTCAGTAAGAACTGAGAAATTGTTCAAAAACATCTATGGTTTCAAATTACATTAATGCTTTAAAATTATTGTGGAGGATGTACAATACCACTGAGGTTATTTACATAAGCAACAGCAGAAGGTTTAGGCCCACAGTATCTCTCAACCTTAAAAGTTTCTACTTGCTATGCCTGTTTGAGAGAACCATATTACAAATGGCATGCTATAGAAATTACGAAGTGATGTTTTGGATAACTTTTCCCTCTTTTTTTATCATGTCCTCCTACTCCGAAGAACAGATATGAAAGTCTCTATTTTTTTCAAGACTATGATTCGTAGTAAATAATAACTAGTATGGTACTTTATTTTCCAATGATTCTCAGGCTTAAAATAGAGGCTGTACCTGAAGTTGAGATGAAACAATAGTGTCATCCAGCAGAAAAAAATGACATATGTTTTAAATGATCTAACATTTCCAATGTTCTTAATGTGTAAAAATCATATGGTTGCTATGTTCCAGTTACAGTGCTGACATGTTGTAAACACAGATGTCTAACACAGAAAACAGATGTTTTCAAAAATAGGCCAGAAACAAAACACTCTGACAACCTCCAGTGATGACAAAATCTGACAAGACATAGGGTGCTCAATTCAGTCAGCTAAACTGAGGTGTCTAGTGCCTCTGAGACTCTCATGAGCATCTGAAGCACTCACCTGGGGCTGTCCTTCACACACCACTTAAAATAGTCTCATAGCTCTCTGGACTGGAAAAGCTCAAGCATGACAGTACAAATGTCACTGGATGCTTTGTGGTTATAATGGAAACTCATGGACTTGCACTTAGATCAGCATCTGCCCTGTGATTTCAGAGACCCTGTTAAAAAATCAGAAGTGGAATCTGCCTATCACGATCCAAAATCAAAGCAAAGTAGACTAAATAGATTTCTCTAATCAAGAATGGGCTTCAATTTATATGAGAAGGCACAAGTTTCTGTCTTTGAAGCTGCATAGCTTTGAGTAAAACCTTTGATTTTGAAGGCATCAGTTTGATTTGCCTGCATTCTAGGTGATTCTGGAGGAATGTTAAAAAATACATTTGGTCTGTCAGTGTGGCCTAGTCTGAGATTGGAAAAATGATGTGCGCCATGGAAAGGGAGGGGATAGTAGTCAGACCAACACCCGCAAGAATATATTTGTGCATGTGTAAAAGGACTCAAAAATACAATTCAAACTGTAACGGTTGTACAGGTTGATTAGGGCAATTAGTTTTTATTTGTTTTCAAAGGAATGTTTTCATTTTATCTGAAATAATCAAGCATCTGTCATTCTTTAAGTTATGGCTCTCAAGATTTCTAAGACTTTTTTGCCAATTCATCTGCAAAGTAACAAACACTTCATAACATGCCTTCTGTGCATGTCTGCTCCTTCTTGTCTTTCTTTGTCAGGGCTTTCTTTGGTGTAAAATCAACTCTGAATAAATTTGTAGGTCACAGCAGAACTGAAGAGGTAAATCCATACAAAGTTGTAAAGAGACTTGAGAAACAAACTGTAAGGAAATGTGAGATATGCAAAGGCATTTTTTGTACTGCTAAGTACATCCAAATAAGCAATGGCACAGGAACATCATAGAAGCATATAATCAAAGACCCACATTTATCTTTCTGTTCCTTGAAAACCTATTCCATTAAAACATGTGGTGGCTTAATTCAGAGCTTTTAATTTCTCTTAAGAGAATGCTTTGATGCCAGTTTATCTGACAAGGCAAGACTTTAATAAATGAGGGAAAGCTTAGCAGATAGAGTGTAATCAGTACACAGTGCAATTAGTTAAAGCTCTGTATCTGCTCAAAAAAAGAAACTGATATTAATGCAAAAAAATACTCCATTTTTATGCAACTCACACTTTAAAAGCTTTACACAATTATATAGACATCCCCCCAGCTCCGAAGTTTAAGTGAAATAACTTTCTCGTTTATATCACCTTTATTGAAGGATGAACAGTGTTCTTAAACAGTACATATATGTACATACAAAAGATAGCTCTAAGCTGGTATGAGGCAGTAAGGATTTGATATGCTTTAGGAAATAAGAAGAGATAGCAAAATAGAACAGATTGTTTTTCTCATTCAAAACCACTTTGGATGTAGATGAAACAGGGACTCATTTGGATAGTGCTTTTGTAGACCTCCAGGGTTGGATATGAATATGAGTAACACTATTAAAGATATCAGTATTGCCAAAAATATTTTGTTATGAGAAACCATAGCTTCTGATGCTACAGAACCAATGTTGTGCTTTTCTGCAATATGTACAATAATAACTGTGGTATACAAATTTTTGTACCATAGTCACTGAACTGGAAAGAGAGTATCCTATTTTAAATGTGGTTTTCTTAAATAATTAGGTCATCAAAAAGAGCTACAAGTAAAAGAGCAAATAAATAAAATCTCGGATTGAGTGACCGTGGTTGATTTAATTAAATAAAAGTATAACTATAAAGTTCTCCAGCCTGACTCATTTCCCATCAGATTTCTTTCCACTAGGGAGAATGTAATTTTTCATCAAGAGTTAAATCATGATAGCTATTGGTAAGCAAGTGGGAAGGCAAAGCAATGACTCAGAATAACATCCCACAGTAAACATTTGAGGGTAGTTGGAAGATGAGTCACTGAAGAGGCTAGTTCAGCCTTCTGAATTTACTGAATTATTTTTCAATGGACTGAGTCAAAAAAATCCCAAACTGAAAATTAGGCTGAAAAATAGAAATTCAGTCAAAAGTGAAACTCAAAATGGAAACGGAATGAAGGGACTATTCAAAGGAATGATAGAGAAGTGGAGAAGACAGGTATCTTTACCAAACAGTGAAGTTCAGTTGTGACTGACAATTGCAGTCTGTTGTTTTGAATACCTTTTCTTTGATACAAGGATTGAACCTGTTATTTAGACAAAATAACATTCACATTTGAAAACTCTTCATTTAGTCTGCTCATCACTGATTGCAGCCTCCCATAGGGAAGAATTCAGTCATACCTACTGGTTAGGAACAGTAAATACAGAAGGTAACTATTTTGATAAACCTGTGTACTGACTGAAAATAAAATTGGGTAACACAAGAGATGGAAGATGAAAGATGGTAGCCAAGAAGCTGTCTTCACATTCCTAAAAAATGATTCTTTAGTACTAGAAAGTCTAGGGACTTGTTTTGATGCTTAGACAAGACAGTACTGTGTGATTGTGTCCATATTACATAGTATTTGGCTCAGGGTAACTGTTGGGGATTTTTTTAGCCCTGTGAGGAACCCCTGACTCTAGATGAGTATTTTTGTTTGTTCTTTCCAGTTTAGTTGAATGCAACAATGTGAGGAATGTGTTGCAATCCGTTAGAACAGTGTTATTTCATATCATAAAACTGAATGCATCACCTGCTTCATGATATGGCATGAGGGCATGAAAATATTTAGAGGTTGCAAACCCCAGTGGGAGCATAATGTTGGAAGATGACGTACAGTAGAAGGTGAATTCTTGTTCACACTGCCTATTGGGAACAGTCTCTGGAATAAGCTATCTTCTGACCTCTGTCTGGTTGTGGTCTCAGGGGATATCCAAAGGAAAGGAAAATGGTACTGGAGACTGAGCAGAAGACTATGTGGGTATCATTCAACATGCAAGAGTTGCACACAGGGGGCAGGACTGTCATCATCACAACCTATTGCCCTGTCCCCAGAACCAGAGGAGAATTATACTGGGATTTCTTGTAGTCTTATGGGATATATAATTTATTCTTCCTGGGAATACTGGAGATACATTTTAGCTTGAGAAGCACTCTTCCACTTTGACAGTACTTTGTTTGTCAGACATTGCACCTGACTTGCTGGTAAGAAGTTGTGTCCCTTGCTCTTCTATTTCCACATAGAAGGCACTTCAACAGTTTCTGGAAGCAAAATGCAAGCCAATGGGACAAAAAGGCAAGAAAATGTAATGAAATATTTTTAAGAAGTTATTAATATGTTTTCAAAAACTGGTAAAAGAGAAATCACCATAGCTTTAGAAGAAAAGAGATAGTCAAAATACACTGCTGTGTGAAATCCATGCTATGCAGCAAATTGACATTGTATTGACAAAGTAAAACAGATACAAATGGCCAAGAAGGCCAGCAGCATACTGACTTGTATCAGAAATAGTGTGGCTGGCAGAATTAGGGAAGTGATTGTCCCCCTGTACTCGACACTGCTGAGATTGCACCTCAAATACTGCATTCAGTTTTTGGCCCTCACTGCAAAAAGGACATGGAGTTGCTGAAGCGTGTCCAAAGAAGGGCAACAAAGCTGGTGAAGGGTCTAGAAAACAAGTCTTCTGAGGAGCAGCTGAGGGAGCTGGGGTTGTTTAGCCTGTAGAAAGGTGGCTGAGGGGAGACCGTACTGCTCTCTACAACTGCCCCAAAGGAGGTTACAGTGAGGTGGGGATCAGTCTTTTATCACAACAAACAAGCAAAAAGGACATGAGGAAATGGCCTACAGTAGCACCAGGGGAGATTTAGACTGGATATCAGGAAAAATTTCTTCACAGAAAAGGTTGTAAAGCACTGGAACAGGCTGACCTGGGAAGTGATGGAGTCACCATCCTCAGAGGTATTTAAAATATGTGTAGATGTGGCACTTAGGGACATAGTTTAGTGGTGGACTTAGCTATGTTGGGTTAACTGTTGGACTTTATGATCTTAAAGGTCTTTTCCAACCTAAACAATTATATGATCACTGTTGAGATAACCCATAGAAATATTTATTATTATTTTGTATATTTCATTACACTTAAGAATCACATGTCAAGGACATAAAGGCTTAATGAACTCAAAACTGGTTGTTCTACCCCAGGGCACTGGAATCCCATGCTAGGATTTCTCATATGTAACTTAAATTTCTACTGACAATTTAACTTGATGATTCTTTTGTTCCTCCAACAGGAGGAAAAAGGCCTGATTCATGCAGGTTCTCAGGTAGGACTGCTATTGGATGTCTTCTCTCTGTCATCCAGGTGGAGACTGATGTGGAAAGACTAAGTCAGGAAATGATGAACAGTGAAACTGAATGCAGAGTATAGAAAAAAACAAGAAAGTGAAAAAAAAATAGCCCAAAGTAAAAAATGGATAAACCAACTGAATACAGTAGAAATAAAGTATTAACCCCCTGAATATATGCAAGAGTATGTTACATGTATGTGAAATAAGTGGGAAAGCAAAAATTATAATCAGACATATGCAATAAGTCAGGCTCAGCTTGCTCCTCACTAACAGCATCTGTTTTCTACCAAGCTGTTTTCATGAAACTTGTAGGAATTTAATATATTTGATATATCTTCCCTCCAGGGTAAAGAGACAGACATACCACGTACAGTGTGTAAACATGAAATTTATTATTACATTTAAAATTAAATTTATTTCATTATCTCAGCAATTAAATGTTGTTGATGCAGTCAACACAATGAATTATGGTTGGAGTTTTTGACTAAACCAATCAAGATTAGCCTGCAATGATTGTTCATAGTAGTTAGGAAAGAAATCATAAAACCATTGAATATCTTGAGTTGGAAGGGACCCATAAGGATCAAATCCAGCTCAGATTTATGAATTCTGCTTTTTTTTTTTTCCCTAAAAATACAATATTATGCTAAATAAGCAGTCTAATACAGAAATACTTCAACCCTATAGACAATAAAGACAGTTCGAGTTATATCAGTTGTATCAGAGTTATATCGAGTTATATTAGAGCAACTCATCTAAAAATGTCCAAAGATAGAAAAATGAGAGATCTGCTTGGCTTTGCAGAAATGGAATGTGCTGGATTTAGATAAGACATGTGGAAGTAAGTGATATAACTACCTCATTTTTTAAAAAAACTTGCTTAAATTGGCAGGTAGTGAGAAAATCAGCTGGTAGCTCTGTAAAGCTAATGACAAATATTTTGTTGGATTCCCTAGTGCCTACCAAGAAGTGAGATTATTAAAAGGTTTCTCCATGGGAACACTAATAACATATCTTTTCACTATGAACTATGTTCATAAATATTTAAATCATATATTTTAAAAATTCTAAAGTGCCAAATTTGGTTGAAGTTAACCAATGTAATCAGAAAATATTGGGTGAAAGCAGAGGAAGTGTCTCATATACTCAGACATGCATGCAGCTGGGACAAAAAAAACCTTGGGTGAAGCATCTTTACTCAAGTATGCATTCAGAGTTCTGGCTTTACATCATGATACTTTCAAGTCTATTCAATCAAAATCAGAGTAAAAGATCAGAAGTGTGACCATACTATAAGATTTCACACATCTCTACCTTCAAGGGAAGACATGGGAAATAAATGAAGTTTATAAAAGTCAGAATGATGGAGAATGATAAAAGACTGATGCTGGGCCAAGAATCCAATAGGCAGAAAGAAATGGGAAACATTGAAACTTTAGTTCTTCAACAGGTACTTGTTGAGATCAGGCTAATGAAAACTGCTTGCAAAGTGAATTTAGTACTGAGAAAAATGTATCTGTTTTAAATAAAATCATCTCATCTCAGCCAGTCCAATCATATTCCAACACAAATACATATATATCGTTCCTGTAAAAAGGTGCAGTATAGTGGGGCTGAAGGTTTTTGCTATATATCCAAAAGACTGAGTTTGAGTCTCACCTCATGTCAAAGGTGTCCAGCTCTAAGAGATGCACGTTACCAGGTGTGGAAACAAAGCTGACTGAAATGTTGCTCATACATCACCATCTATAAAAACTTTTATCATTTAACTATTCTTGCCCAACAAACTGCCTAGGTTTAAGACAGGTAAATTCTATGTTAGGAATACCAGTGAAGTAATTTTAATCATTATTTTAGAAATTTCAACTGTTAAATAATGGTTCACAACATAGCTATGAAATTAATCATGTTGCTATCGTACTGGCCTTCCAAGTCTTCTGGAAAATGTTAATTTTGTAGCACATAGAGCAGACAGCACATAGAGATCCCAGACATACATCAATGGCTTAATATGCCTTCAAGTATTTCAGTACATAAGATATTCTAAAAACACACAAAAAAAGAGGTACACTGCCTCAAAAGATCTTGCAGTTGATTGATATGATCCAGTCTTGTCTTCGTAGCACTTTTTGTGCTGTTCTATAACATTTGATGAGAGAAAATACTGCCTATTCTGTTGGACCTGTTTTGAAGGTGGTGTCCCATGTGAGAGAATATGTGAACATCTGCCAGTAGCATCAATGAAATTATGCAATTTATTAATTAATGTTTAAAGTACCGTAAAGATTAAAAGTGCTATATGCTATTGTTGCTTGTTGATGGCTTATGATGAGTATATTAAATGAAAATCTTTCTGCTAATTCATGAAATCTCAGAATGAATCTCTTGCTGAACCCTTAAGATATTTGAGTATTTATTGTATGGATAGAGAGGAAAAAAAAATCAGCTCATTTGTTTCTAGCACATCATCTGTAAGATGAATAGATCTTTTCTTTAAATTAAACAGAAGAAACATGAGTTAAAATAAAATTAAATGCTTATGAACTTTATTTATTGTGTAATAATTTTTTTCCTTTTTTACTTCTAACAAATGTCTTCCATTACCAAAAAGCAAATCACTTTTCACAGATAACTAAATGCACCGTCAACAGTTTTTAGTTCAGTTAATTGGTACCAGGTTGCAATACCTTCTGTGACTGTCTGTCAAATGGAATGGATAACAAACTGCTGACTGGTTTAATGACCTGGAGTACACAGAGCATGCTAGTAATCTCAAGTGCTAGCACAATTATTTGCTAGATTTCAAAAGCAAATAATGAATTGACCATCAGAGCAAAGACAGTGTCTTATTTCCTCCGATGACACCTACATTTGAGAAAAGAGTTCCTTTGTTTTGTATCACTGAAGGAACATTTATTTTTAAAATTTCTAGTTATTAAAGATGGTTATCAGACTTACTGTAAAGTGCATTGACTTTGAATAGATGCAATAGGATTTTACAATTTAATATTTTTGGGAGGGGAGAGTAAAAATCAGCTTCATTTCACAAACTCACCATTAGTAATATCAAGAAGTAGAAGCAGGGAGACAAATGTTTTTTTCATTTTAGGGCAGGACTGAGCATTAATTCCTCAAGGAGCCTCCTCAGAACTAATGTCTACAATTTATAATCAATTTTAACAGTTGCTCCCATTTCAGAGCATATTATGTACACTGATTTATATGTTTCTGTATTTTCCTACTAAGGCTGTTGATGAAGATCTTTAATTTTTTTTTTAGGTTTTCTATGCTTTTGTCTTTACAAAATTCTAATTTTCAAAATTTCTAAGACTCCTTTTCCGAGAAGCATCCAAGTACTATTTGTGGAAATACATGGGAAGAAAGAAATATGTCTTTGTTCTCAAATTAATATATTTCTGTCTTTCCGTTAGAAATTTTGTGAGTATCTCTGCATTTCCTATCTACAAATATGAAATATTTGCGAGTTGAGTTTGGGTACTGCTGGGCTGTAGCAAAATAGAGCTTTTTGCCCATCACATTTTAATTTTGTCTCCCAAGTAGATCAAGCAGCCTAGTAAAATCTGTTCCTTAATTTACTTGAGGCATGAATTCTCTGGGACTTGAGGCATGTCCTCCCTAAATGTGCTGACAACAGTGACTGCACAGTGTTGCACACACGCACATGCTCACACACACACATGCACACACACAACACCAGCCTGCTGTGTGATGGAATGGCTGAGCAATAAGAGATTTGCAGAAGGCTTAAATCTGCTAATGGTGATTTGATGTTCTGCTTCCTTCTCTGAAAAGAGTAATAGCTTGGGAGGAAAGGGAGGTGGTGTGGCAGCAGGGAAGACATTTGGGAAGGAGATGGTCAGAGAGTCAAGTTCCCTGGGGAGATGGGGGCTTGTTGAATGCGAAGTTGTCGCAGGCAGGTATCTGAGTGCAACTTGGCCCCTGCCAGGAGGCAGATACAGCAGCTGAACTGGTGGCCTAAGCTGTGCATGCAACCACAGAAAATTCTGCACAGGGATGTTACATCAAATCATCCAGTGACCACATAAAATGAACTGATGGTAACAATTATGAAAGTGCTGACATTGGGAAGTGATAGAGAACTTTTCCACCAGAACTTCCTTCCAATAGAAAATTAAGTTTACTTAACTAAGCAGTACCACTGCTTCTCTCAAAAGCATTATACTTGTCCTAGACTAATAACTATTTCCCAAATAGTTTTAACAGGCATTAATTCTGGTATGTAAAACTAAATACTGAACCTTTGTAAAGGAGAAGCGATTTAATAAATGGATATT
>WUAM01000322.1:140154-170342 GCA_024336885.1 Actenoides hombroni
AATATATTTTTATATAACTTAGTGAAAGGCCTTACTGACATACTAATGGGACAAAATTGAGAAGTATTTTGAAGGTTTTTCCCCTATTAGATTGATCATTGAGACAAAAAATCCTGGGTTTACGTAGACATTACTCTTAGACAGGAATACTAAACATAGTGGGAAGTCAGGTGTTTGGTTTGACAAAAATCATGGCTTTTAAAAAGAATAACATTCAATTCCAATCTTCCTGTTTACATTCCTTTTACATTCTGAAAAAGTAAAATTGCATTATTAATAGTAAAAATAATAAAAGAATTTGGTTTTGGTCCTGAAAAGTACAACTAAAATATTTCTGATGAAGAAATTGGGTATCTCAAAAGTCATTGCTTTAATAAGAATATACATCATAATATATTAACCCACAATTGATGTAGTATATTAAAATAACTTATTTATATCATACAGTGTCTTCGGAACTGTGTTCAGGAGAGAAAATAACCATTGCAGTAGTCACTCTGTCATTCTTCTTTCAAGTTACGCTGCAGATTAATAGTAAAACTTGACCAGAAATTAAAAACTCATCATGTCCTCAAATAATCTTTCAAGACAGCTGTCCCAACATCCTTTTTCTGACTTGAAAAAAACGCCTTTGCTGAAGCACCTCTTCCTATAATAGTAGTATGATTATTATAGTAGCCATGACATGGACTATAGTTTTCTAAAGTATGAGGGTTTAAAAATTTATTTTTTGTTTTAATTAATAAAATTTCTCTCTTACCCATCCTATCCCCATTCCAATAGTAACAAAGACAAAATACTATGACTGTAAAATAAGCCTGTGTGACATCACCCTCAGGCCAGTATTCTCTAGATCTGTGTATATGCCTAAGATCACGCTGACCTTTCCTGTGGAACGCATGAGTTCAACCTAAAAAGATATACTTAATATAACTTAAATTTAGCAGGGTAAAGCAATCACAAGTTAGCAGTTCAGGTTTCGGTATGGGCCTCTGAGAACATACTTTCACAAACTTAACTACAAGTATGACTTTTGTGGAACGAATGCTTCAACTAACTAGATGAAAGCAAGTTTAGGTATAGTTATATTGCTGCAATCATGCCCCCAGTTGCAATGTAGACATAACATAAGACTTCTTGTGGAGAGACAAATCAAACTCTGAAAGTCAAATACATTTGGCTTCTCAGATATGTTTCGGGTAATTTACAGTTATAAAATTTGCACAGTAGGACTGCTGCTTCAACATGATATATGCTCTTCTGCTGTACTATACCAGAAGGGAAAACATGTTATTTTAAATTAGAAAAAGAGATGTTAAAACAAGAAACTAATCTAAACAACACTTTCAGAGAACTACAGATCAAATAATCTGTGCAATTTTAAACTTCATCTTGAAAAGAGAGCTAGGGAAAATGTCTTTTCTTTTCTTGGATTTTGTTCTCAACAGAAGTCTGAATGATTTGACTCAATGACTTTTCATGCTACAAGATTCATAAACATATCTGCTGCTACGATTAGGTTTATAGTCACATTGATTTGTTATACCTATTACTGGTGCTAATACAGTATTTTTTACATTTCCTTTCACTAATTAGGCAGAAAGCAGTACAATACATGCAAAAAATTCTTGCATAATCAATATAAGAATTTAAAATGGAATATCATAGATTTTTTCACTGCTTTCAGTAACAGGTTATAAAATTATATACTAATTTCTCATTTCACACATTTGTCTCACACTTTTTACAGAAAAAAAATGTTAGGCTGGTTAGATATATTTGAGAAGTTCAAAGAACAAAAACTAAATTGGTAACAGTCAGCTCTTAATTACTAACTAATATTTACTGCAGCTGTACAATAGATGTATATTAGTAAGGTAAATGTGTTATCTCTTTGACAGATTAATCTAGAACACCCTCTTTATTTTAATTCAAAACTGGATGGTACAGGGTATAAAAGCTTTGTGACTTCTTTTGTGAGATAGCACTTCAGGCAAAAATTGGTCTGAAGTGTTCATTCATCCAGCTTAAAATCTAAAATACACTCTCTATGTGACAGTGCCTTCCCCCTGACTGCAGAAGGTCAGAGTTCTTAGGCATCTAGAACCACTAAAATGGAGGGATGTTTTAATACACACTAATTCATATAAGATGATAAGAAATAATTAATAACTGAAACAAGGCAAAAATATTCCTTTCACATGCCCAAGGTGACAGATGTTGTTATGTTTAGTAGCAGTCTGATCCATTATCTTCTGAAGTCTGGAAATTATCTAGCTTTACTGAGACTGAATGAGAGTCACAGAGCACTATGAACATTTTAATACCACATTAGATGACTTTGCCTAGTAGTTAATTTCATAAAAATTTCTCTCACTAGAAGGAAAAACTGATTAGTAAGAAGCACACTGCTCTTTGCAACAAATTAGCTCCCTACAATTATTCAAAGCTATTTATGCACAATTTTGTGTAGATTCATGTACTTTCAAACACCAGCTAAGGTTGTTCGGGTGTTGCCATCACTACCTTGTACTGGTAAAATATTGTTCTTCACTGTCAATTCTTTTAGAAATGTCAATTCTTTCAAAAATGGTGGTGCTTAATCTAAGTACCAGCAGGAAACAGGACACCCCAGGAGGATAGATATTAGCAAGAGCTGTAGATATACTAACACTGATACCAATACCACCAACTATGTGTTGGTGGCTTCCTTGAGATCACATAACCTAGATGTGCAGAAAATAGATATCCACAGAGGACATGACTTGGTTCTCTGTAAAGTTATAATGATTTTCTTAAAGAAAGAACTTAGAGGAAAAGATCATCAAGAATATTCTGTGTTCATTTCAATTTAAGGATATGTGTCTATGCAAGTAGATGCAGAACTTGATCGGCTCATTGCACACATACTCTGAGGCAGCTGGACTGCACCAGAAAGGCCTGGAAGTCATGGACACCCAACAGCACAGTCCCATGCCTGAGTCGATGAGCTCATTCTAAGTAACAAAAGAGAGGATAAAGTGAAGAGATGGATCTACAAGGAGAACAGGGGGAGTATATGTATATCCGCACTCCCGGATCCGATGCAGGGCCTGTAGTAGCTTCTGGCACTTCCTATTCAGGGGCCTCCAGCTTCCCCAGAACTTCAGACCTTCTGCTCCAGAGTTTAGCCCTATTTTCCTCATTCCCAAAACTTTCAAATCCTAGCCTTCTCACACCTCCCTTATTCAACTTAATGCACAGTGTGCCCTACAACTTTTGTCCAAGAGTCCTTGTGCTTTTTTATCATATTTGAGAGCTACTCAGCTGTTGTCAACCCTTCTCTTACAACTTGTCCTCTCAATGAACCATACTATGAAAGATTTCTTTCCATACTTGGCTAATCCAAGCCTTTCCATTACGAACGTTATGTATCTTACATTCACATCTATGATCCTGGAGCTAATTCACAGAATTACATTAAATATTGTAATGAATTCTTTCTACTAAGTATAGAATTGTCTATCCTAATAATACTGTGATTCCTGAAGAAATGTGTCAGGGACTTACCAAAATCAATGAGTCCCGAAATGTACTTGATGATCTGGGCTTCAGTGACATCCAAAGGCGAAAGAGGAAGTTAATGGCAGACAGAGAAATTATAGAAGAATACAAGCTGAAAAATTATCTTTGTTTTTCTAATAAATATCCTAGTTTTAATAATGCATTGCGGAAAATTTCTTATATTCGTGGATATACTGCACTGAATTCTGAATTTTTCCAGTTCCTCAGATGCATCCTTTCCTCCAGACCATGCCTCCTCATTCTTTCACCTTCTTTTTGACTGAATGTCTGTGTTCTATTTAGTCACTTGTCAAACTATAGTCCTTAGCCCTGAAAAAATTTTCTTTTATGACTTGTGAACAGTAATAGGGTTCAATGCTACAGCATTTCTTCCAAACAGCCTCTGATTTACAGCACTCAAAGAAAGGAATTAAAAGTACCAGATCTCTATGTGTATATACTCTTACTGATGGATTTCCCTCAAACCCTTACATAGACATAATTTCATTTTGATGTTTCCAGTTGTCATCAGGACAAAATGGTAGCCTTTTTGCTATAGTATAAATATATTATACTGGGACATTTGTTGGTTCCCTTCCTTTTTTTTTTTTTTGGTAAATTGAATCTTTTTTACCGTTGATTCTTTCAGTCTGCAGCTTCTTATTCTGAGGAAAAGAAAATGTAACATTGGGTTCTGCTGCTTATCAAAGCCATTCTTTCACTTTTCTTGCTATAGTCTTTCATGATCTCTACAGTATTTTAGGTTTAATTAAAAGTATAGATGTTCAAAGTAATATATATATTTTCTGTTATTCACAATGCTCTTCTCACTTAGGGTACTGTTACAATTTTAAAGCGATGTTTCTAAATTTGGGGTTAAGCCAAGAAGAGATTAAAATACATAAAGTGTCATGTTTGCATTTTATTTTTGTTTTACTGATGAATACAATGACCAAACTGCCTGATCTTATTTTAGGTTGCCATTTAATCTTTTTTAGTTATGACTCATGCATAAATAAATAATCAATATTTATGTGTATCCTGAATTTGCTCTTATAAGGAAAGATGAAGATAATATCTCAGAAGATCTAAACTATTATGTAGGCAGGTTATTTTTAAAAAATGACATATTTTTGAGTAAGTGGAGATCTTGCTATAGTGGGAATATCTGACTCCATGCAATCTTGGCATTGATTCCACCCACCTCAGGCAGAGTGATTTATTATAATGCTTATCAGTGCACTATGGCTAGTTAAGGCCCTAGTTTCCTGGGGGGTTTTTTTGGTAGAAACCTTTACATCTTCAATTTTGATTTAATATAGCAATCAGATTAGTAAAGAAGCTATGATTCAGTTCTGGAAGCTATAGAAGTATGTGGACAGGCTTCTGATGTAGATTCCAACCAAGGCATTTTCTGTCTTCCTACTGAGAACTCTAAACTTGACTGGAATATAACAGTAATTTTTATGCATATGAAACAAAAATTGACACTAGGCAATGAGTCATCTTTCAAACTGATGAAACATATGTATATACACATACATGTATATGATCCTTTATCAGTAGTATATACCAATTTCTAAAGATATCAGACTAACCTGCTCCTTCCACATTAGCAGGAGTAGTTAAAAATTGCATAGATTTTGTACTGCAATCCAAATGAATGAGAAGACAAATAAATGCAAAGAGTACTTTTTCTAGTAGTAGATCTATATTCTGTCTGTTTTAACTTGTGGTTGGCAAGACATAAAAAATGTAAAACAGGATTTTTGATGCTATAAGAAACTTCTTTTGGTTTCTGCCCTGTCTGACGGTGGGGACACACCCACACAGTTTGGCTCATTACCTCTAAGCACGACTGATATGTTTTTGATGGAAAAAATGGCACAACACTACAAATTAGTCAACTGGAGCTATAATTGAAAGAAAGTACAGCACATGAAAGACTTTCTTTGAATGCCCAGGTAAATCCACCTAACTTTCACTACTACCATCTGACAAAGCTGGCAAATAGTCTGATGCTATAAAAGCTTAAGACATGCAAAAGCCTTTGATGCCTTATTTGTCAGAACAAGTAGTGGAAAATATTATCTGTTTCAGAGTGTGAAGATGAACAACATGAAATGTGATGAGTTTGGTTTGCTAGGGTTATATCTGACTTTTACTTAGTGAATTACAGGAAATACAAGCTCCAAAATATTTTCTTGACTTCAGCCTAGGACAATAATTTCTGTCCACCATAGGATCCTGGAAAACAACCTGTAGGTTGCATTGATTTTATTAATTAAGCAATCTCTTATAATTTACCATGGTACTTTATTTTTTCATTCAATATTACATCAGGAAGGTTATTGAGGACCTGACGCACAGAAGTGAGACAAAAGCTTGGGAAATAAAATAAATTTTGTACAATATCATGACAACACAAAAGCACAATAACACTCGACAGAGGAAAATAATCAATATAAATTATCAGTATCTACAGATGCACGACAGTCCTCCCATCTCAGCTGGGAACTAATACAAGCACTGTCTCACCAGAATTACAGATGACAGCTCCAGGAAGATATCGATCCAGTTTGCCTGAATTCACAGTCAATGCAGAGAAAGAAGTGCCTCTGAAGACCTACAGAGACAGATCCCGTCCATCTAACATAGCTGCTTTATTTTTCTAAATGACTACACTTCAGATGCAGTCAACATGGGCTTTGCTTAAATCTCAATATCAGCAGAGTTCTACTTGCAAGACAGATCACTCTGCCCAAAGCAACCACCTTTAAGTATCAATGACTAATATTAAGTGCAATGGAAACTATTAAAGAAATATGGAGAGTCCTGGAAAGTATATAGACTGCATTCCTACTTAGAGTGAAGACAATTTTGAAATGGACTTAATTCCTAATTTAGGCATGATTTATCACATGACTAAATCCCAATATACAATACTTAGACAATATTTATGGGACATCCTTTCTTTCTCAAGAAAGGTGAGATGGTGGTAAACATCATTCTGAATAATCTTCCTCCTCATGACAGGATGTTCAGACATTTTCCTTTCAGACATTTCTATCTGTACTCTTTCTCTCATTATGAATTTCATAAGCATTATCTTTGATTAGATGTACTTATATATTATATCTATGTTAATTATATATGTTAATTATGCAAATAAAAATGTTTAAATGTATTACAGAAATTTACAATGTTACTGTGGGAGTATTTTTTACTGTGATTTATGCTTCTTACATTAGCAGTTCATCATTTTTTGCAGTGTCTTAATAAGTCTTCTAAATTATTCAGCATAGTAGTAATAATGCTAAATTGTGTAATATAGGGTCATTTTTAGGCATCTTGCAAACCTGCACTTAACTTCTAATACAGGTTTTCACGCTTTTTTTCTTCCTGCTTACCATCCAGCCTGGCTAAGAGTCTGTAACTAGCTGTGGATGTGATTTAAAATCTGGTTTCCTAAATACCAGCAAAGCATGTCAAGCTTCAGGCTTTGTCATAAATGTTTAGGATGTTTGCTATTAATGAAAATTACAGCTTATACTTAAGCATTCAAACAAGTGCAATTCTGAGTACCATGATCTCAAATCACCTACCATCTCACAGAACTGCCTTCTCTGATTCAACTGTGCAGGCCTGACAAACTATGCAATGACATCCCTAAAGGGAAAATTCAGAAGAATTGATTTATCTCTCTAAGTCAATCATGAACCAAAATGCTGAAAAAATGAGAGGAACTTAAGGATTTACTTTTTATTAAAGATCAATATCTAAATCTAGCCAAATAGGTGACTTTTTCTGACTGAGATACCTTAGTAGGAATCCTCTGCTATTAATTGTTCAGAGATAAGTTTTATGTCAAGAAGAAAACAACATTAAGTGTAACAAAATAGCCAGCATCTTAGCAGTCAAAGTTGCTCAGCTAAGTAATGTGCAAGTTAGTGTCCAAATCCTATTTAATCCAATTTAAAGCAGGGACCCAAATTAGCGCTAAAATCATTGGAGGTATGAATCATTGGAGGTATGAATAGCACAACCTTCCTTCAGAGGTCTTTCTTCTCTTACTCTATCAGTGGTTTTAAGTACTTGTATCCAAAAAAAGGTATTTGGGTCTCAGTTACATACACTACAGCTAAGGACTCTAGCCTCTAAGGTACAGATCTGGCCCAAAGAATACTTTGTTGGTTACAGAAAATGGAATAATTTCAACATGAAATTTCAGAATCCTGCACCCGAGAAGGAACAATAAAATACACCAGTACAGGTTAGGAGGCAATCTGCTAGAGAATTGCTCTGTAGAAAAGGACCTTGGAGTCCTGATAGACAGCAAGCAATCCATGGGACAACAATGTGCCCTTGTGGCCAAGAAGGCAAATGGTATCCTGGGGTGCATTAAGAAGAGTGTGTCCAGCAGAGGTTCTCCTCCCTCTCTACTCTGCCCTAGTGAGACTTCAACTGGAATATTGCATGCAGTTCTGGGCTCCCTAGTTCAAGAGAGACAGACATCTACTTGAGAGAGTCCAATGAAGGGCTATGAGGATGATTAAGGGGCTGGAACACCTGCCTGATGAGGAAAGGCTGGGGCTTTTTAGTCTGGAGAGGAGAAGACTGAGAGGGGATCTAATTAATGTCTACAAATACATAAGGGCTGGGCATCAAGAAGGCAGGGACAACCATTTTGCACTTGTGCATCATGATGAGGGGCAATGGATCCAAGCTAGAGTACAGGAAGTTCCACCTCAACATAAGGAAGAACTTCTTTACTCTAAGAGTTGTAGAGCATTGGAACAGACTCCCCAGAAAGGTCCTCTGGAGATTTTCAAGACCTGTCTGGATGCATTTCTGTGTGATCTCCTCTAGTTTTGTCCTGCTCTGGCAGGGTTTTGGACTCCATGATCTTTGGAGGTTCCTTCCAACCCCTAACATTCTGTTATTCTATGATTCTGTGATGAAGGACTGAGATTCTCCGTCTTCCCATTGATATTCAATTTAGGGTATTTACCCAAAACACAGGTTCAGGTCACTACCTTACACCAGGCAGACTAGGAATCTGATCCAAATCTCTCATCTCAAGTGTGTTTATAACTGATGTAGGCTTTTGCCTAGTAGCTTTCATTGCCTATTGTACATTTCATGAATAAGAAGTCTGACGAAGTCCTGGCAGGACAGGGCTCTGGACCTCAGAGGTTCATGAGCTATGCCATCAGTTTAATTTAATTGGATGTGAGACACACCAGTGCTTAGGTAGCCTTCCATCTGCTCACCGGTACATAAGTCAGAGGTGCAGCTAGGGGACTTTAAAAGGTAAATTAGATCTTAAATATTTTGTAAATCTCATCCATAACTTGGTATTATTCCTGGGCTTGAAGAGGACAGGAATTGCAGAGAGCCTTTTCCATCTCTTCACCTCTGTTTAGAATTTGATGAAAACATTATGAAATACATTTTCAAACAATGTGAATAGTGTGGGCCCCCCCCAGAATATATTGGAACATATATAAAACATAGTAGGTTCTATTATATAGAATTATTATATAGAGGACTTATCAGAGTTTTCCATTTAATGGACACTTCCTTTCTTTGATCCTCAAATGTTTTGCAAGCATGGCCCTGCATGCAACATTCTCCTTAAACATTATAAATCACATGTTTTGGGTTTTTTGTTTCCTTGTTTGGTTGGTTGGTTTTGTTTGGTTGGTTTGTTTTGGTGCTTTTTGTTTGGTTGGTTGGATGGGGATTTTGGTTGGTTGGTTGGTTTTCTTTGGTTTTGGTCTGGGGTTTTTTTTGAGTTCTATAACTTTTGTACTTGCAAAACTAATTTAATTGGAACACGATTTTTTGACTCCTGTCCTCAAAATTGACTTCTCTAAGTAGAATTTATCACCTTCTTCCAATACAACGAAACAATAATAATGGGAAATTTCTTAAAACCTCTGCAAATTATAAAAGGACGTTTATTTCAGCTCTGCTACCATCCGCTGTTCACATTGCCCAAAGAAGTAGAAAATGAGAACCAAACACACCCAAATAAAACCATTCATACAATTCATGAAACACTGTAGAAAGCAACTTGCTCTTGAAATAAATAACACTTTCCCTGTGATTTAAAAAACCTACTAAGCAGTTCTGATTTCTATTCCAGCTCACTCCCACACACTTACAAGGAACCTGCTGAATTTTCTGAACTCATATACTAGGATTTATATTTCTTCCAGCTGCACATGAACATAAACCACTTGGAGCCAAATTTCTTTTTACTGCAACTCTTGCTACGGAATAAAATGTCCTTTCCTGATTCCAATTCTGAAGTGTACCGACATGACTAAAACTTGTTCATTTACTTGAACATATTTAGTATGGAAACTTACTTAAACATAAAAATTTATCTTATAAGCCATTAATTTAATATATAGATTTTTTTTCTGAAGCTATGAAAAAACTGTGTTATAGCACTGAAACACATCGAAACATATTCCCCCTTTAATCCAGGTATAATTCCTTCTTTGTTTGTTCAAACTGAATAAAGATTGTGTTCTAAATTAATTCTTAGATCCAGTCTTGTTATAGCCATAAGTATTAACAGTCCTTCATAGGATCTCAGTTTTTATAAAGTTCAGCTGAAGATATAATTTTAGTTAAACCAGTGTAAATTTTGTATCAGACAAGGCCTATATTCCAGCTGTTAAATATTTATTATTGGTAATAGTATGACTCAAGATATCACTGCTTTCTTTAAATTCCAAGTAAGATCATTCATGCTTTCTCATTCTCCTTCCATCCATGTCTAACATTTTCTAGTTTTCAAGCATTACTCAATTGACATGGGACATACAGTGGTGACAAGAAATGTAATATCCATAATATTATTTTTAAAAGAAGTATTTCCTAGACTATTGGTCATTCTTAACAGGTCACACAATGTGGATGAATTACAGGTTATTAGATCACATATTTCAACTAATTTTATTTGCTTTTACACTTCCTTTTATTCTTGCTGGGATGATATTATTTTTAATAAAAATTTCTTTTCATGAGATTCTTTAGTTTTACAGCAATTTGTGTTTGCTATTCTCAATCCTTTTTTTTTTTTTTCCAGATTTCCCAGTGTAAGATCAATTTTTTAAGGAAGTTACAGATGGGTAATATTTACACAGCTATTCAAAACACAGAACCTTTCCCTTAGCTCTCTTTCCACATTTTCTTTAGAGCTTGAGATCAAATGTCTTCCTGTATGCAAAGAGTAGAAAAAGAAATAAAAATGTCTGTAGATATTTGATTGATGCTGGGTTTGAAGATGAGCAGCATTCTTCATACCTCAAATTTATGGATATATCTTCCTAAGGGAATAAATCCTTACATAGCAACAGAGACTGCACTCTTGAATGGCCACAACGATAACTAAAAAGCTTTTCTTTGTTGTGTAGAGAAAGTGGGGATGTAAATACTTCATTCAGATTAGACTACAGAAAATCAATAACCCTGAAACATCTCAGACAGAAAATAAAATGCATTGAACTGTTTTTACCTTACCAAATTCTCTTTGTCTAAAGAATTATAATTTAAAAAAGAGTAAGTCAGTATTCTCTTGAAGTAAAATCTCTTACCCCAGTGGTCACACCACCTTTATTGTTATGCTGCATTAGGCCTTTCATAATGTCACACTAACTTGTTTCTTCTTTCCTTTTTTAGAGATTCTTCCATTTTTCTTTCTTTTGTCATTTTTACTTCATGTCTTTTTCAGCTGTGCAATTCACTTCCATATTTTCATATTCTAATGATTATCTTTTTTGCATCCTGCTTTTTTCCTTCAGTTGTTCTCAGTCCATCCCCTAGTTACCACAAAGCTACAGAGTTGGTGTCATCCAAAGCAGATACAGAACAAGAAAGGTGATGGTATTGTCTCTACAGCCCAAGTCAGTACTCATACAACTCAACTAATATCAGCACAAAACAGGAACTACAAGAAGAGGTAGAAATATTCACACTACACAGAAACCTGTTTGCTTTCCAGACATGCTAAGGATGGATTTGGATTGTTTATGATTATTTGAAATCAGTTTTCCCAATCCATCCTAATATTTTTCTATTCAGTACGTATTCTTTCCCAAAAGGGAGGACATCATACTGCAAATTGTTAACTTTTGCTATGAAGTCTGAGAAAGTTAAGAGCATCACAAAGAGGAAATCTGTACAATCTTGCATTACTGACTTGGTTGTGCCAAGGTCATCCAAATATCTCTTAGTTATCTTTATTTGTGTTTTGAACTATTTGGTTGGGGTTTGTTTATTTGTTTGTTTGTGTGGGGTTTTTTTGGGTTTTATTTTTTGTTTGGTTTTTTTATTGTTAATTTTTTGTTTGGTTTGGTTTGGCTTTGTTTTTGTTTGTTTTTTGTCTTAGTGTACTGAATAAACTATTTCATAGGGAGAAACAGTGTATAATGTAAAAGTTAGCAGTGATATTGTTCTATTTTCCTCTGCATAAAAAACCCTAAACAGACCAACCAACTCCCAAACTTCACACAACTAAACCAAGATGTTTCTAAAGGAATGAATTCTGATACCGCTACATATTCTGAATATGCCATTAACTCACAATTAGATTCATCATCTTCAAGAGGGCTGCCACAGTAGTTATTGAAAAAGGATGTCCAAGCATGGTCCAAGAAAGAACCAAGTGTGATATAAAAGCACATGCAAATGAACTTCAAGCCCTGTAGCTGTAAATGTCATCCTGTGTTCAGCAAAATTTCAATATGAAAGATTTTGTTTTCTGCTCTATTTGCTGTCTTGGTGCAGAAGGTATTAACATACTGGAAAGAGATGATTAATTTGTTTTGAAAAGTGATACATGTGATGCTTTATTTGCTGACCATTGAGAATCATATTCTGACACATTTAAACTCCTGCTGATTAGTATTTTACTTCGAGAACAGCTTCATTGATTTTTGGTCTAGACTTGAGTCCAGGAAGAAAAGTGCCTAGTATGTGTTCGGATTTGGTTTTGCTTTACAACATTGATGCAGAAGGAAGGACAACTGATATGTCATTTGAAAAGAAGTTAAGTCAGCATGTTTCTTTCTGCTCTTCTCCCACTTGCTGAAGAGTCACAAGGGTATATTAGACCTTTGAAGTTTCAAAATTCTTTCTTGAACTCATTTTGTCAAAAGACCATAGTTAGGTATCTGAACAGCCTCTTTTCCCACCTCCTTTCTTCTCTCTCTCTCTTTTTCTAAATACCAGAGCAACTGCTATTACTTGAGGTGTTGCATACAGGCCTACAATGAAGGACATAACAAAAAGGAAAAGGAATTCACAGAGATGCAGATACAACTTATTTCCACTGTAACCATGGTTTCACCAGTGAGTACTTCTATTGTTAGCACACCATTTTAAAGGCAAAGAGGAAAACAGCAGGTCTTTCTGATAGCAAGACAGATTTGAATCCAATATCACAGAATGTCTTACATAAGGAATACAGAAGACTTAGGGGAGTATATTGTAGCTCTCATTATTGCCAGGACATTCCTGAATTACTGAAAAAAATCACATGCTTGAAAACACCATATGCCTCAACTGATTTCCTAATACTTTGCAGAATACTCTGAAATTATGAAGACTGCATCATGCAGTGAAAAGCTGAAATAGGACAAATAGGACAATAGAAAAGATAGTTTCTAGTACGATCATTAGCATTGTATATGTTCATCATATATTTTGTTTCAGTCATTTGATCTAACAAGCAGTTTTGGATTAATTTAATGAATTTAAACTACTGTCATTCCCAAATACATATTTTATAGCAAGTTATATTAATACATTTGGGAGATACTTCGGTTCCTCTTGAAATTTTATCTGAAACTTGGAACACTATTTTAAACTCCACAGCTGGAATATACTTCAGATATAATGGCAAGGATTAATGCAATACAGAATGAAAAGTAAAAAGCAGTGAGGAAAGTTGTCAGAAGAAAAAGGAACAGACATGAAGACATCTCTATTTCCTAGAAATAGTGACTAGACAATAGTTAAACTTATTATAGTAAGAAGAATGGAAATTCAAACACTCAGATAGCAAGAAATTCCAAACAGAAAAGAAAAAAAAACCAAAACATCAAACATGGGGAGTATTAGCATAACTGTATTTTACTATTCTGTATTTTTAAAATCCCCTTTATGAGTTACCTATAAATATAATGGGTCAAATGAGCCAACTGAAATCAAATACAGTCAGGTTAGTAACTTAGTAAGAAAGTTTTATCCCTTTATATACCAACAAGGGAAAATTATGACAGGCTCTACCAAACTAATGTAAGTAGATAACATAAAAATATGTAACATAGAAATTCTGCCACTGGAGTTTCTGTTTATCATCTGCAGAAGAGATCTGGGCTGTGAAACAAACAGCTTACATGGGCCTCAGAACTGCTGACAGAGAGACGGACAGACAGCAGTGTCTCTTTTGATTTTAACACTTGCATTTTGGAAATGGTATTTAACAACATGTAGACAATGTACCTTTAGACCAGTCTACATGCTGTGGAGTTTACTGTTCATATGCAGAAGTCACAACAAGGGCTTAACTATTTCTCATGAGATTTTTACTTTCATCCCTAATTTCCCAGGTTGAGATCACAATTTCTCCATGGAATGGTTTCATGCAGGTTCAGAAGCACTGACCCATGTTTAAAAGGAAAACAAAACAATATGAAAAAAGACACTTATGAACTCAATGACTTTTTTTCATAAGCATCACTCCAGTTGTCCTTATTCTGTCTCTTTCCTCCTCTCTACTCAGAAGTCCTAGTTAAACTACAGGTTTGACAAGCCTATCACTTCAAATCCCAGAGTCGTAAGATTGCATGAGAGTAAATTTATGTTTAAACAAAATATGAAACTCTCAGGTTCCATTATATTGCAAAAGAAGTCTCAAAAAATGCAACCAAATCTAACAAATACAGCAGCATATGCAGAAAACATGAAACCCAAGTTCTGAAGTCTGTCACAATCAGATACATCTGGAGACGAAAGTATGGACCTAACAGCCCTGTGCCCTCTGCCATGCCACACTTGTGACAGTGCTCCAGAGAGCTCGTACCATAGATGTGCATCCCTTCAGCTCACTATACTGCTAGCACTAGCTGCACCAGAACCTAGTGACAGTGTGGCAGCAGTGACAGAAGATGCCTCTCTGGAGGTGAAAGGCAGAGAAACATCCCCAGGCGAATGTCTGGATTGCCCGGAGAGGGGTCTTTCAAGATCCATTGACTTCTGTTGCTTGTCAAGGCCACAGAGGGTAGCCTTAAGGAAGCACTGGACACTGGCTGAAAGGATCAGTGCTGGGATCACAGGCTGACATACATGCTTGGTGACATCTCACTTGCCACAACATACCAATTTATGCTTCTCTCAGACAAAGCTCATTCACCTCAAATGAACCCTCACTTTAAAACAACAACAAAAAAAGCAAACAATCTGCATGTACTTCTATCTCTTATTCTTCAGTTTGCTCCCCATTTATATGCCTTACTATTTAAAGCATTCAGTCTTTGTGTACAGTCAGTATGAAATTATTTGTAAAAATAATGTGTGGTAAATTGGCAGACAAGTACAGTTTAAAATATAGACAATCTGTTGAGTGCTTTAGGAGAGCTGCCATAAAATTTCATTTCTTACATTATATTATGTATAACATTTTGTTCAACACAGTACTTCAAGAAAAAAGATAAAATTAAACAGTAAAGATCTTTTGAAAATGCTTTGTAGGAAAGAACACAGAGAATGACTGTCAGGGCTCAGTAGAGACCAGGGCTGAGGTGACAGGCACTCTCCCAGAGTGGACAGGCAGGACTTGGCACCAGGGCTCATCCCAGCCCCATCCAAGAAGATGGCAGCTGAGGGGCACCAGGGCATTGGGCACATCCCTAGGGATGGGCTGGGATGTATGCCTGTGAGTGGACCAGGCAGGGCAGGGCTGTAGGGAGCTAGAGATAACCACTGCACCTGTGTCACTGGGGCAGATGCTGACAGTCCCAGAGGGCTGGGGTTGCCACTGCAGGGGGTAAGATGCCATCAGGGATGATGGTGCCCTTGGGTCCCGGGTTTACAGAAATTTCAAGGGAGAGAGAAGCATCTACAAACTGTATCATTTTAACCTTTAAGAAAATAAAATCTATAACTGATTCTCTATGATACACAGAAAGATATCTTCAGTGTATTTTCCCTTAGTGGAGCTGATAATATTGTGAACTGATGAGTTTATGAAATAATAAGATTCCACTATTCAAACTGGGCTGCAGAAGATTGCAAATATCTTACAATATATTTGAGGCTTGAGGGCCCTGACTGCAGCTATTTAAAAAAGCTGGTAGCTTCCTAAGTAGATTTACTACTTGTTAAAATTCCATAAAGACTCAGAAAACAATAATAATTGTCTACAGTCAGAAATTAATATGGGAGTCAACATACCAAGTTGTTCAAACACATGAAGAAAAAAGAACACCAATTGTTTTTGTAATTGTAATTAAACAATTAAACAGACATAATGAATAATTCAATTCACACTGTGAAATCCAAAGTCCATTGAGGCTAAAAGCCATGTCTATGTAGAGCCAGAATTTAATCCCGGTTCTTCATACCAATATCTAGCACACAATGCAGTCTCTTTGTGGAGGTGTTGCTCTGTATTAAAAACTATCTCAAAAAAAGTAGCAAGTCTACAAAACCCTCTTACTTTACTTAGTTAAATTCAATAGGCTTGACTTTTAAGGAATGTTTAAAAAAAAAACCAACAAACTTTATTTAGATCTTAAATAATAAACACAGGGGGAAGACAGTTGTTGGGGAGTTTTCGCTACCTGGCAACTGTTTGGCAAAACACTCAAGATAATTTTAAATTCAAGATCTGCAGAAAATTTCTCCATATTTAAGTCTATGATTTACTAGTCATTAGCATTAAAACTCCATTCTCTTCTGTGTTCCACATGTATAGGTTTTCCTTTATCAGTAACATACCTTCTACGCCAAACTCAATTTTCTTTAATCTGCTAAGAGAACACCTGAATGTTTTTCCCCATGTGCAACTATAGCACTGAAGATCCATAGCAAGGAAATTCTCAGTTTTCTATGTCCTAATTGGCCCCACTATACTCTACAGGTCTGAGCTATGTGTTAGGTGAAGAGGTATTCTATTCCTTCTGATCAGAGTGACACAAGGAAATGAGAAAAGCTTGGTTTGTCTATGCCAACATTAGGAAGTGCTTAGGAAATCAGGAAAAAGGGTTTAGTCTAGTATTCTAAGGGGACCATCAAGCATTGAGGGGTGAGGTTTGTCAAATATTTCTTAAATCAGAGGATAGGAATGAGCAGCTCCTCTCCCATGCTTTGACTACGGAACTCTGACACTAGTCATAGTCATTGTCTTTATTCTTCTCCTCTCCCTAGCAGAATGAGAATTATGACAGTCATCTTTTTAACACAGCTTCAATTTATTTGGAAAATAACTAATTGTATTAATCACCCTATGAATGATAAGTTGTTTATTTCTTTCCAAGAATGTTAGGTAAGATGTTAAATATATCTCTTTCTTACTTTCCTTTCTAGTGTTTGAAATAATTCCTATTTGTGCAGAGTTTATTTTTTAATTTTAACTGCATGTTTTTCTCCTTTGCTAATTTCATTTTTTTTCCCTATGATTTTAAAGATTTTTATCTTTTATAGTAGTTTTCTATGTGTATTAGATTTTACTTGCTTTTATATCAACAAATGAAGAGAGACAGAAAAGGACTATCTGGAAGCAAAAGGTAGAGTTGCTTTTTAAAGAAAAGTTTAATAATAAATAATAACCATTAATGGTCATCTTCATTTTTCCAGTAATAAACTGGAAAATTATTCTTACCAAAATGGAACAAATACTAAAAAAGTAGGAAAAAAAGATCTCCAGGATATAAAGGAGATGTGGAAAAGTAGAATGTGAACAAAAGATAATTCCTTGGTGTGTAAAAAATTCATTCTAAAATAGAATGTCTATTGGTCACATTTTATAGTATGATTTCCTCATTTTCATGTGATTAATATTGAAAAAAATACTTAAATAATATTTGGGGTTCGGATAAATTTATCTGGCAATTTTCTGGACTATTCTTACTGCATTGACATTTTGTAATCATGTTGGGGTTTTTTTAATTCTCTGGGGATATGTTAGTAGGTGTGTTTGCGAGTATCTGTGTGTGCATGAAATGTGACAAGTCTCCTTCAAGCTGGGAGCTTCAGTTCTGCAAACAATGACTTTCTGTTCATCTCTGGTTTTCTGCTTGGCTTGCCTTTCTTCCTTCTGTTAACTAACAGTAGGAAAAGTGCGAAGCTTGTCATGCATACAGATGTTCAGAAATATTTGCCATGACTGAAAATAGTTTGAAAGTAACAAAATTAATTGCTAGCAGCAACGCACATAATTAGCAGAAAATCTGACTCACTTAAAGGGTAAAACTTAGAAATATTGCAAATACATGTAGTCTTCCCTACTACTGAATTTCTAGTACATTACTATTTTCTACTGTGAATTTTTATTCAGATAATAAGAAAAAATAGAATTAATATTTTTATATTTTTCATTAAATACAATGGGAATTAAATAGCACTAAAAATTATGAGCAAAAATAACATATTTGACAATAAAATATCATGCCAACTGTGCTCCAGAATAGGTTACATTTTGTCTAATGTAATCTATAACAATCTACAGACAGCAAATAAAGAGTAGGCTCAACATTACTGAACTTTATGTAAATTTAAATTTGGGCTGTTTCATGCTTAATGACACAAAAAGCACTTGTAGTCCTTTGTTCATGGATGGCTGATTATTCATGTTACTGTAAAAACGTATAGAGAAGTACAGAAAAGAGCAAACCTAAGAGCCTTCTTTTTGGTGCACGGCCTGACAAGGGGAGAGGCTGATAACTACCAACCCCATTGCAATGTAGTTAATGATGTTTGGGCCACATTATGAAATATGCTTTTCTGGATGCAAGACGCTTACATTTTTTCTCTCTCTTTTTCTCTCCTTTTTTGTTGTTGTTCTTCTCTGTCATTTGATTACAACTTGAGATTCTTTGTCAGGTAACAAAAACACAAACAAACAAATCAAAAACACAAACACAAAACCAAAACACAATAATAATAAAACAACTACAATAAACGAACAACAAAAAAAACCCCAAACAACAACAACAACAAATTCAACCCAAACCTTAAGGAAGTGAAAAAGTGAAAAAAACACCTTGGTGGAGAGATTTAAAATTGTATTGCTAATTTTATTTTTAAAAAATATTTTAAAATGTTATTTTGCACACCTGTGATAAAGATTTCCCAGCCATAACACAGTCCCATAAACAACTCAGCATTCTTTGAAATTTTTTAAGCACAGTAGGAATGAACAACAACAGATATTGGAATGCAGTGCTGGAATCTCCTAAACTATTGACTTTGTCTATTGACAAAGCAATGCTTTATTCTGTTGGCAATCAATTAGCTTATGAAGTTCCTTCTCAGCACCAAAAACTGCCTTTCTCTTAACTGCACCAAAGTGGAAGTGGACATCCTTTGGCTACACATGAAAGTGAATGGTTGAAAGGTGGGGAAACATGTTTAAAGAGATCATTTAATTTTGGTGAAAATCTGTTTAACATTCCAGGTAAGGCTTTTAACATGTATGGTTCCTTATAGCGCATTCTCTAGCATAATATTCACATACTTTCAAAGTAATTGACAAAGTATTTTCACTAACATCTGTTTTAATTAGCATCTCTTGTGCATGTTTTATCTTGTCACAGGCAGAAGGTGTACAGTGAAGTGCCTTATTTCAGCATGTTTTCTTGTGTGCCTTTGTTTTGGCACGTTTATACACTGCTAAATTCAGCCCAGCAGCTAAGAAAATCCCATGAGGGTCCTTCATTTAATTATTTTTGCTGAGCATATGAGATTTTTTCCAATAATGAGACATTTTGTTATAATAAAAGAACACCACTGTCAAATCTCAAACTTTAATTTATTTAAACTACAGACATCCCAAAACCCCACAGAATATTTGAAAGTATTGAGAATCAGAAATCTTTTTAAAATTCCTATCCCCGTGCTTAAAATCTAGAGTGAGGAGTGGAGTGTACATTTTGGCTTTCTCTGAGTAACCTGTCTAGCTGAGCAACCATGTTGCACCACAGCGCAGTACTTGCAGTTTTTTATCTAGCTGAATAGTGCTTTCATAGCAAAGTTGAGAGGTTATGAACATCTAAGCAGCTGAAGCCATCTCATTGATGCTTACACGAAGATTGAATATGCTGGCAATCTAATGATGGTAATTTTAATTTAAATGTTGCTTCACATGGGTTTAATATAAACAGGTTTGATTTATTTGTGTGTAAAGGAGCTAGACATGACCTCAAATACCTGTGAGATGCCTCTATGTCTTGACATTTTCAGAGTAAGAGGTCATTGGTCTTTACCTTCTTATCTTTTCCAGGTTTGTGATGTAGTGAGAATCTTGGGGTGGAAAGCTATATTGATGATGTCTGTTGTAATGCTGGCTATGTTGTCTGGTTTATTGCCAATGGTGGATTGTTTCTTAATGATAAGATCAGCAGCATCAGTTACAGCTCATGTCATTCTTTAATGATTCATCTGGTCAGCATCTACTTTGGGTCCTCATGCTTGGCTTTGGACTTAGTTCCTCCCTCTTTAACTCATGCTATGTAAGGAAATTGTTATGAACTGAATGACCTTTAATAAATGCATTACGATCACAAACTTTAAAATGATAATACATTGTTTCTTGATCACAGTTGCTATTTTGATAGTCTGCATGTTTTTACATTTCCATGAATGAGAAGTAAGCTTCTTAGCTGAGCAATGTGCATAGGACATGAACTCCTCTCTCATGCCTGGATTTCAATGGCTTTTAAAGACATTGCTGCTACCCACTTAGATGTGTTCCATGCCACTGGCAAAGATCAATTTAGAGCAATTTGTAAAAAAACTTCAACTAGAGAAAACAGAGAAGTTATGCCAGAAATGGGAGAATTTTTTTCTTCATGCAATCTTTTGCCTGCACCTATACCTTAAAGACAAAATAAAAATTAAATTTCAGTCTGAGAATCTGATAGTACAGGTAGCTACTCTCAATACAGCTGAATGCCATAATCTCTTTTTCTTATGGCAATCATGGTAGAGCAAAATTTTCTACCACATCTTAAGTATTTCAATATCAGACTGAATTAAAATGTTTACTCATATCTTATGCCACTTCAGTTGCAAGAAACACTTCATCTAAGTCACATGAGACAGACTGAAAAAACAGCAGAATGACTGCTCTCAATGTTCCCAATATCACATCACACAAAAAACCATTCCCTTTCTGGTCTCATATACCACATGCGAGCAACTGGGATTTTCAAGCAGGTCTTTATCAGCCCTTAAATCATATCTCCAGAAAAAGCATCCTGAAGGAATGAAATAACACTGGAAGATTCTGGTCTAATCAACCATTCCATAGCCATGAATTAGAAACTGCACTGTAGATCAGAGTAACTGACGCAGAGATAAAGCCTTTCCTTTCCCTTTTGAGGACTTCTAGCTGTACTGAAAGGTGCTAACTATGCCATCAAACTCTCAGGCTTGTCTTTTATCAATCTTTAGCTGGCTTATATCTAAAGGTATGTCCCTGCTCTAAATTTTCTCTCCTCTCATCAAATGTTTGCAGTGAGAGATTTTTAAGGTTACCATTACAATTTCTGAGGCCACAGGTGGAATGATTTTTTGTGTGAGAAAACCAGGTTTATGACATACTTCTAGTGAAACACAGCAATCAAGCTATGGACTGTAAGACCCACAGCTGAAATAGGTAAGAAATCTAAAATGAGGAACTGCAGAGGAGCCCTTAAAGCTATGATAATATGCAGAGAACCTTTGGGAAATAAGCATGAATGTAATTGTAAAGTACAATTGGAATTACAACTCCAATTACACTGGAATGTAATTTATTCACCCAGTATTGCATTTCTTTTTTCCAGTCTGTGCCAAGATCCTCTGAACTTCATTTTTGCACTCCTGTTGTAGTATCTGTCTCCTTTAGCAAGTGAAAACTAGCTCTACATACTGGGTTGTTTTTTTTCTTCCTATGTAACATTTCTAAGACAGGTTCTCCATCATCATCTAAAAGTCTTATGCAGGCCTTCATCATGCTGTAGCAGCTGTTGGCAGGCTTTAACAAACAAAGTGATGCATTATCAATATTATCCAACACAGTGCTACAGGAGTGACTTTCCCTCTTCATGGCTTTGACTACATCACATATCTTTGCAACCATTACCTGCTCCTCAGTTTCCCGTGTATGTCTTTAAAGTAAAGGTAAGTCTTTTCCAAGCTGGTTCTTCAGCTCCCTGGATGATCAAGTTACTCCTTGAGAGTATGGCAGTGTCAGTTCCCTCTTTCACCCTGTTCATAGCAAAAGATTTCATGTCTCCACTTTATCTTTGTTGGAGACAGCATGTGAGACGGCGAGGCTTACACAGGGAAGGAAGCCAGCTTTCAAATGTGTCTTTAAAGTATTCTTTCTGACATAAGATTGTATTTTCTTTTTTGAAATAACTTGGCAAATGGTGAAGAGGACTTCCTATGTTAATAAAGAGTACAGTCTCACCGCACACTTCCTACCCACTTAATTTATCTCCTCGAAGTTCCATGTGTTCAAATACCAGATGAAACACTGCCAGTTGACAGAGACACTGGGCATTTCATACTTTTGGGATTTGACCAGCATATGTGGAGCTTAGATAAGCAAAGCTATGTTTTGGAGATCTGATGGTCAAATTCCCTTCTAGGGAAGTTTAAGCTCATAATTAATTACTTCATTCATTACCTTTTACTACTGAAGTTTCCATACAATGTATAAATATGCTTCTATATATAAATATGCTTATATATATATATAAGCATATATAAATATGCTTTATCAAAATTACCCAGGCAGTTAAATTTTACTGAAAGATGCCCTCTGCTGTAGGGTGTGTTACCTTATTATGACAAACCAAACGCCTTGCTCCATCCTAGTTTTCATGTTTCTTCCACAGTTCTTAGTTTTCCATTCTTTAGAAATTTTCCTTATTCCATCTCATTGACCTCAAAAGACTACATGCTTGAATAGAAGGAGGATACTGTTTAAATTGGTACTACAAAGCATAGGTACTAATTGGCAGCTTCTGCCCTATGCAGTAACCTCAGCACTGTGAAACATGCTTCAGCCACTTACTTATCTGTGAATCTCTCAAGAGAGAAGCTAAGGGCAGCAGGTCAACTAGGACTATACTATGAGGAGCAATAATAGTCTTTCTGTGCTAGGTTTTTGCTTTAATGATTGAATGGCAGTAGAAAAAATGGACATGAGGAGCTGAGGAGCCAATAGACTTCCCAAAATACTCCACAAATATTTATAAACTATGACTATGAAGGAGGACTCTTTGCAAATAATTGACCATGGAATTGTCCATATAAAAGGGATTGAAATCTTTTCCAAGAGAAGTGCTGAAAAAACAACCACCTGGAGTGAACATGGACGGTGAGCTCAGATCTCCCACATGCCTGACAAATGCTTTAATTAGCAAGTCACTTTTTGAAAGAGGAGCAGAAGGATGTCATCAGTGACACTCATCTTTATCAGTACTTAGAAAAGAGTGATACTTCCATGCACATAAATGATGTTATAAAAAATAATAGTTTTGAGTTCTAAAAGAGTTTGAAGCTGCAAATCCCGATCTGACCTACGTAGCTTACTGTACAGAAAGTAGTGTGCTTTAACTCCAAAGAAAGGATAAAAACCCAACCAACCAAATAATATAAAAAAAAACCCAAACTCCAAATAAATAATGGAAAAAAAAAATCAGATATGCCTCTCTTTGAAGGAGTTCATACTAGCCAGTCTACGTGGCTACCTGATGAACATGCTTGTTCTCACAAGAGCTTTCTGAGCTGCTTAGTTTTAATTCACTCACTTAAATCAAGGCTCAGATTTTTGTGATAGCCACATGTGTAAGTCTCTGATGGATGATGGATCTTGCCCTCAGGTATAATGTGATTCTCAGGCAACTGTTTTAATGGTTTGTATGCTGAAGATAATTAAGTCAGAATAGGATCTGAAATGGCCAAGAAAAGTGACAAAAAGCCACTTGGAATAGTGGCATATTTGGAGGGGATGAGTTCTATTATTCTGTCTCTTTTAACCCATACAGTGTGCTGAAAGGCCAAGCTCCAGAAATAAACTTGTCATGGCACCAGTACTTTCTTTGCACTTGTTTTCAAATGTCTGAGTTGGCAACTCTTCAGCTGTTTGCCTTCTACCTTACATATGCATCCTCTGTGCATTTACATTTTCCACAATGTAATGTCAGGAATGAGCAAAATAATGGGCCAGACCTACCATGAAGCCACAACAGCAAACATCACTGAGCCTGAACTGTGGCCACTGGCTGTGGCTCCCCAGCACCTTTCTAAAGCAGATCAAGTGACTTCAATCCTTCATGGACAAAACTCTTCTTGGTATGTGGAAGAAATGTAAACAAATAGTGCAATATTTCTTGCAAGAACAAAGTCTGTGTAGTTGATACCCTCTCATCATCCTCGAACTGGGATGAATTTCATTTCAAACACTCTGAAAACCCTAACTTTAAATTGTTTTCTGATACTCATTTATTCATGATGACCAGTTCCCCCAAGAACCCCCAGCAGCATCCTGTCTCCCCATCCCTTTTCTACCTGCCCGAGCAGGCCAGTGAAAACAGGAGATGGAAGGGCACAGGATCGAGGCGTGTGAAGGGGCACCTCTGGGGTCTGCAGCCCCCGCCATCACGCCAGGTGAAGGTGGCTTCATTTAGTGACTAAAATGCCGCAAACCCCCTCACCACCCATAGGCCTCTTCGCCCTTTGAGCTTGAGGGGGGTTGGCTTCATCTGCTCATCGGCCTGCGGTGACGGTGGGGGAGCAGGAAGGTCTCTGGGAGAAGCCGAATGGGACGGAGAGCGGCAGGGGCACAGGACGCCAAACAGACAGGGACACGCACCCCACAGATGGAAGCACGTGCCCAACGGACAGAGGCAGGTCCCCAACGGGCAGGGGCACGAGCCCGGCTGCCTTCCCGTTCTTTTTAAGGTTCCGAGAGGAGCGGTCAGGGAGGTAGGCGCCTCTGTCCGGTTAAGATCGGGCTCTAGTGTCCTTTTTTAGGTTTTTTTGTTGTTGTTTGTGGGTTTGGGTTTGTTTTTGTTTTTTTTTTTAATGAGTTGGGGGTGAGAAAATCAGTGCCGTGCGAGCCGCGAAGCAGCAACAGCTGCATCTGGGGAGCCGTGTGCGTGAGGCAGGGGGAGCAGACGTGATTACTTCAGAATTTATTTAAGGACTGGTGGAAACCACTGCAGCGGCTTCTAGGGGAAGTCCCCAGCGCCGAGGAGCACGCTGAGCCCAGCAGCGCCCGTAGCCGCTCCCTCCACCTCTGCCCCCACCTCTGCCTCGCCTGCCGTCTCCGGCCCCCGGCGGTGCCGGCCCCCCAGGCTTCGGGCCACGGAAGGGGGCGCTTACCCACGCCGAGCGTTTCCAAATGCGTAATATTAATTACACGCCTGGACTATTCAGATTATAGCAGATTTTACCACTGCTTTGTCATGGTCGGATTACAGCAGATGATACGTTTTATTACACTATATATCCGATTAGATGAGATGTACTGGCGTTTGCCGGAACTCTTTTAAATTACAGACTAGAGCAGTTTAGAGCTGTCACACCGTTTTCAGTACCGGCACCCTTGAGTGATCAGCCAGGACTAGTACAGCGGCGCGGGGACGCCGGCCCCTGGCCCGTGGCGGCGAGCAGGGGGCGGAGCCCCGGGTGTAGCTGGTTCTGCCCAGCGGACGCCCGGCGGCCAGGAGGTACAGGCCGGTGTGCGCCGAGCCAGGCCGGACGTGGGTGGCCTGCCGGGGCTCTCCCAGCTCCCGCTGATACGGCTCCGGCGCCGCGGTTTCTGCTCTGTACCGCTGAGATCAGGCTCTGCGCCGTGCCTACCAGGCAGCGATGAGCTGTGGGCAGAGGACTTCTTCCTGTAAAGCAGAAAACCGCGTTTGCGTTTGATCATGCAGGCAGTCGTGCGTGCGTGTGGACTTCAGACACGCACAGCGGCATAATTAGCCTGGGAGGTACCGAGGAATCAGAGAAGCCAGATACCGCTCAGTTAAGTTTAACAAAAGATGAGAAATTAAAGAAAGATGCTTTCGCCCTGGCCCCTCCCCGCTGTATAATCGCATGCCTCCAGCTGCAAAGATGCTGTTGCTCAAAAGGGGCTGCTGGAGCTTTAAGAGCCGCTCCCCCCCCTCCTGCTCCCGACAATGGTCTGAGCCAAGCTCTGCTTCCCAAAGCAAAATTTGTAATATGCCATTTTTCCCATGGATGCTTCTCCTCTTGGCTGCTGACGAAGTGACCGAAGAAAATGCTGAGATGCCAAGCAGCCAGTCTTGCCGGAGGACGGGTGCAGGGGCTTGGGTTTCCTCGGAGCAACGCCTGTGTCACCATTTCTAGGAAGATGGTCCAGGAGTGCTCGGCTGTGTGAGTCCCCGCTCGAAGCCGGTGGAGACTGCGGTTGTTATTGATCAAGTGAAATAGCAGACGCCGAAATAAAAGCCACTAGGTACTGAACCTTCTATTTCTGAGTTAGACATTTCCTCCTGAGCCCCGATACCCTCTGAGAGGTGAGGTGCAAATGCAAAATCTTGCTGTCTGCCTCTTGCTGTAGTACTTGTGTGATATTTAAATGCATTTCTGTAATGGGAGTTGGGGAATTTCAGACTGGAAAACGTGAAGTGAACTTCTATTTTTTGGTGCGGTTGAGGGAGATATGAAGCCAAAAGGATGACATAAAGAACAAATAGTTGGAATGAGTCCTTTTTTTAAGGTGCTGTGTTGATCACTTGCTTCTCTGTGGAAGGAGTGCAGGATGCTTCTGTTAAAGGTGATATCATAGTTTAGTGGAGACTGGCAGGTAAGGAGTTAACTAGGAGGAGGAATATGCATGTAATGCAACTCAGACAATAGGAAGGATTTTCCTTATGGAATTACACCGTGCTGCTTAAGAGCGATCTTGCTGAGAACATCTGAAAAGACATCATTTCAGTAAGAACTGGTTTTATTAGCCACTATAGCTATTTAACAATTTAAAAATAAATAGCTTGTAAATGCAAAATATCCAGAATGATCCAATGAAATGAGTTTTCAAGCTGATGTCACTGTGGAAAGGATAGAACATATGGTAGTTAGATTTCTACTTCCTTTTTCTGCAGCAAAATTGTGAATAACTTGAATTGACTCCTCAACCTTGGTGTCCAAATCAAACATCTGAGTATACAGAAAACAAGCTTTTAAAACCAGTTATGGAAAGAAGGGTGAGGGAGTAAAATTAGATTCACATCTAAGGTGGTAGTCTTCAAGGTGAGCAAAATGAATGCTTGTCTAAGAGCCTTTGTCAGGCGGAAGCCAAGTAGTGTTCTGTATTCTCATTACCGGGTGAAAAGAAGTCCAGCTGGTAAACTATTTCCAGGCTAAATGAAATTGCAGAGGTGTTTGCTACAACATTCACCAAAAAAAAAATAATTCCAAGACCCTTGTACAGTCAGGATAACAGAAACAGAAGATGTCAAATGGGGTGGGGTCCAATGAGGAGAAAGATGACATCTCTTTAATTTTCCCCCTTTATAGAATATGTACCACAGAAATTTCAAGTACTTTTAGGAAAAGTCAGTATTAAGGATGCACTTTCACACCTGGTCTGTACATAATTATTAGCATCTGTAGGTAGAAGATAATGTAAGAGAATTGCTATCAATTTAGTTATTAATGGAGTAGCTCCTGGAAAGGAGCTTTAACGAAGGATGGGCATATCCTGTACTATTTGTTGCAATATTTGTCCATTCACTCATCTGAATGTCTAAACTGAGCTGCAGAATTCCTAACTGAACTAACATTGAGTTCCCTCTTACTGGACACATAACACACCTAATGCTATACATTTTCTGTGACATTTTTTCATACAACCTCAATGCAATGAAAATGAACCACTTTCTTCCCCCCTCACAGAACAGATCACTTTAAACAGCTGTTGCTTTTTGTGAGTTAAATGTTGAATGTTTAGAGGGCAAACCTGTTCATGATTTCTCGTAATATTGTAGGCAATGGTCACATAACATTCACTGTGTTCCCTAGTCATGCATAACATACACCTGTGATTTTTTTGCTCCTGTTTGGAGGTAGTAAGATGCTAAGAGATTGATGACTTGCCTGTATTAGTGACTTTTTCAACCATCTACGCTGATCCAAACGCACAGAATTTCCATGAATGTAGGCAGTTGTGGGATTGGGCTCCATGCAAATGATTGGAGAAAACACTGAACCAATCAACCTGGGATAGATTTTGCAGTAGATGGTGTAGAAGGTACACAATGGACAAGGATGAGTGTGTATTTAGAGAACTTTAATGTGCTGCTTCACAGGCTGCCATTGTGTATGGCTGTGATACCTGAACATTTCAGGTCTAGTGCTGCTGTTAAAATAAGCGTTTAGGCTTTGTTTCAATTTAGAATACTTCTAAAGCTATTACATTGCCTAAAAGTCTTTTTCTAGGAAGCATGTGTGTACAAGATGGGTTTTTAAGGGAAGCAGTAATTTTTCAGTACCCTACTCTCCCTTCAGAACTTCTCAGAATGTTTGGGATAGTAATACGGTGCTACATAAATTCAGTATCAGTTGCAGTCCTTGAGAGTTTTGGGCACTTCATGTGCTCCCTGAGTGAGTGAATTGTAATGTCTGCTCTGTGGCTCCTGATCAATCTAAGAAACAGTGTTTGTGTATTAACTGTAAAATGCTGGTAACTTAAGTGTATATTTCATTGAGGGATTGCTATACTTACATTGAGAACACCAGGTAAAGTGGTAAACTTTTTACTGCAGAGATACTAAGTCCAGTATTAATGGAGCTTTTATTTTTCTTTTTAAAGAAAGAGAAACACATTTTAAAAGTCTTTATTTTTTTTTACTTGGCTCAGTCAAGCATAACTTTAATTAACTTCTATTACTACAGGTCAAGTCAGCTTTTTCCTGTCAAAGGAACACAAAATTTCTCTTTTTTTTTCCTTTGAATAAAGAGATATATAAATGCATGTTTAGGTACTAATGAATTATGTGTCACCTTGTTAAGCCCTTTCCCTCCACTCCTTCCTCTTTGCCTGTATGGAAAGTATTGGACAGAACATTAGGGTTTATTCTGTTACCACGGTCTTCTGTTCTCCTGAAGATAGAGGACAAGAAGTGTTTAACCCACCACTTGCAGTTCCTAACACTCACTGAAAGAAATTCCATCTCCCTCAATGTTTGTTGTTGGATTCCTGTGTTCCCTTATATATAACTGAGCATGCCCTCAGTCATACCCTGACAGAGTAACATGGCTGTCACTTAGTAGTGGGTTGCTGCTGCTGCTGTAGTTATGGGGTCTGTTCCTCACTTACTCCTGAGGACCAGGATGGTTAATGAATGTCTTCATTATCTGTTCCCTCTCCACTTCCATTCCTCCTCCACCTCCTCTTCTGACTCAGTTTTCTGGGGGCAACAGGCTGATGTTCACCTCTAGTGGCACAGATAGTGGCACAGACTTGCTACATGCATCATTGGGCACCACTGGTGTAATTAAGGATTACGATTTGAGGTATCAAAACAGAAAACCAAGTTGGATGCCTGAAGTATTCCTCCTTCAACTTTTCCTCTTTCTTTCATGTGACCAGAGTCTTGGTAAAGAAATCCTTAGTGAATTACTTCAGTGGGAATTTACTCAGACTCTTCGAAGCTAACACCCGATAACATCTGGTAACAGATTTCTGAGTTTACTCAATTTAACACCACGTATCTTTCTTTTGAGTAGAAAGCAAGTCTATGTTTCTTGTTTCTTTGGTTTTTTTGGGAGAAGTTTGTTTAATTGATTGATTGGTTGTTTTTTTTTTGAGAGGATAATGTTAGGAAACCTTGTGGGTTTTTTTTTTCCCTAATAAGAATATGATGTGTTCATATTTTCATATTTTTATTTCTCATCAATGGTGTAGTCAGAAAACTTCCTAAGTATAACATGCACGTTGTGACTTTATGTATGTTGTGAACGTTGACTTGATAACAGATTATGACCTTCAATATGAACAACTTCAGTTTTGGAATTTTGGGGAAAAATATTTATTTGTATTTACTGTTTCTTCCCTTTGGATTCTAGAAGGAGCTTAATACTGTACATATGTGTTCCTCTGCCAAGCTAGGCTTCAGTAGCTTTTCAGTCTTTATTCTAAAAATATTTTTTTCATTTTTTACTTTACTTTACTGTGATTCACTGGTTAGGTGAAAAAATGTAAAGCATTAAAATCTTTCCTCAGACTTTTGCCAGAATATGAGTGAGGCCATAAACGTCGAATTATAAGACTTTTCAAACTTTCAACTTTAAAATGTTCTGGACAACATTTTATATGCTTCAAAAATACTATCAGCACTAGTAAGGATAAAAAAAGGACCAGCCTGACGTTTAGAGGA
>WUAM01000322.1:170449-187450 GCA_024336885.1 Actenoides hombroni
GTGTGGGGGGGGGGGGGTGCATCTGTTTTACTTTATTTTTTTTATAATTTTTCATTTTGTTTTTAATGTCACTCAGAGATTAGGACATTTAGTGTAAATAGCAATACCTGAAAATGTTGCCATACTTGCAATCAAGTATAACTGAGGTTTATTTTTTAACTTTTAATGATAATTTTCTTTGCTTTATGTAGAAGCCTTCTAAGTATATAGAACCCCAAATACTCCACAAGGCAGGCCATCCTAATAAAATCAGTGTGTTGTTTTGTTTGGGTTTTTTTTTTAATTTTATAAATGCAATGACATGGTTGTAGGTTTTTTGTATTTTTGTTGTTTTGTTTTATATTTTATTTCTTTGGGTTTTTTTAATTTCAGATTTCTCTCCAGCCTTATTTAAATGTATATTAAATTTCAGAATCTCTGTAGTAAGTGAGTGAATTCTTTGAATTTAAAACTCTATCCAGACACAGGGAATTATTCAGTATGGAAGGGACCTCTGGAGGTCATCTCTGCCAACCTCTTGTCCAGTGCAGGGCCAACTGCAAAATAAGATCAGGTTGCTCAGTGCAGGTTTGGAGAATAAAAATAAGATCAGCTATCACTGTGTATTTCTGAAGTTTAAGGCAGATCTGTTTTGCTTATATTTTGTGACATTATCTGAAAATTATAAGTGAAGTTACTTTGCAGTTTAGTATTGTGGCAAACTTTGTTGTAAACTCAGAGAAGGGATTCTGATGCTTCATGTACATTTGTCTTCACTCATCACTGTTACTTTCAGGTCTGAATTTTTTTCCCCTAAAAGGTCTTATCAAAGATATGTAACTGTATTTGTCTTGTAGTTGATAGGAATATATTGATGAGTGAAAGAAATATTGCTCTGAGATAACAGAAGTCTTAACATAGGAACTGACACATGCAGACCAAATGGGGAGATTTAAATGTTTGCACAGACTCAATAAACAGATTTTTGCATCTAAATTTCAGGCTGAACATGGAGTTGAATGAGGAGCTAACAGCTTATTACACTCTATAAAACCAATTCAGAAGAGTGGAGGGCAGGGAAACTTCATCCTGATCTTTGATCCTTTGGATCTGTTTCTTGTTATATAGTTATATAGTCAGTTGTATGACAGAGGAGCATGTTCTTAAACCATTGTCTGATAAAAACAATTAGAAAACATATCTAAGTGTCAGTTTGTGACTGTATTTGGTCCAACCAAAAGTTACAATTTAGAAAATCAAGACCTCTGAAGCTAACCCATCTTTGAAGCAGTAAGAGTGGAGGACAAAAAGTAAGTTTAAAGATTATTTATCGTGCTGAGTTCTGTTCTAAGTAGAATAGATATCTACATGAACTAGTAAGAACTATGTACTTGAGACAAATACCTGCCACATATGCATGCATCTGTTATTCCTAAAATGTATATATATCCAGTAGTCCAGGATGCGTCTGACCTGTCTATACAATTGATTCATATGTATATAGTGAAATGTATCAAAAGTTTGGTAAACTCATAGATCAGCCACAAAAACACGTATGACATTGTAGGTCTACAACATAATAGAAGTGAGTCTACCAGTAGCCTTATTCTGAGCTTTTAAAAACTGCGGCATTGAATGTGGCTGTGTCTCCCCTATAAATACAACTGGAAAAGGCATATACTTTTCACAGAAAGAATGACTAATTCTGGTTATTTTACTAGAGAGATCACTTTCATTGTCTAATGGTTGAAATTCTTCCTGTATAAAATATCCTTTAGCTTAACACAGATTTATGGTCTGTGATTAGTGGGAAAACAGTAGGTAGTTATAGTGATTTCTTCTGATTTCACTGCATGAAATATTTCAGTTGATTATATTATGAAACCAGAGTAAAAATTGTTTTGGTGTTTTTTAATCACCAAAATTAGGTTTAAAATTCAAAGTTACATAGAAGGAAATTCAGAAATTGCTCTCTTCCCTTACTGAAAATTGGAAAATAAAATTGCTCAGAATATGACCACATTAGCAATCAGACCTAACTGTTCATAGCAATACTATTTTTATTTGATGTTTTAATGTGAATCCTTCAGTTGTTTCCATCTGCATTGTATTGGCTTCATTCTCTATGTGCTTTTGCTGTGTGCAAACTAAATTCCTTTCAGCTATAATTAAACTAACTTACTCTTAATGTCCTGACCCCATGTGTGACCCACATCATCATGTGGTTAAACAAAGGTTGCCTAATACCTCTACACCATCATAAGGCTTTGGAAACTTCAAGAACTCTTGTAACTTCCTGGCATCATTCACTTCCTAGATGAAGACCCAGATATATCTGTGCCCTCCTATTTGTCCTCAGCTGCCAATCTCCTACTACTAAATTGTGATTTGTGTGTTTGCTGACAGTCTTCCTCTGCCTATGTTGAAGTCCATTTTCTGCTTTACCTGACCTAGCTTTTGTTGCAGTCCCTCTCGGTGAACATCCCTTTTTTTTTTTTTTCCCCTTCCTTTTAAAATTCTTCAAATATTCTTGGTATTTTGATTTCTTCCTGCTATCAAGCAGAAAATTCATAAAGGGTGCAATAAGGTCCTGGGAAGTGGCTCTATTCTTCAACATGTGCCGGAAGGAGGCCAGCATTTCTTGGGAATGGTGTTAAATGGTGGCAGCCTCAGGACACTGAAGGCATCCCATCTGCTGGCAGGTATAAGTGTGATAAATGCCAGATAAAGACAAAAAATAAAAATAAAATAAAATAAAATAAAATAAAATAAAATAAAATAAAAATTATTAGAATGCTTTTCTAAAGACAAGAAGATTCAAATCAGTAAATTGTAACAGCATGGCATGAATGTCTTCCACAAAGAGCTGTAAGAAATCTTCCTTTGGGAACCCCACAGTAGACCTGTAGTTGTTGGAAATTTTGTTCCTTTTTTTTGGATTGATGACCCAGGAACTCCCTAAAGAAGCTGGGTTCCCTTCAGAGTTGTTCTGGGGTCCTTGTTATTGGCTTCCACAGAAGATCCATGTGAGGACATGGTCTATGATTCCCTTTTCCTCAGCTCTTCACTGTTAGAACTATCAATGCATCCCTTTCTGACACACCCTACTGGCATTTCTGATCTGGCCCAGGTTTGCATACTGCTTTTTTATATTTGTGTGCAATCTCAGAGTGCGGAAGGGGAGAGGGTGCATGTCGTTCAAATGGATTAATGGCATTGATTTCCAAACTGCCATAAAGTAAAGTACATTACCAGTCTGACTGCAAGAAGTGCTGTACCTTTCATAGATTCTCCTGGGGCTGTGAGCTGTGGGAAAAATCTTCCATGTAACTGCATCAGGAATTACCCACCTGTTCCCTGCCTTGTCTGTGGTCTTATTCAAATATATCTTAACTTGAATTTTTTTATGGTGATGGAGGCACTGATGTGTTAGTGCCATTTCAATATGAAAGGACGTTGTGGTGCTTTCTAGTGGAGCCTGTAGTTTAGGAGAAGCAAAGGTTTCTGGATTAGAAAGTTTTGTACGTCATGAGTGATGGAGATGCGCAGCATTGAATCAGATAATTCTGAGTAAATATACCTGGCTTAAATATATTAGAGATGTGAGGAACTTTTTGCTATCTATCACTTCAAGCTATTAATTTCTTCTGTTGCACCTGATTAATTACTGAGTGGATGATAGCCACAAGCAACCTTTAACTTGCCTCCAGTCCAGACACTTTTCTATAAACAGGATCAAGACCTTCCTGAAACCACAGTAGTGAAGCTATTACCTATGAAAACTATTCAGTAGTAGCTGACAATTCATGCCGAAATACCAGTGTTTGGTGCCAGCTTTGCTAGTTACCACATCTGCCAAAAAAGTGAAAATAAAGAATGCTAAATTCTCTGTGAACATTCTGAATATGGTCAAGGCCAGGTAGTCTTCGTGCAACTATGTAATTTCCCCAGTAAATTTTAGCAGCAAGCAGTGTTAGCATAGGGATTGCTTGTGACTTAGTGATAGCAGGAGGAGTTGGTTTTAATGAGTTAAGTACAGGTGTTTTAGCACTTTAATTCCCTGGTGCATGGTCTACCTTTAAGTTACATTCTCTAACAGCTCAATCTTCCATTTTTCACAGACTCCACTTTCAGAAGTTCCATTTTCCTACTTTAGAAAGCAGACCAGCTTTAAGAATACATAGAGCTAATCTATCATAGTATTGAGACTGAAATGGTGAGACTGTTACATAATGGCACAATTAACAGTGGAAGTGTCAACCACAGGTATTGTAAACAAAGTTCATGTCAAGAAGGTCCACAACAAATTCCTAAGTAAAATATTTAACTTGCAGTAAATGAACGAAAAGTACCTTGATCCTACTTGCTGAGATAAAAGTCTTCCAATAGCTACTACAGTAACAGTTTTCAGAGACTGACCCTTAACTATGTGTAAAGTTGTGTCTGCTATACTTGAGTCATACTAGAAGAATAATTTCTGATTCTTTGGGTGACTGTCAATGGGTATATATCATCTGTTATTAACACAGTCTTTTTATTTAAAAAAATAAATCTGAGCTTTGAGACCTGCCATATATTTAGGGTTTTGTTATTTTTTTTCCATCTGCTGAACACCATATCTCACAGCATAAGCTTCTCCCCATACATGAACTGAGGTTTTAAGACTTGCGTAAGAAGCTTTATAATGGAAGAATGGGACTACTTGATATTATTTGCTCTGTTCAAGATTGTTTTTAGGAAACTGTGATTCTATGCCTGGTAATTCAGTTTGCACAGGATATCACAGGGATGTAATTAGCAGTTTCTAGTTCTTGACCGCTTACTGAAAGAGCTCGCTGGAGAATAATTTCACCTGAGGGTGGGAATAACTAGATAGAAAAATAGATCAAACTGGCATTGTTAAGGCAGCATGATACTGGATCAATGGTTAGCCTGAGCTGTACTGTAGAAATGCCTAGAGCAGGACAAAATCTGGCAATTAATGACATCTATTGACATCAATACCAACAATTCAACAATGACATTAAGTAAGAGAGGGAAGCAAATCAGCGGTAAAGGAGACTGCAATTGCAGAGGAAGTATGTTCTGTCATTTAGGAGAGATTATTTGCAAAACTATTAATTTAAAATATTCTGTTACCCTCCACCTCCTTCCAGTCATTCTTCTTTCAGTATTGGAAGCACATTCAAAGTCTTTGCTGTGTGGAGTTAGTCACTGTATTTAATCCCTGTCTATCGACCATCTGATTAACATTGCAAGCACAAAGTTGAAAGACGGAACAATGCAATAATCTACTGTGTCTTTGTGACAGAGTTAATTCCTCTTATGAAATCCCCTCAAATGTTTTTCTACTGAAGACCTTTTCCTTGCTGTGTTTTTTTTTAAAGAAATGATGTGTGAAGTGATGCCAACGATAAATGAGGACACCCCGATGAGTCAACGGGGGTCCCAAAGCAGCGGCTCGGACTCGGATTCGCACTTTGAGCAGCTGATGGTGAACATGCTGGATGAAAGGGACCGTCTCCTTGATACTCTTCGGGAGACACAGGAAAGCTTGTCACTTGCACAGCAACGCCTACAGGATGTCATCTACGACAGAGACTCCCTCCAGCGACAGCTTAACTCAGCACTGCCTCAGGTATGTAGTTTATAAAGACTTTTTTTTAAGTTCACCAATTTTCTACTTAATGCCCCTTACTTTAACCCTAATCAGTATTTATTCCTTGAGGCCCAAATTCTCCCCTTGAGGTCAGCTGTAGAACTCCTCTCTATTTATAGTACCTCTTTGGGACCTGTCTTCAGAATTAAGAGTAGGAGTATACTGTTGACTTCAAGGAGAGCAAGATGAAGGCCTGTAGCTACTGGTTCTTTTGGCTGTTGCTCTAGCATTTACAACAGATAAGGGATCATTTAAATTAAATATCTAGTGGTGGGAATAAAGAAAAATAGAATCAGCATGTTTTCTACAGACTCTATTCCAGTTATTCCAGTGTTATAATAAAAAACCATAGTTTATGTAGGTTAAATAAAGTACTACACAAAACTACAAAACCAACTAATATCTTAATATTTGTTTATTTAAAACTAATTATATAAATGTCATTATTTAAAAATACCTTTGTCTTTTTAAGGAACTGCAAAATTAATTCTTTCAGTTAAAACAGTAATATGATGCTATATTCAACATTATATATCAATATAACATTATTTTTCAATACACTAGAATTAAAAGCAAAGAAACATCTTAGTTCGGTCTGTGTATCTAGACAGAGATTTGAAATACACCATGCAGGTTTTCTTCATGTTATTTTCTTTGTGTCTCTCAACTGTCACTTAGTAAAGAATTTGATTGTAGCCATGAGGGCCTGGGGATACTTGTCTGGGCAAAGTTGTATACTTAGTAGACGGTGGTTAGAGAAGAAGGAAGACTCACCTGTGTGATTGGAATAAGGAGATGGTGAGGATGAATCAAATCAGTGAGAAGGTTCTTAAAGACAGAAGAGGAAAAAGGCACCCACTGGATTAGGGAGTGGAGTTAATTTAAGGGCTAACCCCGGCAGGTTATTGGAATATTTTGGAATAGGGCTGAAAAAAAGACCTGTAATCATTTTAAGAGTAGCATTAGCAACTTCAGCATTAGGTCCAGGCATTAAGAATGACTACATTTGGCTTGAGTCAAACAAGAAGGAGTAACAATGATCTTGTTACACAGTAAAATCAATGATTTTTTTTTTATTTTTATTTTTTTTAGTTTGTGGGCAGTTAAGCTCCATTTCCACTGCTGTCTCTTCACAGAATAGTGTAAAAGAATAAATGAGAGACAGCTAAGATCTTTTATTCAAAGATTTTTTGCTAGAAATCTGAAGGAGAGAGGAGGTTCTGCTGTCTGTGAATCTCCATTCAGTGTGCTGCTTAGTAGAGAGACACTCTTCCACTCAGTCCATAGTGAAGTATTTCAATTGAGCACTAGCCAGTGTCTAAGCCTTCATGTTTCTGTGTCTCACATAAGCAAAACTCATGCTAAAATGCAGGAGACTAGGTGAGGAGAATATTGAGCATTAAGTGTGATACAGAGCCTAAAAGAAACATAAATTCTAAGGAACTGTATCATATTCTAATTTTTATTTTTCCTAGTAAACTTTAGTGTTGCGGGTTTTTTTTGAATGATAGCTATACACCTCAAAAAAGTAATTGATTTGTCAGGTGAATGTGTTGCACTACCTTGTACTATTAAGAATGTGTATTTCAGGTAGCATTCATCCATATATCTGAGTAGACATTTGGATTTCCTGTATGAGAAGCTTTGTTACATACTGCTTACACTGTAAAGCAGAACCAGATTTTTTCCCATCAGTTAGGTTGTCTAGATCTTCATGTAAGTAATTCAGTTCTGTGGAAATTTTTTCTATAAATACAGAACACTGGCCTAGTAATACAACATTCTAGTAATACAGCCTTACAAGAAAAAAACCTACCACGTGACTGCCATACTATTTTGCTTCCTTTCTGCACTTGAGATATTCTACATAGTACTTAAATAATTTTTTTTTTTTTTTGTGATTTTATGAATGGCAACTTTGCATTGCTAGCTACCTCACATATCTCTATGACAAAATGCTACCCAGTACTTTTATTGTGAAGAGGAAGTATTCTGTGTTCAACAGATGTTAAGAGATTAATACATAAATACATGATAACATGATAAGTATGATAAATATTTAGTTGTAATGTGACATCTAACAAATCTTGCATTATCAGAATATGTTTCTTTTAGCTCTTTATTCTTGAGTGGTTTTCAAAATTCAGTTATTTCTTAGCATTTACATAGTGCTTTGCATGTAGAAAGTGTGTATTGACATAGTTACATTTTGAAGGATATTTGTTAGGATTGTGTTTCATTTATTGCCTTAAACAGTTAAAACTATGATCTGGAAAAATCACTATATTTTCAGAAATAGAAACTGAACAAAAAGAACCTGCATGACAACTGGGGTAATGAATGAGCCATTGAAAAATATTTTCTGATTGGAAGTAGGAAATAATTAATAATGTTAAATATGAAGCTTGAGATATCAGTTAATGCTGTTACAACTGCAGCGTGTAACACTATATCCAAAATATGAATCATGACTGTAGATGGCTCTTAGTTTTTATACTGATGTATGCTGCAACAGAACAATGTACAGTTAACTGCATCTTTCAAAACTGAGTTACAGAAATATAGTTCTTTTGCTAAGTGCTATCATTGAAGTAACTTTTATTTCGATTAGATTAGCAGTCTTATAGTGAATATCTATGTTTAACTGAATAGCTCTGTTTAAGGGAAAAGTGAGCAGGCAGTTACAAACCAGTTAGACTAAATGTAATAATAGAGAAGACTTTGAAACTTATTTTGGAGGAAAAACTAATAATAAGTCAAAAGTTAACTTAAAAATATGACAAGGATTTACAAAAATTATCCTTATACAAAATAACTCAACATACCTCTTTGGTACCAGAATTGTTAGACTAGGGAACTATGATATCTCTGAAATAGATGTCTTTTGAAGTGGCCTCAGTAGATGTGAAGTAAGAAAAAGTAAGATAATTAGTGAGGTAAGTAAGAAAAGAAGAGAGGAAACATATTCACTTATAGTAGGCATTGACTGCATGGAACGAGGCTAGTAGTTCTAGTTGATTGAGAATGTGTTTTGGGATAAATTTTTGTTAATTTAAATGCAAGATAGTGGAGCATACCAGTGGAAATTTTAGATGAGACAGAAAACTGAGTTGAACAATCAACTAAGGGAATAAGTATGATAGCACACAAGAACAAAAATAACAGAGGTGGGATGGTATTGCATGGCATGAAGATGAGTGCCCTATATCTAGCAGCTAATAACAAAAATACGTGTTCTGACCTTTTAAGCAACAGTAGTAGAGAGGGAAAACATGTTATACAACAGTTGCAGACAGCCAATAAGAGGTGGGTGTAATAAAGGCAAATACCATTCTGAAATGTATTATGTAAGAGATTTCTAATAGAAGGAGATAAATATTAATGCAGTGAAACCAAGGGGTGGTTTGAATCTTTTTGCCTGGGTTTTGGCTCCATAGCAGTTGAAAGCCAACCTCAAGCTGGAGGAAATTTCAGAGAAAGGAAGCAATAATGTCTTTGCATGAAAAGACTAATTGAAGTTTTCTTCCTTCTGGGGAAGACTGAGTTGACAGGGAATATGAATGGTTTCATAAGTTTATTTTGAGAGGCAGGAAGATCGAGTGACTAGATAAATATGAAAGAAATAGTTTAAGCAAGAAATAATGTTGATGGAGGAAGAAATTAATATAGGGTACCATGAAGCCATCATTCATCAGATGAAGGTGTTGAATTTTCTAGGAATGACATTCGGAATCCGTCTTTCTTAGACAAAACAGGGTGAAACTCCCAAATTGTTTTAAAGATTAAGGTGGTGTGAAAGACATTATATATCATAGTACCTTGGTTAACCTCTGAACTTGACCTGGAACATGCCTGGGTGTTCCTGGTCTTTATTTCAGACTTTATTGTGGACAGATTCTACTTTGTGTGGTATCATTCACTCAAAGGATGAAACATGAATTTGAATATTTTTACTAAGACTGTTAGAATTATATGATAGTAAGTACAGTAAAGTTGAGAAGTGTTAATAGGTCTTCTGATACTGAGAATCTAGTTCACAAACAGTCTAATTTATTCTTCCCAATAAATATTCTTGCCTGTTGACAGCAGAAGGCTCTAGGGAAAGTGTGTTTGGATTTGCACTGCATGTTTGCTTATAATGGAAGTAATAATAGTTGCTAAATACAATACAACTCCACTGTAATGTAGAAGCATAGTATCTAAATACTTAACAGTATGTTTTTATTTTATTGGAGTAAAATTCTTTTACTGTAGCATAAAAAAGTACTCTTCTAAAAAGGTTAGTAACTGTAAGGAAGTGTAACTCCTGTTTTGAGTGGTAGGAAAAGGAAAATGTTCAGTTACAACTTTCTTAAGGAAATGTCACTAATCTTCACTAAGCAAAATTGTCTAGAAAATGTAACCGATATTAATTGCCTTCTAAACAAATGTTGAAAAAAACCCCGATTTATTTCATTGTAAGACTTAAAATTATTCATAAGAATTATAATAATTACAAATGTGTTTTGATAAACGGTGCTGAACTAGGCTTGTTTTGTGGTTTTATTTCTTTCAGTCTTTCAAGAATAAGTTTCAATGTATGGAAGATGCTGAGTAATTTTTTTTATAAAGATGTTCATAGGTCATAACTCTTTAGTCAGGTATGTGTATTATTGTTCATTAATGATGTACCTGCTCAGTGGTTTACTTTGAATCTAATCTAATATCCACAGAATTATTCTCTGAAGGTCACCTTGTCTAGTCTGTCTACTGCAGCTGGGTTACTATGTGCAGGCTGCCCAGGACTGTGTCCAGATGTCTTTTGAATATCTGTGGGAACTGCACAATGTCTCTTGTCAACCTGTGCCAGAATGTCACCCTCAGAGTGAAAAGATTTTCCTGATGTTTAGGGGGAACGTCCTGTGTTTCAGTTTGTGCCTATTGCTTCTTGAATATAATACCAGAAGGGGGGATAACTATGTGGCCCAGGCCTGTGGCTGTGCAAGTTGATAAAGTAGAACAACTCGGCAAGCACTTAAAAGACTTTAAGATGCTGAGATAGATACTGAGGATTCTCAAAGTCAGGACAATTTCTCTGATAATTGTCAGTCTCTTTCTCCTGTCCCACACTGAGAATTTAGCTAGACATCACTCATTATTAATAAAAATTTCACTCTAGTGAGTGAGTTACTTTCAGTTTGAATCTGGACTAACAACAGAATGATATTTTAGGTGATTCTGAGAAAATAAATTCCAAATTAAGTTTTCAAATACAGTGGTTTGATTCTCAATTTCAATGTTTAGATAATATTAATAAAAATGCTAAATTCTTTTAATGTTCTTTGAATCAAAGTAAAATATTGAAACTTCATATTTTCTTACCTTAATATTAATAAGTCAATGATATAGTACCTTTTTTTTTGTTTTGTGTTTATTTTGTAACATAATAATTTTTAAATTTTAAATGTTGCTAAAGTGTTTTTGCACTTCACAACAGAGCTTAGAGAAATGTTGTTGCAAGGCTGAAAACCCTATGATAATCATAATTTTAAAGCAAATTTCACAGGTGAAATGTTCAAATTGAAAATGGTAGATCATGACCTGCAGTCATTGATTAATTCTTTGATTTTGTTCAGTCTTTGAATAGAAGTGCTGGGTTTAGAGAAAATTCATAGATGGTGGAAACATTATACCATTACTGACATTACTGTAGTTATGCTGATGTTTTAAGGTGGGTAAAAGATGTTGGTATATAGTTTTTGTTGCTTTAAAGAATACATAAAATACGTAATTCTTTATTTACCAAATCTTCCCTATGTGTGTTTTCATCTCCTTTACTTGGCAGTTGCTAGATTTTCATAAAGAAGGTCTAAGTTCTGATTTCAGTGAGCATTTATGTTAGCAGATTTTACTTTTTTTTACATGGCTATAACTCTTTTCATGTTCTGGTGGTCAGAATCTGCAGCTATGCTATGTCTTTTATAGTACAATTATTTCTCACAATGACGCTGTCTAAAAGTTCTGTCTTAATCATATAGAATTGCTCTATAAGAAAATGGAAAAAATAGGCTCTTCACATTCCATTCTGTAAGATGGGTAGAGTTAACATGGAAAATCTCTATAGTTTGTTTTGGTTTTTTGTCATGACTATAGAAAGAACCTTAATGCCTAGACTGCATCATTAACTTCTAGATAGCTAAACTTAGATGAGTTGAATTCTTCTGTGCATGGGTATAAGAAACCTAAATTAAAAATAGGCTTTTAAAAACTACAGCAGTCTAAATTTGCTATTCTTTGGTAGACAGCAGAGAATAATTTATACTGAGAAGGGACCGTTCAAATTCAGGTGGTCCAGACGCCCTGCCAAACAGGGCTAGTTATCCAGGCCTAGGAAGAGGATATTACTGGAAGACATACAAATCTATTTTATGGAATCACAAAATAGTTTGGTTGTCAGGGACGTTTAGAGGCATCTAGTCCATCTGAGATAGCATCCTGCTCTGAAAAATTGTACAGCAATAATAACTTGGTTACTGGTAGTTAGGAAATGTACACATTTTCATTAGATAAAATAAAAAAATAACTTTATGATTACATGTACAATATAACAATTGACTTGCCTGAATTTTATTGAAAGTGTCTTTAATACGAATTCTTACAACAGACAGGGAAACATCTAAAGAATTAAATTAACGGTGTCTTTTTGGTCTCGATAAGAAACATGTAGGGGCTTCTGTTTCTTAATCTATTTTTATTTCCAGCAACTTTGAGTGTATTGTGATTCCAATGAATCTCTGTGGTGGAGATCTAAACACCTAGTTCTAATTAAGTATAAATTCTTCAAGATGTTGCAAAATATTTTATTTCTCTGTGATAAAAATTATCATGAGTGCTACTTGAAAATATGTTCTTTCTGGATATCGATAGTAGAATTATTTGGGTTGTAGGACTGCAGTGCTAAAAAGAATCCTTTGATATACCCACGTACGCTACAGATTTCAGCTAAAATCTAAATGTTAGCTACAATAAATAGATAATAAAATCAGTAGTAGAAATATACTGGTAATCAGTATGGTTTTATTTCATCTAATAAGATACCACTTATTTAGAAATGCTTACTGGAGGCATGATAGAAGGGAAGATCCAAAGAGGAAATGTAATGACCTTGTTTTATTGAACCAGTTTATGTAATTTGATCAATATTAAGCTGTAATAGGATTGTGATTAGAGAATTTTGTTGATAGCCTTGCAGTTTCTTCCAATACTAATGAACAATGAATGTTTTACTGCCAGCGAAAAGGTATAGGAAGACAACAGTAAGTCAGTAGGGCCTTTTTCTGAAGCTGTGTTTTCTGTTTAAATGTGTGTGTATATGGTAATACAAGATAGTGATATACATATAGATACATATAGTGACATAGATACAAAAATAAAATAGTCTGCCAGAATGTTTTTAAATAATTGAAAATAAGTTTTGTTCATTTAAGATTGGACACTTGCTAAGCAATTTCAGGTATTTGCTTGTTTGGGTAGAAAGAATACTCTGATCCACAGTATTGCTCTTAAAATAGCTCTTGTTCTTGTGATGAAAATAGAACAATGGTCTTTTCTCCCTGTTTTATTTCTTTCTGGCTACGCTGAAGAAATAAGAGTACCAATGGTATCCTGTATATTTGAATGAATAATGAGTACTTTATTTGAAGTACTAAAACTCTTCTCTTGTACAAAGGGCTTTTGTAAGGTCTCCATCATTTTTCTTTATATTGCAAGATAAAACATTTTCCTTCACATTTCCACAGAATAATTTAAAAGGAATTCCAAGAAGTGAAATGGAGATCCTATGTGTTTGAGGTGGAATTTCAAAGTTTTCTGTCTCAGAAGTCCAGTGAGACACTCAGTATTCATGTGTAAAAATTAAAGCTTAAAGTGCTTCTTGCTGTCTCTAGGAGTTTTACACTGTCTTAGAGAACAGTTGCTCAGGCTACTAAATAAAAATGTCTTCATTTTCAGATGTTTTGAACTCTTGCAATTCCCACTAAAGTCAGTGCAAGTAGCAAGTCAAGTAGCTGCCAAAACCAGCTAGATCACTAAATATGAACATAAATATTTTCATAAACAAATTGGAATGATACTTTATTGCTAGTTATTTCAGCTGTTAGTCTCAAGGTACTAACATTAAGGGAAGTGTATTTATATGTATGCAAAAGATATGAAACATAACTATTAAATTAATTCTAATAGAGTAAATATAGAGTATTTTGTTGGAAGATTTAAATATATGATGAAGAGACAGAGCATCTGGAATTCAAAGGAAACTTGACATTGTTAAGTTACAGTGGTTTAAGTGAACTACAGTGCTGAAATATTACTTATGTCCAACTTTACAAATGTTTAGGAAAGATAAAAGTGTTACCTTCATCAGTGACTAGAACATGTATACATGTTTCTTTTTGCACATAGAAGTGAATATAAGTTGTTTGCATGGCATTAAATACGAATTTTATTATGGGCAATGTCTCCTAACATTACCTGTCAAAACACAGACTTTCTGTGTCAGTGGTGTAAGTAGAACAATGCTTTAGCTGACTGCTCTCTAGACTTTTTTTTTAAATTGCCAGTATACTCCCGAGAGAGCACAGTCATAGGTACATAGCTACATACAAGGCATTACTTGAATTGTTTTCAAATACGAGATTATTTCCTTTCTCTAGTGAAGTTCTGTGTATTCATTAGCATATTGCAAATATTTATAAGCAGGAGATTTTCGCTTAAAAGCTGTGGACTTTGTAATAAATACTTGTTGACTGAAGAAGACTTATGTGACAGTCCAGCGGAAGAAAAAGCTGGGATACAAGGACAGAAACATAAATATTTAGAGGAGGAGGAGCATGTGGTGAGTGCCTGAAGCTAGCAACAACATTATGTACTCCCATTTCACTCTATATCTGCTTCACAAACATTGCTCTCAATTATTTTAGCTTGAACCAGGCATATCAGCTGCTACATTAACTATTGATGGCTCATTATCGCAGTGCTTATAAAGACGCATGACTGAATATGAGTTAAAAATAAAATGGTGCTGGTCAACAGAATAGAGCAGAGATGGTTATCCAGGTCGTTATAAATGAAGCCATTGTCATGAAAGTTGTATATTGTATTGTTTTGTGTATAGTTTCATAACAGCTATACTCATAGGGTTTTTTTCCTATTTTTTTTAACAGCTATAGTCATGCTTATCAGTGTCAGAGACATTTGGACAATGGCCTTAATAATATGATTTCACTTGGTCAGCCCTGAAGTTGTCAGGCAGTTGGAAGAGATGATCATCGTAGGTCACTTCCAACTGAAGTATCCTATGTTTCTAGTCTAGACTAGTATAGTCTAGTCTATCCTGTCCTATCCTAATTAAAAACCACCAACCCCTCCCCACACACACTTTCACCCACTACCTTGGGGCCAGTCACTTAACCTCTCTGTCTCCATTTCTGCACCTCGATGTGCATGAACATCAGTCCCTTGGGCTGGGCTGCAGGATCCCATACCTCACAGCCCAGATGCTGTTCACTGGTAGAAAGCTCCTGTGACCACATTTGTGTTGCTTGGATAAACTGTCCACTGGCACGAGAAGACTCAGCTGTATTGAGAGGGCGGTGGAGTGTGGACATGGTCAGGTGGCTTCACTTTTATTAATCTCCAAGCAGAAAGCTCCTCTTAAAGAGGCGGGTAGATGTTGTGCTTAGGGATGTGGTATAGTGATTTCTGATAGGGCTGGGAATAAGGTTGGACTTGATGATCTTGAAGGTCTCTTCCAGCTGAAACTATTCTATGATTCTATGAAATTAGTAGAGGAGGCAAAAAGAAAAAAAATTTCTGTAATACTGGGTAACACTGTACCCGGGCTGATTCTTCTCCTGAACATGACCACTAGAACATAGTCCTCTTTGTCACGTTATTTAGAGTCAGTCTTAATTAGGAGTTACCTATTAAATGAAACAGCTGCAAGTGCAGCCACCCATAGGCTCCTGTATAGCTTGACATGCTTCATTATATTATATCCTTACCAGGAGCCCCCGAGCCCCCAGCAGCTGGAAGAAATACTGCAAGTAGGCAAAGCTGCTGGCAGGATCGTGGTTAATCACGAGGCTGGGAGGAGAAGACCTGTAAAATAACTGCAAATAAAGCAGGGAATGATGATTACGTAAACTTTTTGAAGCATGCTGAGGGGGAAAGGGGTGTTTCTGCAGGGATCAGCACAAAAACGCTGAGGTAAGGGCTCCTATACCTTCCAAAAAGTGCTGTGTCTCCTCTCCTGGTGGCTTACTACATCCTGAATCATAGAATCATAGAATTGTTTGTGTTGGAAGGGAAATTTAAAGGTCGTGTAGTCCAACCCCCCCGCACTGAGCAGGGACATCTGCAACTAGAGCAGGTTGCTCAGAGCTCTGGCCAACCTCACCTGGAGTGGTTCCAGGGATGGGGCATCAACCACCACTCTGGTCAACCTGGTCCAGCGTCTCACCACCCTCACTGTGAACAATTCCTTCTCTCCAGTCTAAATCTCCTTCTTTCAGTTTCAACCCACCACCTCTTGTCCTGCCCCGACAAGCCCTGCTCAAAAGTCTGTCCCCATCTTTCTGACAGCCCCCTTGAAGTCCTGAAAGGTCTCGTGACCTTTGAAAAGCCACTGCAAGGAGATGGGTGGACTCGTTTGATCCTCTTGTACCCGATGCCTCACCACAACCCCCTCCCTCCCCAGGAGACCGCGATGCCCGGAGGCAGCGCAGCATGTGCGCGTTCACAAGGCTGCTGCTGCTGCACTTAGCAGCCCCCTGAAAGAACAGAGTCCGTCCGCGCCTCGGAACCCGCCGGTACATTTCCTCCGGCCAGGAATAGCTGATGAGTAACACAAAGCGGCAGAGGTAATAAATATTAAAGAGCTGGAGGACGTGAAAGCGCACGGGCGGCGGGGCTGACGTGCGCCGTGGTGGGTGTGAAGCGCGGCCGTCAGCCCCGTGCACCTCGCGCAGGCACCGCTTTGATCCCCTTCCTGAAGCAGGAAGCGTAGAAATAAATGTTGAGGTTGTTTTCCGAGAGTGGCGTGTTGAAAGGCGTGGTGCGTTTCAGCGAGGTTGTGATCTCGTGCCCCATCATGCTGTAGCGAGGTGGGGTTTGGTCTCTGCTTTCGGGAACCAAGCGACAGGGCAAGAGGAAACGGCTTCAAGTTGTCCCGGGGGAGGTTTAGGTTGGATGTGAGGAAAAGTTTCTTCACTGAAGGGGTTGTCAAGGGCTGGCCCAGGCTGCTCAGGGCAGTGGTGGAGTCCCCATCCCTGGAAGGGTTTCAAAGCCATGGAGATGTGGTGCTGAGGGGCATGGTTTAGTGGTGA
>WUAM01000322.1:187550-214070 GCA_024336885.1 Actenoides hombroni
AGACTGAGGGGTGACCTCATCAATGTTTATAAATATATAAAGGGTGAGTGCCAGGAGGATGGAGCCAGGCTCTTCTTGGTGATGCCCGATGATAGGACAAGGGGCAATGGGTGGAAGCTGAGGCATAGGAAGTTTCATGAAAACATGAGGAGAATTTTTTTCACTGTGAGGGTGACAGAACACTGCAACAGACTGCCCAGGGGGGTTGTGGAGTCTCCCTCTCTGGAGATAATTCAAAACCCACCTGGACACGTTCCTGTGTGATCTGGTATAGGTGATCCTGCTCTGGCAGGGGGGTTGAACTAGATGATCTTTCAAAGTCCCTTCCAGCCCCTGATATTCTGTGATTCTGTCACTACATTGCCCTTGCAAAACTGTTCTGTTGTCATCTTTGAGTAAGAACCTAACGTGCCTCTGTCCTCTTTTTCCCTGAGTCAGTTGTGACTCATGATTGTACATTGTCCTCCAAAAATGAGTTATTTTATGCATATAAAGAGTGGTATGTATGAAGAACTGTAACACAAATCAAAGTCACAGTAGATATTATTAGAATATTCACATGGAAGGCTGTACATTAACAGAATGTTAAATGATTTGTGGCATCTCCTGATTTGCAAAGGATGATGCTTTACATGCCAAAGATTAAGTATTTCTTTTTTTTTCTGACAGGGTTGTCATTTTGTAATACAGTAGTATAAGTTATATAATTTGATTATGTTCAAATTTTTTCAGTTCTTGTCTTCCCAGTTCAAGAGGAACAGGGAAATACTAGAGAGAGATTCCAACAGAGAGCTACAAAGATGATTAAGGCACTGGAACATCTCTAAGGCTGAGAGCCCTGGGGCTGTTTAGCCTGGAAAAGAGAAGACTGAGTGGGGATCTTATTAATGTTTACAAGTATCTGAAGGGTGGGTGTCAAGTAGAAGAGGACAGTCTCTTTTCAGTGGTGCCCTGTGATAGGACAAGAGGTAATGGTAGCAAGGTAAAACACAGGAAGTTCCACCTCACTGTGAGGAAAAACTTTTTCACTGTGAGAGTGACAGAGCACTGGAACAGGCTGCCCAGAGAGATTGTGGAGTCTCCTTCTCTAGAGACTTTCAAGATCTGCCTGGATCTGTTCCTGTGTGGCCTGCCCTGGGTGTTCCTGTGCTGGCATGGGAGTTGGACTCGATGACCTTCAGAGGTCCCTTCCAACCCCTGCCATTCTATGATTCTATGATTCTATGATTCTATGATTCTATGATTCTATGTTGTACCATTAGTATCCTTCAGATTCTTCTTTTAATTTTGAGTGGTGAAATTGAGATTGGTATCTATTTAAGGCTACTATTGGAGTTTAGGTTTCATTCTTCCTGACCTTTTCCCAAAAAAAACTTCCGCAGCTTATTGCTACTAATAACATTTTTTTGCACTCATAACACACTTGTTGGAAGCAGTTTTATTCACTCATGAGAGGAGCTTTATGTGGAATATGGATAAAACAGTAATGACTGTGTATGAGCAGTCTTGGATACACTGCCATTGCTGGAGCTGTTCTTGTAGTAATAATATACATGTTCAATTAACTGAGAACTTGTATTAAAAGTTTCTACTGCTTTTTATTTAAAAAAAGTCCAAAATTAATCTGATTGCATAATCTTCCTGTAAAATGTTAATGACCTAAAATAAAAAAAAAAAGTAAAAATCACTATAGTTTGGATTTTCTATGAAAGATAAATTATTTTAAATATTTTCAGTCTTTTTTTCCATAGTTTTAGAAGAATACTTTGGAACTATTTAACATAAATGTATCTTTGAAAAAATAGTTTATTGGGAAAAAGTACAATTCTGTATTAGGAGTAGAGGTGGCATTTTATGAATGAAGAAATTATACACTGAAAAGTGTTGTTTTGCCAGTCAGACCTGTTTTTCAGAGGATGTCATGACTGGACTATTGTTCTTGTTAAAAAAAAAAACCTTAGAAAAGTTGAAGACTTTTTCTACAAATATAGGATGATTTTTGAACATCTTAATGAAATGTTTATAGTTTTCATTTAGAAATAGTCTTCTGTTTCAAATTTGTCTATTTGAAAAGAAAAAGATTACCTTCACCTGGAATAAAACATTTTGGCTTAAATGAAAAGAAGGTTTTGAGGATTTCCCTGGTTTTTGTTATCAAAGAAATAGGAAAAAAACCCTCTATTTTGTATAAGGTAAAACCAGTTTATTAGAAATTAAATTTTAAAGCCGTGAAATCTGCATGAGTATGTTCCATTAATTTCCATTTTCTATTGCACTAAATTCTTACTTACGGAAATCTGATGTTTTTAGAAAGAAGAGTAGCTAAGACTGGCTATCCATTCACAGGACACTTCTGGTTATTTCTTCTACTAGAATTATGTCTCTTGTTACCTTTCTTCCTGAAAAATGCTTCATGGTCAAACATGTTGGTTCCAACTGTAGTTAGTATTATTCAGTGGTAGAGTTGATTGCCTCTGTTCAGAGCTTGAGAGAAAAAGAGGACATACAATGAGGTGATTTGATCTTTGTAATTCTACAATTTTTAAAGGCAAAGTATTTAGAAATAAGGAGATCATGCTTCTGTTTAATCAGTAGTTGTTCTGTGGTCTAAAACCAAGTAGGTGTTCTCTCTGGTTTTTTAATTCAACTCAGCCTATATGCCCTTAAAAACTTCCAATAGTTAGATATTTTGCATGTGGTTTATTTAAGAAACTGTCAGTGAATTATTTAAGCACCTTTCTCTGCCCTCCACCATCTAACCAGTCTAATCTCCTAACCCTTTGTCTCCAAACGTAATTAATTCACTGCATTTTACATTAGTGGCTTTATTTTTGAGTCAAATTCTAATCAGAAGTCTTTTCTACAACTAAAAAGACATATACAAACTTTCTGGCTTGGAAATCTAATTAATCTTCTATTTGGGACTTAAGAGAAAGTTGGACTTCAGGATCTTCTGGAACTGCGTAAGTCCATTTCTTATTAAGCTTTGGATAGAAATCTTTTGAAGCTTATTCTACCACATTCTGTAAATCTGCAGTTCAGTGGACTAAAGCAATACCTTGCAGTTCCTTCTAAATTTTGGGCGTAGCAGGAATTTATGACCTTATTTTTCATTTAGTAATTATGAGGTACCCAGCATTTACTGACCACATGGAGAGGAAGGAAGGAGAATAGACTATTTGAAAGGTTTGCAACTTCAGCGAAGCGGTTGGATTACATTTGGAATAATACAGAAGACGTTCTCTAAATTCTTGCCTTATGGCATTTTTGTAGAAACTTTAGTTTCAACTAATTGAAGTAGGTTGCCAATTTACATCTCAAAATATAACATGAAGTTTAATTTAACAATGTTTAATACTTTTTCAGTGTTCTATACCAGGGTAAAATGTTACTGAAATTAAAATGTGATATTTCTACAGAACAGTTTATGTATTTTTAATTTTTTTTAATTATAACCCATTTGTTGGTAGGAATGACCCTGAAACAATGAAATTATGACTTTGTCTAGCTGTCCTCTATAGAAGATGGCTCCTTTCCTTTATTTAAACCATCTGCTCTGAAAAACTGTGAAACTTACATTTATTCCTGTATCAAACAGATAGATGTCACTTCTATGGTTACTTCCATTAAAAAATTTAAAAACATTTTGAAAAAGCTAATCTGCATTTCTACAGTAGGACTGAGGAGCAGTTGCATCAAGCAGTGAAGAGAAAACCCACTGTAGGCAGTTTCTTAATTTCTTTGCTCAACATCACTCAGCTGATAAAAACATTGCAGGAAAATCAAGGGTCATTTCACAACTCCATTCAGTCAGTGATGAACGGATTGCCTTTGTAGATTGCAGACACTCTTTTCTTGTTCTAAACTTACTGTCTCCGGTCTCTTGCAAAGTGAAGCTGAAGACTGTGAGGCACTGCAATTTTTTTTTTAAAGGAAAATGGTCTTAAATATCCCAGAGGCTGTATCTCTTATCTATTATATGTGTAATCAAACTAGTGATATCGTTGCATCATTTCTATTTAGTTTTTAAATTATACTGATTTTTAAAATGATTGTAATATGATAGATACCTAATTAGAAAACATGAGTTTTTTAATTAGAAGAGTGGTTGTATTTTGAAAAAGCAGCCTTCTTTGGAAGGTATAATTTGTGCTTACAGGATAAAAGCACATGTACAATTATTTCTGCTAAGTTACAAGTAATGTAACTTGTGCTTCTAACTACCTACTTATGAATTTAAATAGAGCAGTGAGGAATGGCAGTATTCACGTATACTTCTGCTAATTCAGTCTGCAGAAGTAGTTTGAATATTTAAAAAGGTGACTAAATGCTTGGATGTCTGTACTTGGGGTGTGAGTGCACAGCAAGAAAATGAGTCTTGTAAAACAAGACACTCTCTGTGATTTAGAGAAGCTCAGGAGTACTTAGGTCTTCCTCTGGTGCTCTTATGAAACCATAGGTTGGTTACTTAACTTTGCTGCTCATCAAATCTCTGAAGTGGTTTCCTTTCTGTTTCTTTACCTTTTAAATGTTTCTCAGGTGTAGCCCAGGCTTTGATCTATCTGGTCACTCATTTTTTCTGTCACACAAGAAAATAATCTTTCCATATGCCAAGTTGCACATTATTCTAATTTCTTAATGTTTAGCTCTATTGTGGTATACAGTAGTATTCCAAAGTGAGCAGGAGAGTGCTATCCATATGTACTGTCTGAAACTAGGCTGAAAAAGTATTTTAAATAAAACTTTGAGCTGGTTTTTGGAATATACTGTGTGGACATTCTCATATTAGATTTAAATACCTTTTCTTATTCAAACATAGGATCAAAGTTTTGCCAAGAAACCTGTTATAATAAAGCTTTTAAGTTACTTTTGATAAGGGAAAATGGGGAACAAATCCATGTTAACGAATAGAGAAAGATAACCTATGCAAGACCAGGAGGGTTTAATGCCAATTCTGAGTGACACTAACTGAAGCTGAAATTTCTGATTTATGCTACAGGCAAATGAGCACTGTAGGTTTTAGGTTGTGGAAACTACTTGTGAGATAGCTAAGAAAGTGATTTGTATGTCATTGCTTCCTTGGTTGGTTCATTGCACAGCTGAGTATTTTGAAAGGTAGAGAATACATTTTGGAACATTGAGTTTTGCAGTAAATTTTAATACTTGTGCAGAAGTGACTCTCAAGGAATGGAGCTACGTGTTTTTTATTGATACATGGTTACAAAATAATTTCAGTTTATAAATTAATACACATCTTAAATCCATCTTTATAATCACAGGAAAATTTATACAGCATATAATTCCTACTTCACATTAATACTGATTCATTCATTCCTGCCATTCAGGTTTATAGTAGGGCCAAATACATCTTTGGATTTCTAGTGTTCCAGTACAGGTGGATACTTTCCAGGTTTTTCTTCCTTTCATCAGACTTTCTCAGAAAATGTCACTGGTTTTGAAGACATTTTGCAAAAGTCTTTTCTTTTTCCATCTCTTGTCTGTTCCACTTAGATGTCTATCAATTTTCTGATTGTTTTTGGACTGTAGTCTTAAACAAAGGGAACTATTTGCTGTCTTTTCTGAACATCACTTACTTTTTATTTTAGGTGTGTAAAATTTCTAGCTGTCTTAAAGCAATAAAAAAGAGCCACAGATGTGATAGGTTGAAATAGTTGAATAACTGTAATAAAAAGCAAAGCTTTAGCAGTGTTGGTTAATGCAAAACTGCGTGGCAAAATGATTTGCATTGCTATTAAGTGGTGTATTTAACATATAAATTCATTTTACTGATACACAGTCTTTACAGATTTTTATGGACTTTCGGTATTCAACAGCAATTCAACAAATATAAGATGGTCTTTCAACATTACATACTTGTGGCATTTATATAATATTTTTTTGTATTTTAAATATTGGCAGTCTTAATATTTAGGTGGTTGCATGCGTACTGTAGATTTTTATCGCTTTATGATTTTTTATAAAAATAAATAAATGATGCTATTGATGTTTTTATCATATGGCCATATAGTGTCAAGGTGCTAAAAGAGTTGCACCCCCAGTCCTGGGCACTGGGCATCTCCCAAGGGTCAGGGACTGGTTGAGGCTGGGCTAGGATAGGGCTGGCTTAATGAGGCTCATCGCTGGGCAGGGCTGTGTGGAGCTGAAGACTGACCTGGCTACATCATCACTGGAGAGGGGGCTGACTGCCCTGACGAGCTGACATGGGGTCCTAGGCTACGGGTCCCCAGGGAGGGATCAGGGATAGTCAAGGCTAGTGATGACCTAGGGGCCCTGATTTACTGAGTTCTGAAGGGAAAGAGAAAAATTTACAGATGATACCCTTTTAACCTTTCGCAAGAAATTCTTTAACTGTTATTCCATAATTTGCAAAAAAAAAAAAATCCATGCATTTTTCCAGGGTGGAGTTGACCTTTTATTTTAGTATTGTGATCTGGTGAGTTTATGAAATAATAGCATTTCACTACTTGCACTGGGCTAGGAAAGATTACAAGTATATTGTGAAATGTGAAGACTTCTTTAGTTTGCATATATTAGCGGCTCATGCTTTGTGATGAATTTCTTTTTTGTGCATTTATCCTCGAATTTAAAATACACAATTCAGAAGGAATTTCCCAAACCGGTTTTTACACTGATAGTTACAGTCAAAAGCTATGATTTTGCAGATTATAGCAAGTGGTAAGGTCATCTGTTCATCCTATTTGTCTTCAGCAGGCTTCAAATAGCTGGTAGGGCAGTGTTGTTTGGGAATTACAGATAGGCTACATTGTTAGATGTTTAAGAAAAATTCTGCCACCCAGAGACTTAAAAATCAGTTGGCTGCTTTTTTAAACTCTACTAGCAGGAAGATGATGAGCCGAATTATATATGCCTGAGTGACAAAATGGTATAAATTAGTGTGATTTGTTACCAGTATCCAATTAGATTATACCTGAGGTTTGTTACAGATGACAGTTCTCATTGAGATTTTAAAACAAAAATACTTCTCAACTAAAATGAGTCTTGAAATTTCTTCATGTGGGATATAAATTAGTTATTAATATACTAGTGAACTTGGTCACAGATGATCTTTAGTGGTTTAGAGCTTAATGATCTGGAGGTGTTCCTTCTATTATAACAGAGATACTTCATGTAATTACTTGACTGAAGGGATATACTTAGGTTTATAAGCCATCTATAACAGTCTTTTTCACATCCACTGATGTTTTTTAGTGTTTGTCTCGGAGAAAGAAGAGCATTGCATTTAATAAGGAAGAAGAAAATCATCATAAGGAAGTACTATTGTCCCTAGAATTGATGGTTAATGCATATGTTAACACTTCAAAATTACTTCCTACTCTCAAAGTATTTTAGGTTAGTGGGATACAGTCTTAATATGACAGCCCTAATTATAAAAGTGTCACTTCCGGAAATTAATACAAAATTTCATTAAGAGCTCGAGTGATTATATTTGTGAAGATTGTCTAGCTAATTTAAGCTGAGAAGGTACAGGATGCTATTAAGTTATAATCTCACACATTTTAATAATTGTGTAATTCTGAATAATTTTGAGGAGATTGTTAAAGAAATCCTATGATACTGTTAAATACGCTTTTAGCACAGTAGATTGTTCATACCCCAGTCATTGTCAGCTTCCAGATATAAATTGGAAAACAGGTATAGGTTAAATCACTTGAGAGGCTGGGTGATTAACCTAGTTAGCAGACTCATACAGTCATTGCTGCTCCACATAACAGCAGTCAGATGGGCGTACATCAGTAGGGCAACTTTGTGTCCTGGTGGGACATATTGCCCTCATTCTTTTGGGCATTTGCAGCATCTATATTGGTTTCATTGACTTTAAAAAATGGCCCAGATGCTTAAAGGTATCTTTTGCCTAACTGTCTTTGTTTCCTTAAGTAGGTTAAGCTTCATACATACTGTTATGCACAAACAGACTTGTTATCCAAACCTCCAGTCTTCCTCTGTGAGCCCTGTAACTCAACTTTCCCATCCGCTGGCTTCAGCTGAATGCTCCTCACTGTGCCAGTAATTAGCTCAGAGTGGCTGGCAGCTGCAGTCTTTGCAGCAACCAGCCTACACTGCTGCAAGTTCTTGGAAAAGGAACCTTGATTCTAACCTAGTCGTTGTCTATTTGGGGGGAAATTAAAACCCTGTTATTTTGTTTCATTGCTTTACTGCAAAAAATACAAACCTGATATAAAATGTTGCTCTCTGGAGAACTGTATGCTATTTTTCATTGCCTACAGACAGGCCAACCAAGTATAATTGGCTGAGAATGTATGTAGTTTTTGGCTTCTCAGGCTGCTGAAAACTGATGCTGAATTGCGTATGAGAGAGGTCACAGAAAGAGCACACAGTGCATTATGCTAGCTGTTCATTTTCTCTAGGCAGAGTTATGCATACATGTACAACTTACCACTCTGTCATCTTTCTTCTGAGTGGGTGTATTTCAAAAGAACATTGGTCTTTCCTAATCTGTAATCATTAGTTGGCTTGTAGTCTAGGTCACTTTGTGACCAGCCTTTCTGAGGGAATGCAGTTGCCTGTAAAGTAACACTAACATTTGGGAGTAATATGATCTGAATTTGTTGCCCTATTTCTGTGGTTTTATAGTAATATTCACAGGAAATGGAACCAAGTTTAAAAAAAAAGCAACAAAAAACCAACACAAACAAAAAATTAATCTAGCCCATCACTAATGATCAATTCTTCAGTAAGTTTTCCTTCTCCCTAGAGGGACAACTCTACATTGGGAGTATATAGGTACTTCTCATGATACATATGTATAGAGTTGTCACAGAAACACTCTAACTGGACTGTTCCCATTATAGTGCTCAAGTGAAGCAATAAGAAGCTTTTGAAGTATAGACTTATGCTTTAAATAACAGTTAGTTGAGGGTTATAGAATCTGAAGTGGTAATCTAATATACCAGCTTCTTAAAGGCTGGATATGGTTGCCAAAGTCAATCAGAAGACAGGACAACAAAATCTTAAAATGGCATCTCTAGCAGATGTATTTTCCTAGACTAGTATGGGAAACTGAAGTCATTCAGACAAATTAGGTAACATGCTGATGTAAAATGCATCAAAAAATATTTTGAGAATTTTTTTTTTTTTCAAAATTGGTAATCCATTAATAATCCACCTGCCATTTCCAAACCCTTGTCTGTATTTTAGATGCTAAGATGTTATTTTAAACAGAAAAAAGTAATTTCTTTGATAAATCAAGATTAAGCTTAATCTGTAAAAGCAGATACCAAGATAACATTTCTGCTTTCTAACAGACACAGTAGTCTCCTAGCAAGACATACCAGCTGAATTAAGGCTTACCATAAGGTAAGATTTGGTTAGTACAGTCAGTGATGTAATACATCATTGGTGAGGTAGTAAGAAAAATTGTCAGGGAATTTGGTAGATTCTTAATTTTTTTAATTTAAAGTGCTTCTTGATGAAACGGAAGACTTCAGCTTTTCTCAAGTTTTTCTGAGTTTTCAAATACTGTGATTAAAAGAATATTGCTCCAAAATATTGGGAACCTAGAATGAAGGTGTAATAAGTTATGTCAAATGAAGTTGTAAACCGTCCATATAGGTAAGAAAGGATTATTGCAAGACAGTTTACTTGATAAAAGGATGGGAGATGACACAATGCATTTGCAAGTACTGAAATAAAAATGTAAGGACTACAAGTGAAAAGGGATATCTATTATGAAGTGACAAATGAAGTTTACAACTGATGGTGAAATACGTTTTTCAGTAGAAGCTCTAAATGCAGAGGGGATCCTGTGGTATGGTAGTACTTGATAACACTGCAAAAGATAAAAGGTTAGAGAAGCCCATCAACCATAAAATTCTGAATGCACATGAACATTGCATGTTCATGAAAAAATTAATTATTTAGATTTTTGTGTGTAATTAGTATGGGAGGGTTAGCCTGCATGCTATTAAAAGAAATTTCATCAACCTTGAATGTAATGGAAAAACCCTCTATAATACAAATATTCTATTGAAAAGAACTTAATATAAAATCATGTGTAACAATAAAATGCATCTAGTATCTTAGCAACTATATGAGTGAAAATCAGGATAAGTGTACACCGGTTTCTTTGATTGTTTATGTTGATACATTGTGGGTAGGAAAATTGATCTGAACTTCCTTCCATAAGGTTGTGTTACATTTCTTCATCTGCTTAAAATCATAAAAATCTGAACTCTAAAGTTCTGCATAAAAAATGGTGTGGGTTTTTCTGAAAGGCTATATAGGGCTTCTGTAGAAAGTGAGATTGTACAAAAGTGAGGTCCATCAGTAATAATTCTTGGCACAAAATGAGACATTCATTTGGTACTCTGTGAAGCGGAACGGTTATGAGAGAGGCCCACGGGGAGGACAGTAGAAGTAGCAAGCAGACTGGAAGGAAGTCACACTGGTATACAAAGGCACAACTTAAAACATTACAAACCAAAAATAATTAAAAAATCTAATGAGTAAAATGGTTCCTTTGTGGATCAGTAGTTCCTTCTGCTGTTGCTTTGTAACCAGTTTGGTTTCAGGGCCCTGAATTTATTAATGTGTTATAACAGTACTCTGCGTGCAGATGTTTTCCTATTCTGCATCTTTTGTTTCTCTGTTATAAATTATGTATCTGTATTAATAATATAAAACTTTCCTCTTTAGAGCATATTTATAACACAGTGTGGGGACAGGGAAGCTGTAAGCCTGCCTCATGCCCAAACCCTGCTACTGCCATCCCATTGTACTTCACATATACATCAATCAAATCCCATGAGTTTACATATAAATAGAAACAGCAGCTTCATGAAGTGTTCAGCCTCATTTTGTTTGTTTGTGGAATGAGAATGTGCCCTATTCCAGAGACAGAAATTTGCCTAGCTTGGAAGGAAGGATTTTAGCAATTAAGTAATTTTTGATAGTTTGGGTTTTTTATTCATTTTGTATTATTATCTTGGCATTTTTGGGAACGAAAAAACTTTCCAATTTGACACGTTACTTATTTTAAAACTGAGTGCAAAAGTAGCTGACAAGAAATGAGCAGAGGGATATTTAACATTAATGATTCGTGTCTTAATCTCATTATGTACTTTTCTTCCTCAGATTTATTGCTTTTAACTCTCATCAACAGCTGTGTGACACAGTTACCTCGAGGTCCCCTTAAATTATACATATCTGAATGTTCCCTTTTTTAAAAAACAGGCAAGTGCTTCTAGCACATAATATATAGATATGCTCCATGCAGATAAAAAACGTATATGTTTTGAATTACAGTTCTTTGCATAAGAAAAATAGCATCTGCAAATGTCATATTGTAGTAATTAAATAAAATTAATTAAAAAGTGCCCAGTGATGGAGTAAAGAATCAATGTTAGAATCTGATTTGGAATGAAATCACAGGTGCTTCTTTTTCTATTATTTATTTGTTTGTTTATTTATTTCTAGAAAACAGACTTCTTGCATCCAACAAACACTTTCTTTGTACGTTTTTGAAAGGTGAAGCAGCACAGGACTGGTTAAGTACACCTTAGTGTACCTTTGATATCAGGGAGGGAGACAGTAACCAACTGACAAGCAGCAAACAAACCATGCAGCTGTGTGCAGGAAGAGGCTTGGTGTCCTGACTGGTTGGAGTGCTGTGTTCTGTCAGGGAGGAAGTTGGCCTAGCCTGAGTTATTACTTTGGAGAGAGCCTGTTATCAGATTGTTTCCACTGTCAGCAGGATGGTTTTGCTCTCAGTCTACTTTCTTTGAAGGAGCTGTGAAGTGGGAATCTGCAGCACCTTAATTTTTCTTGAAGAAGTTACATAAAAGTAGAACAAGTAGTAAGAAGGAGTGGTAGAAAAATGGTTATAGTTGCTCTCATCTTGGTTATAGAGCGAACTTGTGCTTCATTACTGGCTCCTAGAATACAGGACTGGTTAATGAAGTCTGAATAATACATCAGGAGTGGTGTTGCCATGAAAGCAGGAAGATGTTGCTGGACATCTGTTGAGTTCCTTGCAACTACTGGATGCTGAAGTGGTGAGGTGGTGTCTTATTGTACCATTGTCACACTTCTGCCTGAACAGTTAATACCTCAGACTTTTTCCCCCAATACTTTCCTGTATTAATGCTCTCTTGGCTTCATCTCTCATTTGCTTTCTTGTGGCAATGCTGATGTTTTCATTAGCTTAGATTAATTTAATAGTGCTCCACACTGATTTAACTATGGTTACTGTATTTTTTTAATAAAAGTTCTTAGGCATGATTTTTCAGGTATAAATTCACACTAAGTTTTAAAAGCTCTTATTATTATTCTGATCTTCCTTACTGTGAAGCCAAAAATAATATAGATTTGTGTTCTGTTCAACCTTATAAGGGACCTTCTAATTTGTGGAGAAAACTTATCTCCTTCCTTGGGGAAGGCAAATCATCATAACTAAATTTCAACTCCCCTTTTTCATGAGTTATTGAGCATACTGCTAATTTGCCAATCCTTATGTTAAGCATTTAAAAATCTTGATGAAATGTTTCTGTTCAGAATCACCAGACAAAATACCTTCTGTAGGGCTATCTCATTCCATCATGTTCATAGAATCATAGAATTATTGTGGTTGGAAAGGCCCTCTAGGATCATCAAGTCCAACCTTCATCCCAACATCTCCCTAACCACTAGACCATATCTTCAAGTGCTACATCTGCTCGTTTTTTAAACACCTCCAGGGATGGTGACTCTACCACCTCCCTGGGCAGCCTGTTCCATTGCCCAGCTTCTCTCTCAGTGTTTCTTTTTAAGTATGTCTTTCTCATATCCAATACCTCCCCTGATGCAACTTGAGGCCATTTCCTCTCATCCTCAGCCTCACTGCAACCTCCTTTTAGGTAGTTGTAGAGAGCAATAAGGTCTTCTCTCAGTCTCCTCTTCTCTAGACTGAACAACCATAGTTCCCTCAGCCGCTTTTTGTAAGACATGTTTTCCAGACCTCTCACCATCCGTGTTGCCCTTCTCTGGACCTCCTCCAGCACCTCAATGTCCTTATACTGTGGTGCCCAAAACTGGACACAGTACTCAAGGTGCGGTCTCACGAGTGCCAAGTACAGGGGCATGATCATTGCCCTACTCCTGCTGGTCACACCATTTTTGATACAGGCCAGGATGCTGTTGGCCTTCTTGGCCACTGGGGCACACTGCTGGCTCATGTTCAGGTGGCTGTCAACCAAAACTCCCAGGTCCTTTTCCGCCAAGCAGCTTTCCAGACACTCCTCTCCAAGCCTGTAGTGTTGCATGGGGTTGTTGTGACTGAAGTGTATGACCTGTCACTTGGCTTTGTTAAACCTCATACACTTGACCTCAGTCCATCACTCACAGCCTGTCCAAATCCCTCTGCAGTTGCCTTCCTACCCTCAAGCAGATCGAAACTCCCACTTAATTTCATGTCATCTGCAAATTTACTGAGGGTGCATTCAATCCCCTCATCCAGGTCATTGATAAAGATATTAAACAAGACTAGTCCCAAAACTGAGCCCTGAGGGACACTGCTTGTGACCAGACACCAACTGGATTTAACCCCATTCACCACAACTCTCTGGGTTCAGCCATCCAGCCAATTTTCAGCCCAACAAAGAGTCCATCTGTCTAAGCCATGAGCCACCAGCTTCTCCAGCAAAATGCTGGGGTAAACAGTGTCAAATGCCTTACTGAAGTCCAGGTAGACAACATCCACCACTTTTCCCTCATTCACTAGGCAGGTCACCTAATCATGGAAGGATTGGTTAGATAGGACTTGCCCTTCATGAACTCATGTTGGCTGGGCCTGATCCCTCTGTTTTCCTGCACTTGCCTTGTGATCACGCCCAAGATGAACTCTTCCATAATCTTTCCCGGTACGGAGGTCAAGCTGACAGGCTTGTAGTTCCCCAGGTCCTCCTTCCAGTCCTTCTTGTAGATGGGAAGTCTCCAGTCATCCAGCACCTCCCACATTAACCAGGACTGCTAATAAATGATGGAGAGTGGCTTGGCAAGTTCCTCTGCCAGCTCCCTCAGCATTCTTGGGTGGATCTCATCCAGCCCCATACATTTATGGGCATCCAGTTTGCTTAGCAGGTCATTCACTGCTATTTCCTGGGTTATGAGGGGATTATTCTGATCTCCCTCCCTATCTTCCAGCTCAGGGGACTGAATACCTTGAGGATAACTGGGCTGACTGTTAAAGACTGAGGCAAAGAAGTCATTAAGTACCTCAGCCTTTTCCTCATCCTTGGTAACAATTTTCCCCCTCACTTCCAATAAGGGATGGAGATTCTCCTTGGTTCTTTTTTTGTTGTTAATATATTTGTAAAAATGCTTTTCATTATTTCTTGCAGAGGTGGCCAGGCTGAGTTCTAGCTGAACCTTTGCCCTCCTAATGTTCTTTCTATATGACCTAACTAAATCCCTATACTCTTTCCTGATTAGCCTGCCCCTTCTTCCAAAGGTGGCAGACTCTCCTCTTTCTACTAAGTCCCAGCAAAAACTCCCTGTTCAGCCAGGCCCGTCGTTCTCCACTCCAGTTTCTCTTACGACACATGGGGACAGCCTGCTTCTGTGCCTTTAAAGGCACTGTTCTTCTGAACAGTGAACTGTTCCTTCTTGAACTGTTCCTTCTTGAAAAGAGTCCAGCCTTCCTGGACCCCTTTGCCCACTAGGACTGTACCCCAAGGGACTTTCTGAACCAGTGATCTAAACAGGTTGAAGTCTGCCCATCAGAAGTCCACAGTAACAGTTTTGCTGCCCTTCCTCCTTACTTGGCCAAGAATCGAGAACTCTATCATTTCATGGTTGCTAAGCCCAAGATGGCTTCCAACCACCACATTACCCATCAATCCTTCTCTGTTTGTAAATACCAAGTCTAGCAAGGCACCTCCCCTGGTGGGCTCACTTACCAGCTGAGTCAGGAAGTTATCTTCCACACACTCCAGGAGCCTCCTGGACAGTTTCCTTTCTGCTGTGTTATATTTCCAGCAGGTGTCTGGTAAGTTGAGGTCCCCCAAAAGAACAAGGGCTTGAGATTTTGAGTTGCCTATAGAACATTTCATCAACCCCTCCATCCTGGTTGGGTGGTCTGTAATAGACTCCCAACAGGATATCTGCCTTGTTGGCCTTCTTTAACTTTACCTATAAGCATTCAACCAGTCCATCACACTTGTTGACCTCCACCCAATCAAAACACTCCTTAATATAGAGGGCCACCCCACTGCCCTTTCTATCTTGCCTATTCTGTTTGTAGAGCTTATAGCCATTCATTGCAGCACTCCACTCATGAGAGTCATCCCACCATATTTCCGTGATGACGATTACATCATAGCTGTGGTGCTGCACAATGGCTTGCAGCTCCTCCTGTTTCTTGCTCATGCTGTGTGCATTAGTGTAGATGCACTTGAGCTGGGCTAATGACTTCATTCCCAACAATGGACTACCATCCTTTAGGCTGAACTCTAGCTGGCCCTGTTTTGTCCCCTTTCCCCTTCAAACCTAGCGTAAAGCCCTTTCAGTGAGCCCAGCTAGCTCATATGCCAAGATGTTCTTCTAAAACATGTCTAATTCTGACAACAGGCTATGTGCTGGTGGCAGTGAACTCAGAAATATATTGCTTTCTTCTACACACAAAAGAATTTCAGTAGAAAAAGAAAAGCAGTATCAGGATTTCTGTCTATTTCTTTTCCTGTTCCGTTGTAGAATTGTTGTTAGCCTTGCCTCTCATAATAACAGTATAGATGCCTGTACAGTCTTACATTTGTATTACTTTCAAAACCTGTTAGTCTCTCCTTTAATTTTCAGATTTCTTCAGAAAGGACATACTCAGTTACCTTAAATTTTCTTCTTATTGTCTGGACATAGTAAATTTGTTTTGTGCCTTATTCTACTCAGGCAATGACAGCTGTCTTCTACCAGTGATCTGTAGAAATACATACATTTTTTCTAATACCATCCCTTTTAATATTTCGAATTAGTACTAAAGTTTAATATAAAATGAAGAAGTTAAAGCTTTGTATTCATATGTTTATACTACCATTGAATTTCTGACAAGAATGAAGTATTTGGGGTTTTGCTTATTTATGTATAGTTCTAACTGTTTTTCTAGAAAGACATTTGCTTAATATTTGGTATCTAGCTCACTGGAAATAGCTCAATGACCACTCAAACATCTTTGTGGAGCTGATGCAAATTCTACAGTTTTGTGCTGTATTATCTTTCAATATCTGCCACGCCCTCTGATGTGGTTTATTATATTCTGTATCATCATAAAGTTATACAACCCCATTAGTTAGCTTTATTATAATAAGATCTTTACATGAAGTAAACTGCTTTGGATTATGGTATAGTGAATGCAGAGGGCAAATGGAAGGGAGAGAAATTTTATGGTTTAAGCTCCTGTTTATATTTAAGATCAGTATAGATCATTTTCTGAACTTACCCTTGCAAGAATTTAATATTAACAAAGCAAAATATCTAAGATGGTTGATAAATTTGATATGCATACCAACAACTCTAAACTTAAATTCTAGTAATTTTGTTACATTTTATTTTATCTGTTTGTTGTAAAATTTGCATTCAGGTGAATGTACCACCAGGACAACTTTCTGTAGTAGTTTAGTGAAAGGAGTTTTTCTTGCTATTCAGGCTATTGCTATACAAATCTTTAAGTAAGGAAGTTAGGGTGGTATTTCTAATAAAAAAGTAAATCACTGTTAATTTTCCTCTAGTTTGTAATGAAAACATTGGGGGATACAAATTCTAATCTTTATATTGAAGTTGTTCTATGATTTGTGTTTTGACAATATCTTGCACAATAGTAGGTTGATACACACGTAATACCTTGTTACAGAAGCTGAACTTCAAAAATACAAAAGAAGACAAATACTAAACCTGAATTGTAGGTTTGTAACAATGCTATTAATAAAATAGCAGTGAAAATAATCTTAAGAAGTGTTGAAGGGAGCTCTTGAATTTGTCAGCCTTATGCTTCTTCCTTGTGATAAGTAATATTTCCAAGGTAATAACTCAAAGAGTTCTCCGTTTAGGACACTGAGATTATTTTTCTTAAGGATTTTTATTTTTTTTCAAGCCATGTAAAACTAGGCACTTGAAGTTATTTCTACTGACTTGCATTAGCGTCTAGTGTTCTGATAATGCAGCTTTGTCTTAGAATGTGGCATGTTTGATATCTTCTTGAAACATACCACTTCAAAGATGGTTAGTGCTAGTCAGCGTGCTGCAGGTGTGTTATCAGGAGGTCAGAAAATGAAATAAAAATGCCTTTGTGATCATATGCCTACATGTTTTCTGTTTTGGTTTTTTTTTTGTTTCGCTTCCTATTGGTACATGACACAATTCTGAAAAGACTTGATTTCCCTTTGTGATTGTTTTACACTTAGAAATCTCAGCAGTGTCAGGTGTTTTCTTAAATGGAATCAGCCTGTGCTTTTACTTCCAAACTTACATTAATAAATAAAAATGTAAAGAATCAGATAGTGTTCTGCTGGTTGTGGTGAATGGGTGGGATATATGGTGTGTTCAGTTCTTACGAAAGCAGATGATAGCTTTTTGCTGATGAAGACCATCTCCAAGAAATTTCTTACTTGGGGGTGTGGGGCAGTGGGAAAAAAACCAGAGGGTAGCATGTCTTAGACTTGGCAGCTAAATTAACTTTTCTTTTTTCCACTCTTGTCTTAATGGGAAGATTAGGTACATTTGCACAGCTGTAGAGAGTGTCAGTTCTGCATGATCAGGGAAAGGCAAATTGTTATTTCAGTGACAAACTTCTTCAGTCTTTCCCTGTTGAGTATTACATTAAAGCGATGAGATGTGTAGTTTGTCTAAACTATTCTTGTTCTAATAATGTACTATCCACAAAGCTTTTAACAGGAAGAAATTGAACCATTTTGTCTCCAACTGTCTGCTTTTCTTACTTTAACGAGGAAATTTAAAAACAAATAACAAACAAAAAACCCGCTGGGCTTAAAGGTATAGTAATTTGTTCCTCAGATCCTGCAAAGTACCTTTTCTAGCATATCAAGATTTTTTAGATATCATTGAACTGAGGACACTCAATAGTGTTCAAAATCAAAACCAGTAGCATTTTACCTGAGGCTTTTACTGGTCTAGAATCCTCTTGCTCTCTGTTCTGTTTCTTCTTTAACTATGGAAGGGTTTTTTAAGGCCCATGTATGTTTGTGTATTTTACCTATGTGCACAGCAATATCTTAAATTTTGGCCCTGATCAGAATTACTGTGTATGCATCTACTGAGCTATGAACATATCTAATTACAGCCTGGTTTTGTCTGTCTTTTTCACTTGGATCAGGAAATGTACACTGTGTTCTTCCTCAAATCTAGTAGTATTTTAGTCATCTGCTCATTCCTACTAGCACAGACTTTTTTCCATAGGAGAGTCTTTGGCTGTGGAGAAGAAAAATAGTCAGCAGACTGTGCTGTGTACTCTATGGCTATTAACATCAAATTAAAACCTCGGTTTCATAAAAGCAAATCAGATAGGCCATTGTTAGTCTAACACTTTCAGTCTGAACTTAGAAAGATCTCAAATTTTTTTATTACCAGAATTTGATAATGTGTCCTCAACAACAACAAGTTATTTACACTAATAAACCAAATGGATACAGATGGAATATAGAATCCTAGAATCATTTGAAAAAGACCCTTAAGTTCATTGAGTCCAACCTAGCACAGCCAACTCTACCACTAAACCATGTCCCTAAGTGCTATGTCTGTACATCTTTTAAATACCTCCAGGGATGATAACTCTGCCAATTCCTTGCGAAGCCTGTTTGAGGCTTTATAACCCTTTCTGTGAAGTACTTTTTCCTGATACGCAATCTAGACTTCCCCTGGTTCAACCGGAGGCTATTTCATCTCATCCTACAACTTGTTGCTTGGAAGAGACTGACACCCACATCACTACAACCTCCTTTCAGGTGGTGGTGATAAGATCCCCCTCAGTCTCCTTTTCTCCAGGCTAAATAACTCCAGTTCCCTCAGCTGCTCCTTATAAGACTTGTTCTGTAGCCCCTACACCAGCTTCATTACTCTTTGGGTGTGCTCCAGTACTTCGGTATCTTTCTTGTAGTGAGAGGCCTGAAAGTGAACAACACAGTATTCAAGGTACAGCTTCAGGAGTTTACCCTCTTAAAGATGGTGTGGGTGACAGTATGTGTTGTAAGGTTGCCTGTTAATTTTGACTTCCTAAGGAATGCTGAGCAATTTTTAAGTAATGGAATGCTGTTTAACTTTATTTCTCTGACACTGAAGTAGTTCTGAATATCATTCTATTTGGCATGGAATACAAAGTGCCCTATTTCCTGTCTTCCTGTACATTTAAACTATAGCTTTGTTTTCCTTGTAGTTTAGAAGCACTGTCTGTCAGTCAGCAATGAAACATGTCCAGAAAGTGTCTAAACAGAAGTGCAGTTTTGTTTGTTTGTTTGTTGGAGCAACTGGGGTTTTAGATAAGAGAAGGATTCCAGCTTCTTTGCAACACCCAAATAATACAAATTACAACATGGTTCTTCTGTTACCTTCTGAAATTAATACTTTTTAACATAATATTTGCATATATTCTAAAGTCCTATAGAGCATAAACATTAAATATTTAATCATATGCAAGTTATGCTGTGCTGTCTGGAAGCAAATACATAGGAGATTCTCTGCAATATGCAAGTTTGTAATAAACAGTGCTGAACACTTTCTGACAGGTGCATGAGTTCCCTCACTTCCTACTGGGTTCTTTTTCTTGAATGCATTCCAACTTTGTCACAAGTTATCATTCATGTTGTTGCTCTGTTTAGCATTTCTTCCTATCTTTAATACATTTTTTGTAGGTGCAATGACCCTTGAAATTGAATTTTCCATGTAAAAATTCTAAAGGGCGATGTACACTGACATACAGGAAAGCAGATCATGAATGCCTAAGACACTCAGGATACCTGTTCTCATCCTACCAAGTCCTGTAAAAGTGATGCAAATGACAGCTGCCAGTGTATTTCATGCACGTGATTACTCCCCCGCTGCTGGCATGTACATGCCCACCATGTCCAGTTTGGTGACTTAGCAGAGAAGGTTATGACAGGATTCTGTGTGTGGAAGTCAAAACAGGGTTAACTACAACTGGAAAATATGATGTAGATCTAGGTTCAGAGCTACCGAACAATTATAATAAATAATTATAATAAATTATTGTGAGTTTGTCTATTCAAACTCAAAGAAGACAACATGTTTTAACTAAAGGAACAGCATCAGTATGATGCTAATAGGATTACCAGACAGACCTTAGAAATTCAGTCTTGTGAAGGTGGGATGATGGTGGTAGTCAGAAAAGGTCATTTAGTACAATGCTGACCACTCTTCATTGTTCAGATGTGATTTGATTTTAATCAGTAACTTTTTCATGCTTCATTATAGTACTTAGCTTCTGGTGAATGAGTAACATATTTCGAAGGTGACAAGGTCACTTGATGTTTGTAATGACATTTAGAGAAGCTCTGACCCAATAGGCCATTCCAGTCTAGTAACAGTAACTCTAAACTAATGGGTTGGTTCCTTCAAAAGGTCTAAGGGTGTAGATTAACAGTGAAGGTGAGGAATAAGCAATGAAGCTTCATGGCTGCTCTAAGATAAAAACAGTGCAAGCTGCACTGCAGATAAAGTAATTAATGCAGCGAAGTCATATGCTTGCTTTGCATTCTTCTCCCTCTACCCCTTCTTGACTATAAATTGCACTGACTGACCCAGAAGCGGAGATCCAAGTCGCCTGTATGCTTCCTGGCTCACAGGTAGGAATTCAGTTCGATCCAGTGTTCTGCCTTCTGAATGGAATGTGAGAGATGATCATATGCATATGAGAGCAATATGTGCAGCTCCACTGCGCGTGCTGATTTTGATGCTGCCACTGTGGATTTTTTAAGAAATAGCTGTCCACCCTTTTGCAGTTGCAAACTACAGTTGTGCAGAAATTCTTGATCTACATCTTATTCTTCAAGAGTGTGTTTAAGAAATGGAAACTGTATCGATCCCTTTTATCCTATCAGTGTTTCACAGATCTATAATTTTATCAGATGTAACTCTTTCTCCTCCCCCCCTTTTTTTCCTTCCTCTCTAGTTGAATAGTTCTGTATATTTGATTAGAAAGAGATACTGTCTGTAGCACAAAATAGGATTTCATAAAGCAATGGTAAATAAACCTGATTTTCTGTGTATACAGTAGAGATTTGCTAAACAGTGGAAGACACTTAAAATTTTTCCTAGCTATGAAGTGTTTGAGGTTGTTTTAGGTTACTTTTTTCATAAGAATGGCTACACACTCTCACCTCATGTCTTTCTGTTGTAATTCTAAATCATACTTGTCAATTAATATTTGCTCGATCACTTCATATCAGCCTTAACTGCTTCGGAGTCTCAGCTCTTACCCTTCTTTCTCATCTTTTCCAGTGGATAAATGACATATGATGGGTTAAGAGCTCTGAGTAGCTCTTTTTTTATTCTCCAAGATGGTTTCCGTCTGATCTGTTATAACATTTATCCCCTAGTCATGGTGGTTGGGAAATGGGGTGTAAATTGGGAATTGGGAAGAATGTATGTCCTTCTATCCTCCTGCTCCCCATTTAGGAATTCTCAGTAAGAATCAATTTTTCATTCAAAATTAGCTTTCTTATTTAAGAAAGTTTCAACTCTTAATTTGAAATTAATTTGCTTCATTTATATAGTGGTTCTGTAGTTGTGGTTTTCTGAAATAGCATTAAAACTTTATTTTTCATTGTATAGAATTGAAGAATAGTTTCTGTATGATTACATTAGAGATTTCTTCCGTGAGCTTCAGGTAAATAGTAAACACGTGAGTTTGGGAATTTCTTCATTTAAAACACAGCAAATTGCTTCAAAAGCTACTTCAGTCTTTATTCTCTGCTCTTACTTATTATGTGATTTTAAAAAATTGCCTTGGGCCCCTCATCCCACTAGGAACCAGAAGGCACTAAAGCAAAGGCAAGCCATGTGAAATGCCACACAAAATGGAGTATCAGTAGATAAATGCTAGTCCTGACAGCTCATTTTTGTGGTATGAGGAGTTTATGTGACAGTGTTCATCATTGATGAATGCTGAAATATAGAAAATTTGAGTTTGGGCAGGGGAAGAGAGAGGCTCAGACTGTATCTGGCCTTGTTCATTAATATTACATGTAAACCTAACTGAATTCCTTGGAAAATGTTTCAAAATGTCACTTTTTAAAAACGTGTCTGCATGAGCTGAATGTTTATTGTATTTCTTGGTACATCAGTTTTGCAGATAAATCTAACTTAGTCAGGAAAAATACATTTACTGCATAATATTTATTATGTTGTAAGAACATTATTGTTAGTTTTGTGAGGTGTCCTCCAATCAAAACAATTCTATGTAATTCCTGTCTTCTTAATGTGTTAAATATAAAAGTTTTAGTGTGGAATAGACTACAAATTAGGCAAATAGACTACAATTTTTTTTACATATATCTTAAACACAAAAGGATTGTTGAAGTCAGGTAGCCTCAGGTCATGTAAGCAACTTGTAGGGGGAAGATGTTGGAATGGCTGCATCATTCTAATTTTCTCTGTGTGTCCAGTTAAATTTAAAAAAACCAAAACAAAACAAAGCAGCAGCCCGTTACTGAGAGACTGTTCAGGAAGATTTCAGTCTTTAGAATACTGCTGATGTTAGTCTGATCCCTAGTCACGGATGCAACACTGCAGTGTGTCTGTAGCATTTTTCTATGCCTGTGCCTATTTTATTCACCATTAACAGACCTGAAAGTGTTTTATGTATTCATCCTTTACTGTGATGAGCCTTTCAGCACTGTAAATTGTTCCATATTATGGGAGAACAGAATGACAACTTTGTCAGTTGTTGGCTCCAGTATGATTTAAGTACTTCAAGTGTATTGGTGTGTTTCCCCACTGTTAAGTGAAATGGATTTGCTGCAGTAATTACATAGAATCATGGAATTATCACTGTTGGAAAAGACCTCTAAGATCACTGCGTCCAACCATCAACACCTCACCATCCCACTAGAGCATGTCCTGAAGTGCCTCATCTACACGTTTTTTGAATACCTCTGGGGATGGTGACTCCAACACCTCCCTGGGTAGCCCGTTCCAGTGCCTGACTACTCTTTCATTAAAGAAATTCTTCCTAATATCTAATCTAAACCTTCCCTGGTGCAACTTTGGGCCATTTTCTCTAGTCCTGTGTTTATTTACTGGAGAGAAGAGGCTGACACCCACCTCATTAAAACCTCTTTTCAGGTAGTTGTAGAGAACAGTAAGGTCTCCCCTCACCTTTTTCTTCTTCAAACTAAACAATCCCAATTCCCTCAGCCTCTTCTCTTAGGACTTGTTTTCCAGACAATTCACCAACTTGGTTGCCCTTCTCTGAACTTGCTCCAGCAACTCAATGTCATTCTTGTAGTCAGTGGCCCAGAACTGAACACAGTACTCTAGGTGTGACTTCACCAATGCTGAGTACAGGGACACAATCAACACTCCCAACCAATTTGGTGTCTGCAGACTTGCTGAGAAATCAGTCAATCCCCTCGTCTAGATCACTGATATTGAACAAGACCAGGCCCAAAACTGAGCCCTGGGGGAGACCACTGGTGACCGGCCACCAACTGGATTTAACTCTGTTCACTATAATTCTCTGGGGCCGTCCAGCCAGTCAATTTTTAACCCAGCAAAAAGCCCACCTGTCTGTGTCATGAGCCACCAACTTCTCTAGGAGAATGCTGTGGGTAGACAGTGTCAAAGGCTCTACGTAAGTCCACAGCCTTTCCCTCATCCACTAGGTGTATCACCTGGTTGTAGAATGTGGTCAAGTTTGTCAAGCAGGACCTGCGTTTCCTAAACCCCAGCTGGCTGGGTCTGATCCCCTGGCTGTCCTGCACTTGCCACATGAACACACTGAAGATGAACCTCTCCATAAACCTGACAGGTTTATGGCAGGCTGACAGGCCTGTAGTTCCCTGGATCCTCCTTCTGGCCCTTCTTGTAGGTGGGCGTCACATTGGTAAGCCTCCAGTCATCTGGTATCTCCCCTGTTAGCCAAGACTTGATAAATGATGGAGAGAGACCTGTCGAGCTCCTCTACCAGCTCCCACAATACTCTCAGGTGGTTCCCATCCAGCTCCATGGACTTGTGAGTGTCCAGGTGCCATAGCAGGTCATTAACCACTTCCTCCTGGATTATGGAGGGGTTGTTCTGCTCTCCATCCTTATCTTCCAGCTCAGAGAGCTTAATACTCTGGGGGTAGCTGGTGTGGCTCATAAAGACGGAGGCAAAGATGGCATTAAGTATCTCATCTTTGGTTGTAACATTCCCCCACACATACAGTAAAGAATGGAGATCCTCCCTGTCTCTTTTTCTAAATTGTTAATGTATTTGTAAAAACTTTTTCTGTTGTCCCTTATGACAGTGGCTAGATTGAGCTCTGTCTGGGCTTTTGCCTTTCTAATTTTCTCTCCGTGTGACCTAATGAGATCCCTGAACTCCTCCTGAGATTCCTGCCCCTTTTTCCAAAGGAGGCAAACTCTCCTTTTTTTCATGAGTCCCAGCAAAAGCTCCCTGTTCAGCCAGGCCGGTTGTCTTCCTTGCCATTTTGTCTTATGGTGCATGGGGACAGCCTGCTCCTGTGCTTTTAAGATTTCCTTCTTTAATATCTAGAATATCTTGGATATCTTTCATACTAGTAGGTCATAACATTTGAAGGTGAGTGTTAGATTTACTTCAGTATAAAATTACATCTTTATTTCCTTATCCTGTGTCTATTTCACTATTAAGAAGTCCTATAGAAAATCAAAGCATCTATAAAATTGATAATTTTTCCTCTTCTGTAGTACTCAGTAATTGATTTTTGAAGACTAAAGATTCAGGTTCTACATTCTGTTATCACCTGTGGTTTAATTCATAGCACTTATTTATTTTCTTAAAATTAAGGGCTGATTATGGTAAAAAGGATTCATTTTGCACTTGCTATCAAAAATCATGGAATGGTTGAGGACAGAAGGGACCTCTGATTACCGTCTAGTCCAATCACCTTGCTCAAAGCAGAGTCAGCTACAGCAGGTTACTCGGGACCATGTTCAGTTGAGTTTTGAGTATCTTTAGGAACAGAGACTCCTCAGTCCTTCTCAGCAAATTGTTCCAGTGTTTGATCACCACTAGAGTAAAAAAGCTTTTTTTCCCCCTTATGTTTAAACAGAATTTTATATATTCCACTTTGTGCCCATTGCCTCTTTTCCATTCACTGTGTGTGCATCACTGAGAAATGTCTGGTTCCATCTTCTTTTCTTACTTCTGTTCAGTATTTACACACATCAGTAAGATCCCCTCTGAGCCATCTCTTCTCAAGACCAAACAATCACTTTGAACTCTAAACAGCTGAGATGGTACTGTTCATGTATGTACCTTAGAATTTACTGGAAAGCAACAATTTCAGTGAAGACATGATATTTTCATCTATTTGGTAATTTTCTATTTGGCATTGTGCCTGTATGTTGTGGCTGATGTTTGCACAGCTGTTAGGAATTGCTCACAAAGAGACCTGCAGTAGGGAATCTAGCTCATGATGTTAGATACAAAAGACTTCATCTTTTTAAAATCTACAGATTTTCAATTCAAAAATATAAAAAGAAAATCTGTTTAAAGTATTTTAAAACCTATCCTTAGTAATGTTAGTTCATTATGTTCTGTGAGGTTTTCTAAAAACACATTAGTGCTTGCTGTCGAATTTAGAGACACTACTCACATCTGCTCAGTGTTTTGCAGTGAACACAGAGATTTCTTTTCCAAAGATATTCTATTAAGATAGAATAGTGGGTTGGGGTAGCAAAAGGACAATATCAATCACAAAAGTAATCTGAGTGCACCCACATCAGCCTTGAAAAACTTTTTATTCTTACTGCAACAAAACAGAATTTTATTAGTAGATTTGAAGGGAAGTACTAAAATCACATAAATTTGTAGGGAAATCCTTTCAAAAATGAGAAACAGTTTCAAATGAAACTCAAAGATGTAAATTATAGAACGTCATAAGTAAGCAGAGATTTGTATCATGGTATGTTTAATGGTCAGCTCCAATTGAATCCCCCATAGAATTCCAGTTAGGAATTTGGGTAGCTATCTTACTAGTACTGTAGTTTGAGAGAGAAAGAAGTAAAAAAAAATCATTCCTTTTTGCAAGATAAATGCATCATGAACCCAGCAACTAGTTTTCACACTTAGGCACATAAAGGTAATGAGTTTTAGGGGTTTTCCTCCTAGTTCTGGCAGTATCTTGTATGTTGCTGTAGCCCAACATGGATTGCTTTCTGTTGCATTCAGTCTATATTATATTATATTATATTATATTATATTATATTATGTTATGTTATGTTATATTATATTATGTTATGTTATATTATGTTATGTTATATTATGTTATGTTATATTAT
>WUAM01000322.1:214170-230061 GCA_024336885.1 Actenoides hombroni
ATATTATATTATGGGCCTACTACCTTATTTACCAATGGATAGTTTCACAGTGTGTTTAAGACACTTCTCACAAATAAACATCTCTAAAGTGAGAGCGTGTGGGAAGGCTCAGCTGAAAACTGTAACTGAATATACTTACTCTGCTTACAAGACATGCCTGGCGAGTTTCAGGAAGAAGTGTTTCTCCTGATTATGGTACATTTAACTTCTTTGGTTTTCTTTGATAGCCAAATCATTTCCAGACAAGTGGTGGAGTCTCCTGTCTGATCTGTGTTTCTTTAAGTCATTCTCATGGACACTCAGAACAGAAAGGGGAATATGAACATAGCCAGTTCTTTTCCAACATGGAGCTCAGAAGCAAACCTAAAACTGTTCCTAGTTCTTCATGCTGATCAAAATGTGTTGTTCTATCTGATATAACTTTAAATTACAGCTCAAAGTGAAGGAAAAATACAGTGTAAGGAGAATCCATAGGTTGATTTTATTGGTTTTGGGTTTTTTTTCTTACCATTATCAATGTTCATTTTTACAAAAAGGAAGAAGAATTTGTATTCACAGACCAGTTTCTAATGCTATTATGGTTGTGAGAGGGAAATGATTAAGCAGAGCAACAAAGAGAATTAAACATTAAAGGCTGCTGAGTGTTCTGTTTCTGTAAACACTTCTGTATTCTGAATTAAGTACCATGCAGCTTTTCAGAGCCAAACTCTTCTAACTTCTGGGACAGGTAGTGACAAAACTTACTGAAATTTAGATGTTATACTTGATACAAAGTTCAGTGGAATTGCATGTGTAATGATCTTCTTTGGGGCCTGATCCAAAACCTCTTTTGAGCAACCTGTCACATTTCTGAGATGTCCTGGCGAGAACAGCCAGTTTGAATGAACACAGATTCCAGTATATTGGAGAACATAGTAATATTTCTGCAATTTGGCCATAGATTTGAATTAAACCCGCACTATCTTTCTTTTATTTTTAGTGACACATTTAGCTTTGCTCTGTCCTTTCAAGTTCTAAAAAGCTTTTAACCACAGATTGGGCTCAGTGGACTATTCCTTTGCCTTAGCAACTTTGAAACTAATGTAGGGAAAAGCATCAGGAGCAGGACAGATGGACTTGCAAACTCTCGTACTTCATCTCTGGACAGCTCTACCACTTAGGAGGGCCCAGTATTTCTGACTGTAATTTAGATGTATCAAAAGCCGTTATGAGTACTGGAGTAGCACAAACTTAGGAACATGTAATGATCTCAGATCTCACCTCCCTCAGGCCTCTCGGAAACAGTAATAATACCATATAGTGAGATTGCCTTGTATTTCCAGAACCAATACAAGCACCTTGATGAGATCTAGTGGGGCTCACGATGCAGATCTGAGGCTGGGAAGTAGAGGCTCTTGGCTTGTTTTTAATCTTCATCCTCATCACTTAATACCTTAATCTATTCAAATGCTGTCAAATATAAACATGGATTTATTCACCAAAGTCTTAGTTTTGTTGATGAATCTGTAAGCAATGTTCATTTGAATAAAGGAAGACAGAACAAACACTAATATTATGGGAACTTCCTCATCAGCATTCCATTGTCCAGAAGAAAAGAAGTACAGACACATTCTATGGGGCAGGTATGAAACAGTGTGTTAAAACAGGCAAGGATTGTATTTGTTTGTTTTGCTTAAAATCAGAAAAAGTCCCAAACAAGAAAAAATTCTCAAATTAACTTGAAGTTTAATTAGAGTATAATTAATTAGAGTATGTGAATTATCAGTCACCTGCATTTTGTACGGTTTTTCAGATTTGTCTTTTTACATTGAATCAGAATAGATTGCTTCCAGTTTTACTTGTCCAAAAATGTGAGTAATAAAAATTGAATAGGCATAGCGTGCTGAAATATATCAGCATAGATGTTTGTACCCGCTGAAAAAGAAAGGACATTATATTAGAAAGGTAACAGCCATGAATAATCAAATAAACTCTCTGTGTATATTGGGACTTAGAATAAGAGAGTGAAGAAAGAATCATTAGCAAACAAACAGCTGACAGAAACATGTTTATTCTTTATATCTGTCATGAGACATACAGCTTTTTTTCTGTTATTGGAAAAATTGAAGTGATACTGTCTTTTGTAATAAAAACTGTTTGTGTAGCTTTACTTCATTTGATGTACATACAGGAAGATAGTAAATCCTTTACAGTTCTTCAGAATAGCAATATCTATTACTAAAAATGAGTCCTTACTAAAAGCCACATAGTGACAATTACATACCTAATCTTGTAGATAATTTAATTAAAAAAAGAAAATCTAGAATAAACATACTCCTGTCCCTGTCTAAAGTAAGATGTTGTAGGAAGGTAAAATGATTTTCTCACAGCTTAGTTATTTAATCCTGTTCATAGTTTCCTTAATCTATTCCACTTTAGTTATCGCCCTTCCTTGAAACAAAACTGCAAAATAGGCTGAGACTGTGATTTTATTTCATTTCTAAAGATCTATGAACTTATTTTTGTAGATGATCATGAATAGATTTTCTATATTGATCATTGAACTGGAGTGAAGGATCACTAATAAAATACATTGTGTGCAATGTCTGAAGGCTGTAATATTTTTTACAATTAAAAAATTAAAGAGGATAGATTCTCTCTCTTCCTGTCCCTCATTATCTTTTAGTAGATACATAAAATATAATTAAAGATGCTGTTAAAATGAGAAGCTTACTCTCTGTAATTTCTGTTATGTTCCCCCAAGATGGAACAGCATGCTTGTATGAATAAAGTGTCTGTCAAGAATTTATGTTCCGGAGGGTGCAACTTACTGGGCTGGTGATGAAAAACAGTTGGTTTGACATAAAATAACTTCCTGAGAGTCCTGCTTGACTAAAGAGAAGCCAAACTGTTGCTGTACATTATGTGTTTAGTTTGTCGTTCATGCTCTGATAATGATACAGGAAAATACTTCAAGATTTATTAATTTATCCTTTGGTAATTAAAATCACATGACTTTGAATTACTTATGATACCAGTGCATGAGTGGCCACAGACTAGCACTTTTCTTTCGGTTTGTTTTTGGTTTTTTTTAAATGAAAATCCCAAACACATCTAAAATGACAATTTAAGTGTTTATGTCTCCTCAGTATAAGATGTTTTCTTGACTAGGAGACAATCTTGTTATAAAGATTATTGGTTTAGAACAAAACAACTTCCAAAAGCTAAACTACATGATTGAGGATCTACAAGTGGACTTGCTTTTTCCCTGCCCCATCTGTTTTGCCTGTTATATCCTGCTTGTGTAATGCCCATTACTGCTAACGAAAATACAGCTAGCTTCAAGTTCCCAAAGAAGTAGAGAAATCAAGTCGCAAGAGCTTAGGGACCTTAGAACATAAGTGACTTAAGTCCCAGGCAGTGTTTCACTGAAGCACTAGAATTAATAGGAAGCAAATGCAATATAAAGCTCAGAAACATTAAGTGGTCTGTCATCGTTACTGAGGTGAAGAATAAACTGTCAAGTATGTCAGGGAATTTATGTTAAAAGTTTAAAAACAAAGGTAGTATGTTTTTAATTTTAAAAGCTGTCTACTTTTGAATATATGTTTACTTTCTATCACATGAAAAGTCTCTCCACTGCTAAGTCTAGTATTTTCTCTGTAAATGGAAGGTATTTACAAGAAGACAGTAGATTTGAAGTAGATATGTAGGACTTATATTCAGGAAAGAAACAGTATGATCCTAAACACTTGAGATTCTTACTCCTATCTGTATTATTTTAAAAATTATACTGAGATGTGATCAGTCTTTGGAAATTGCCATCCCTATGAGAGGAGTAGAACTGATCTGTTGTGATCATGGCTGAAACACAGTCAGGATTACTGTCTCCCCTTGGCTCCATCTGTCATTGCATGTATGTATCGGCAAACGGGAACATACATACCTCCAGGGTATTCAAAATGACATAAAAACCCCACTAAATTGGATAAGTTGGTTTCAGATAGAAACAAAACAGGTTTTAATTCCATCTTTGACTTTTTTATTTTGCAAGGGTTAATCTTTTGTTCTTTCGTGTACATTTGTCAATTTTTATGTACTACTTGCCAGAGTTCAATCATATTTAAGATACCTTGGTGAGACAATGGAAAATAGAAGTCCTTCCTCAGAGGCAATTTGGAGTAAAGTCCTACTTAAAGCTGAGGTTAACTGCCTTACCTTTCTTTGAGAGGACCTGGGCAATAGCCACTTTACAAAGGAAATAGTGATATTTTTCTACCATACAGTTGTAGAAGCAAATATATTGAAACCCTTCAAGACAATTGCTTGTATCTTGGTAGATTGTTTTGCAAGGTTGTGAATGCCATTGCTTCCTAGTGGTGATACTTGAAAATGAATGTGCTAATGATCTTAACAAAGATTAATTGAACGAACCTTTGGCTCTTGATGAGGATTCTGGTGTTTAACTGCATATGCTCCAATATAAACTATTTAATGTGAATTGGTTTATTTTATTGATGGGAAGCAAGATAGGCATCCCCTTCTGTCCCGCTCTCCTTTGGAATTATTAACTCAAAAATTTCTTAAGGCATTCTTAGCACACTTTCAAAACAAAACATTTAGATGAAGAGTGCAAGTATGGAAACATCTAAGCACAGTTTTTTTTTCTCCCAAAGTTACAAAAATGACAGGAGGTGAAAGAGCATTATAATTAGAGACAGTTGAGTATTGTTTGTCAAAGGCATTATTCAACAAATTGTTGCTGGATAAGTTGAAACTTATCTTTGACTATTTCTATAGCTTGTTGGAGGGAGTTCTCAAATTATTTAGTGCATAAGAATGATGTAAATTGAACGCTTTGGCTGAATATTCATGTATTTTTTTTCACTGCTATTTAATTTGTTTCATTAAAAAAACTAAATCCCAAATTAAAAGCTTTACTTCCTTGTTTATCAGGAGCTACCAGGGCTCATTAGACATACATAAAACTTTATATCTCCAAAGCATATTGTGACTGAAGAGTAACAAAGACTTGGTTTTTACAGTGGCAATCATTCAGTTATTCTTGATTTTTGAAGCAGAATAAATGGATGGGTTAAACAGTCTTTTGAAAGACACCTAACATAAAAAAGTAAGAACTAGGTCCATTCACTAATTGTTGCTTTAAAAACAGTCTTCTTAATGAAAGAGAGTTTTTTCAAAGGTAACCTTTACTTTGAAATTCTGTTACTTTCTGGTTAAGGTAAGCACCATATTAATGCCTCTGATTTTAAATGTTGTACAAATAAACACAGATTATTCAAAGCTACTTTCATATAATACGAATGAGAAGTAAATAGGCTAGGATGGGATGCATATGAATCATGGAATCACTTAAAATTATTGTTACTCTACATGAAGACTTTACCAAGACATCTGGAATGAGTGACTGTGCTATTCTGGCACAAGCCAGTTGTAGGTTACCAATTTGCTATGACTTAGATATGTCTTTTTCCAACCTTTTCTTGTCAGCATCTGTTCCTGGGATGCAATAACCGACTGTCTAGTGGTACCCACAGCAGGATCTGCTGGCTTTCCAGGACAAATGATTAGGGAGGAACTACTGACAGTGAATAGCACCTTTCCTTCAGGTCTGCCACCATGGAGTGGAAGGGCATTATTCTTGTTGTGTAGGTAGAGAGGTTACTTCTAATGACCAGTTTCTTCTCCTCACAGGCTAGGTGAAATTTGTGTCTGTGCCAAAACTGCTTTACTTTCTCTTAATCAAAGACATGCCAAGACAGGATGCTCAAGGGTAGGATTTCATTGTAGCTAACGCTTTGGTTTTGTTTTCAGACTGAGATAAATTTCTATTTAAAGTTGTGCTTCTAGTGGTTTTAAATAACATGTAATGTTTAGGCTACTCTGAAAAAAAAACCAACATGCTATGTTTTCTTCCAAATAGACATTATTTGCTAGTTGGTCATAACTAATAAATAATTAGCTAAGTTATTGGGAGACATTACTAAGAATTGCACATTATTAGGGATTTTATAGTGCTGTATTTTTTTTTTAAATTGGTGCTTCATTAAACACATTACTTCAGGATGTGATTGCTCTGTGCCTTTATACCACTTGAGTTCAGGAAAATATACCTGCAATTGTGTCATTGTAAGTAACTTAGAAATACTATTGCTACTTGACACACTAGAATTTTTACTGTGTTTGTATTATTTTGGCATGTCCTCTATTCAGTTTCAGCACAAGATGTTCATTGCTTGCTTTTCTTCAAATGCAAATGAAAAAATACACTTTTAAAAAGATGGAAATTTTATTTGCTGCTTTACTAGATTATACAATATGGATTGATCTAATGTGTTGTATTTTAATGAAAAACATTAATTTATTTTGGTAGTGTGCCTACATTCATTTTACTTTCAAATTAGGTAAGAAAATTAACTATTGGTTTGAATGTGTGTCATTAACAGCATTGTCACAACAATCAACTCATTACCACAACCTCAGTCACAATCTAGTTTACTTTTTATACAGATTGGTGCTTATTTTAAGTCTGTAATTTTTTTTTTTTTATTCTACACTTTGCTTTTATATATCTTTCCTTGTTTCCATCTTTGTAGTATTATATAATATTTTTTTAGCAGTCTCCCATCTATGTGCTTCATAGAAGTATGAAGGATGCATGTGTAAGTACCACATTTCACCGGTGCCATAGAAGCTTGCTTTACATGTATATATGCAATATACAGCTAAAGTCCATATTGATATGTTAGTGTAGTATTTACCTCAGTACTTATGTGGAAGGCCTCAGAAAAGCTTCAGACATGTGATGCACCTGTCTGTTAATTGGAAGAGGTTGTTCTTACATGTCTTCATTTCAGTGGGTATCTGTGAAACATCCATCCTATCTGTCAATGTTGCTTGTCATCATAAGGCAGGAGAAAGAGCTGGATGAGCAAGAGAAGAAATTTCTACTTTTTTGTACTTTTTCTGTAACAACAAATTAATGTTTGTTCATTGTAGAGTTATGGGGAAAAAAAATGCACTTTCTTAGAGAAGATTTTTTGCTCTTTAAAAAACTTAATGCTTAGTCAAACATGTATTGTGAAAAAATCTCAAGTAGATACTCATGCATGAACTGTGAAATTCTGATAGCTTTTGCAGTGTACTGTCTCTTTGTGTGACACTTGTATTTAGAACATTTTAAAATACATATGCCCTGATTACGTATGGAAATATATTTTAAAATAACTGTGAATTAGTATGTATGTAAACTGTAACAGTATTACAGTGTGTTCTGAAAAATATGTAAAGACTGACATGGCCTTTCTACTTTTTTTTTTTCCATGATGCTGAAAAGCCTCAGTATCTATACTACACTTCATTTCTTTATTTTTTCCTGAATATTTGAGACCTTTCTAAATCATGAATATTTAGAAGAGCTGTATCTATAAACATGTTTTTATGCCTTCTCCTTTGAAGAAGATACTATAGCATGATATTATAATGGTTGAACTTCAAGGTTATTAAATTACTTACGAACCTGGATTTTTTTTTTCTGTCATTTTTTGTCATTTCCTGTGTGTATGTATGTGTCATATCAAATCAGAATTACAAATTATTGTGTTTTGTTTTAGCAACATTCCTTGTTTAGCTGGTGTAAAAATATATTAAAATGGATTTGCTAGTTTTGCTGTTCAGACAAGCTTTCTTTGCCTTTTGCTTAGAAAACACTTTTTTTCTTCCCCCCCTGAAAAAATTTTCAGCGTCACTATTGCTGTTGTCAGTTATGCATCACTGAGGTATCTGAAACCTCACCATGATGTACTTTTCAGAGATCAATTATCAAGCACGAACATTGTAGTAGGACACTCTCTGTCCAAATATGCATAGTATAAAAAATGCACATATAAATGGCTAAACTGAAATCCAGAATTTATACTAATAACATAAAAATCAATTCTAAGACCATTTTCATCCAGTGCCTGCTTTTATTGTGATTGATATAACTTAACATAAGTGAGGAAAGTTTTTGAGAGGCACTGATAAATACTTGTTAGTAAGCCATGATTTATTTTGTTAAAAAAATCATCTTGTAAAAAATAATAACTAAGAAATATATTTCTCACATACCAGTCTTATATTGGCTTTAAATTTCAGCACCTGCAAGTCTGGATCCCTTAACTCATTTAAATTCTGTAGCTGGTAAAAAAAAATCTGGCTAGTATTATTAGGGGGGGGGGGGTTGGAGATAAAAAAAAAAGATGGAATCTATCAGGATATTAACCGTTAAATTGTTTTTCTGTTAAATTTAGGAGGTATGTGATGTTCCTGAACTTAATGTGTCTAATGCATTGATACAGAGAGAGGACTATTTGGATAAAAATAAACTACAAAGCTTTATCCAGCAGAGCCATTAAATGTTGAATTTCTTTTATGTTTGTATACAGTGAGATGATGGATGAGAGGGTATTTGGTTTGGACTATATTGAAACTAATCTCCTAGCTTCTTCTTCCAAAAATTCAGATTCTGATAGTTCACTTTTAATTAGTTGAAACAATATTTAATTTGAACCAAAACAGAAGCTTGTTTTTTTTAAAAAAAACTTCTTTATTTGGTTTGTTGTTTTTCTTCCAATTTAAGGCAGTTTTGGGCTAATGCTGGTTAGGAATGGACAGACAGATTTCTTTTTTAAATGAAGGTTTCTTCTGTTCCTTATTTATATGAGTGTAATGAAAAAACCCTAATGTTTTCTGTGATTCATACTTCACTTGTTTTGTTATATGGCCATTTTGAATGTCAGAGAAAATACATCAAAAACATACTCTACATACCTCATTCAGAATGCAAACATGCAATAACACTAATTAATGTTACTGGAATTAAGATATTTAATTGAGTAGATAACTATTGTTGGTATTTTAGAGTAATTCATTTTAAAACTTTTCATGTGGTCTTAATGAATTGGCTTTTCCTGTCTGATTGGTGCTTTCTACTCTGGACATGTAAAGCTGTTTCAATGTTGAACTGGTGAGGATTGTTTTAACAGGAAGGAAGGTAGAATATGAGGCCTAGGCTGCTAATTAACCTTAATTAGGAGCAGTTTGTTTATAATCAGAAGTTTTATAGCCTACTCTAAGTATGCCAGTCCTCTCTGTGGTGATTCTTTTCAGAAATTCTATCAGATGAACCTTTTGAACACTTTGAATGCATGTTGTATCTGACTGTCTGTGGCATCTTCATGTGTGCAGAGAACAAAGCTTTCCTTTACACTGAAGGAAACCTGTATTTCATTGTAGAAGTAACTGCTGCTATAATTTTTATTTTGTTCTCTGTTATAAGGTCACTTCAGCACTCTACAGACATTTGAGAGGCAGAACTAGAACTAGCACACTGGTGCTTTTCAGTGAAAAAATAAGTCGTTTACAAAAGGTATGCTGAGGTTTTACAAGGTCTGAGGTCTAGGCTGTGACTTTATTTCTCTTCTTGTGGTGTTCGTCTTTTACACTTGCTACTTGAGAGGTTTGTAGTTGTGTCCTCCAGAAGGTACTGGAGACCTTTTGAAAGAACAGTAGCTATCAGAGAAACAGTAGAAAACAGAGATGCAATGACAACTAGACAGATTTTTGAGCTACCTGTAATATGGCATATTTCATATCCAGATATTGTGCTTTCCATTTCTGAAAGTCTTTCTGATGGGACTGAGGATGCTATGCATGTATAGAGTTACTTTCTCAAAGGTACAGGAATGGGATAAATGAAATATTTACTTTATATATATTTAATATTTTTATAATGTATATTTTATATGTAGTATTTTAAGTATCACATGTGAGGTACAGTAGGCACAGAAAAATGAAAGGGCATGTGACATCTAGGGAAAAAAAGCTTGAAAATAAATACAATATTTTGCCTTATATCATAGACATGATACCTGAAGAGACTGTTGCATTTAAAGGATCATTTTCTGTTTTCATTGGCATCTCGATTATCATCCTGTTAATCTAGATACAGGGAAATGGCTCATCTATATTGATTCCTGAAACCAGAAAAAGCAACCCAAGGAACAACTTAGACTTACCTGAATTAACTGAAAGGAAGAACAGCAGCAGCTTTATAGCACTTAAATTACAGCTTTAAATTAAAAAAAACTTACTTGGGAAAGTAAGATTCTAAGGTAAAAGCAAACATGGCTGCAAAATTGTATACAAATATTTCTTCTCATTTTACAAATGCTTTCATTTGAAATGACAGACTGTATTGGTCTATCTAGCCCTGAAATGTCTCACCAGAAAATACAGACTGAGGTTAAAGACTGGAAGAAGTTGTATACCTCTGTAGGTTTAGTACTCCCATTCATACTGCTACTTCCTTTTTAAATTTTTCTAATTACCATATGTTAAGAGCATGGGCATTCATCAAAGTATGTTTTTCTGGGTAGAGGTGATGGAAAAGGAGTTAAGGCTTCTGGAGCTAAGCCTTTTTGGTAGCAGTTTTGAACTTGCTCATCCTATGCAAACTGAAACAATCCCAGCTGGTAGAGGGTTCATGCACTGTGATTCCAGGTAGAGGAACAGAAGTGAAGCTGCTCTCCTTGATGTCATTGTCCTCTGGAGAAAGGATTATTGGAATAGGAGGCATTGTAGTGCCTATATGAAGACCCTGACATGAAATCGAAGCAGTCAGTAAGCACAAGCAAGAGAGCTTCCATGGCAGGAAGAGGCACTAGCTCCTCCAGAGGATGATTCTGGAATCTAGTGTCTGACTTGGTGAACCTCAGAACAGACACATTGCTAGAGGTGGGGCAGTCCCTTATCCTAATCACAGTTGGAGGAGCCTTAGGAGGGAACAGTCTTCAAGCAGATAATGCTGTTTGTGTTACAGTATACTTACAAACAGTGAGATAAACAATGTCCAGCCCCAAATGTCTTCATAGTGATGAATGCAATCTCTCCTTCCAGACTAACTGACCCTCACATAGTCTTATTCGTATAGGTGTTAGTTCATGGTTTAAAATCAAGTCAAGAAGCAGAGGAAGAAACTAGCACAACCACAAGTAAAGGGGAAAAGTACTAATGGAAGTGTGAGCCAGCAGGTTCATTCTAACACCTCAGTCTCCTTGTTAGGAGGATAAATGTCTATTACAGAGTTGGGTGTAAGGAAAGGCTGAGAGAATGGGGTTTGTTCAGCTTTGAAAAAAGCAGGCTTAGCAGAGGCATTAACACCATATTTCAGTATTTCAAGGGTGGCTACAAAGAAGATGAAGACTCCCTTTTTAAAAGGAGTCACAGGGAAAACACAAGGGGTAATGGGTACAAGTTAATCCTGGGGAGATTCTCATTAGACACAAGAGGAAAATTTTTTCAGTGAGAACAATCAGACATTGGAATAATCTCCCCAGGGAAGTGGTGGAGTCTCCAACATTGGACCCTTTTAAGATTCAACTGAACAGGGTGCTGGGCCATCTCATCTATACCATGCTTTTCCCAAGAAAGTTTATACCAGATGATCCTTGAGGTTCCTTTCAACCTGGTATTCTATGTTTGAAATTGCGGAGCTGTGTATGAAGGTACTGGTTTGTTCCTTCTGATTGCCCTTTTCTCCCATCTTTCTGTTGATGCAGTTAACTCTCACCTCAGGTCACCTCCTGGCTATAATAAATGAGTCCTATACAAATGAAGAGGTATTTAAAAAACGTATTTCCTCACTCTGCATTTTAGTCTGTAAAAGTCTGTCAGGTCTGATTTCCTTGATCGTGAAAGCCTTGTGTTATCATCCACTGCAGATCGTCAGCTGTAAAGGATTACTTGGTTTTGTCCTTTTCCTTCTGTAACAGCTTGCACGTAACATCACCCACAGACAGAGGTGCCACTTTTTGACCTAAGTAATTAAGAGATAAAAGCAGTTAGGAAATGATACAACAGTAGCCTGCCTCTGGAATATGCCACTTAACAGACGAATGCTTCAAAAACAGAATTTTCTTCTACTTTGTCTGTGCAACAACAGAAACCAGAAATTTAAACGTTTACTTACTGAGCGAAGAGACTGCAAAGAAATTCTCTTTCCTTGTCAGCTAAAGTGGTGAATTAAATGCCATTTCTTGAATTACTCAAGATGTGAAACAAACAAGGCTAAAAACGTGGTAGTCCAGATACCATTTCCTTGCCATCCTCTGAACAGATCTCATATGGTCCAGCTGTTGTAGGCAAAGCACCTAGCGAACGTCCTCCTGACAATAACTTTTAAACATGGACACTGTATTGAATTTTAGTAGAATTACAACATACAGGACATTTTTAGTTGTGTGGTTGGGTTAAAAAATAATGACATGTAGCTTAGTCTGTTTTTACTATATCATGGTGGTATTAATGATCTGTTTCTCAACTTGCAGTTTTAACGCTGAATTCTGGGGGAGAGGGTGTGTGTTGGTCTTCTTCAATGTCCTTCTGGAGGAGCAGAAGGACATTAAAGAAAATGTCATGTTATTAACATATGTCATGTTAAAGAGAATGTCATGTTATTCCAGACCAGTGGATTGCAGGTCAGGAATCCCAGTAGATGTATGTATGGATATGGAAAACTGACTGAGGATTTAAAACTTTGAGAATCATATGTATCACTAATGGTTTTCTTTAAGATACACATTTCTGTGTAGTCAGTAGCTTTTGGAGAAAGAAGGAAAAAAAAAAAAACCCAAACAAAAAAACCCTTTCATTTTTTAATTTGGTGTAACATTTTCTTTCTTTTCATTTGTCTTCAGAAATTAGTCACAGATATAATAACTAAGTCTCAGAAGTTAATTTTGTCCTTTGAAGAAGAAAAGAGGATGCTGAAATTGGTGTTCTACCTATTTTTCCTCTTCATTTTCCATGTGCGTTATTTCCTACACAAAGTGTTGCCTTTCATATTTGTGTTGCTTACTTTTGGCAAGATGGGGAGTACTTAAAGAGATTAAACAGAACAGTTACTAAGTAAAGTCTCTCAATACTATGTCTCTTCCTAATGTGAGAAAATGCATGCATGCTTCAATTTAAATGAGAGATGTGAAAGACAGGTTTTTACTATATCACAGTACTGTAGAACACGACGTAGATGTGTTGGAGCAACATGATGGTATATTGGAACAGAGAGTAAGAATGGACATGAAGAAGCAAGGTTGTTGTGTGGAAATGTATTAGATCTTTTTATTGCATGCTTTGTAGCCTTTGAAGAATTCTTATGGATCTGGAATTGGTGACCATTATTTGACATATCCCCAAACCGGTGTTTCTTCATTTTCTGGGAGTTGAGTCCATCTTTTTGTTCTACCCCCCCCCCCTTGCCCCGCCACACACACACACCCCCCTCATCCCCCCCAGGATGTGGAATCATGGTTAATAAATGTAAAGTTCTCATTGAAGACAAATAATGTCTTCCACTTCATATTAATTCTGAGAGTATAAATAAATGTAATGAGAGGGGAAAAAAAGGCTGCACTTTACAGAGTTTTGGTCAGCTTATTATGTAAGTGTTCGTCTTCATTGGCGCTAGGAGATGCATCTTTCTGGTACAAGCTAATCTTATGCAGTTTCATACCTTGTAGTAATCTAGTTGAATATTTGTCACCTTTTTTCAGGGCCAGGAATTGTGGTGTGGTTTGCTTTTATTTCCTTCTGTCTTCTTTTTTTGCCATCAGATAAAAAGAGGAGATCAGATCAATACTTAAAAATGAAATGCCCACATTCTTTTTTATGGAAGAAACATGATGCTGGAAGGTAGAAATATTTTTAAAAATGCTAAAATTGATACTGTTTGTTAATGTTTGAACTGTGAAAGCATGTATAATGTGATTAAGTCTAATTAGGGCTATTGTGTAATAGTTCTTATTTATTAACCTTGAAGAAAGAGTAGAAATAAAAACTACTGCAGAGAATTTTGTAGGAGATTAAATAGTTCATTACATAGTTTTAACTGTGTTGTGGTTTAACCCCAGCTGGCAGTTCAGCACCATGCAGCCACTCACTCACTCCATTCTGGTGGGATGGGGGAGAGAACTGGAAGAGTAAAACGGAGAAATCTTCTGGGTTGAGATAAAGACAGTTTAATAGGTAAAGAAAAATCCATGCATGCAAGCAAAGACCATCAGCAGGCAGGTGTTCAGCCATCTCCAGGCTGTGTGTAATGGTTACTTGGGAAGAAAAACTCCATCACTCTCAATGCATCCCCTCCTTCTTTCTTCTTCCCCCAGTTTATATGCTGAGCCTGATGTCATATAGTATGGAATATCCCTTTTTTCAGTTGGGGTCAGCTGTCCCAACTGTGTCCCCTCCCAACTTCTTGTGCACCTTCAATCTACTCGCTGATAGGGTGGGGTAGGAAGCAGAAATGACCTTGACTCTGTGTGAGTGCTGCTCAGCAATAACTAAAACATCCCTGTATTATCAACACTGTTTCCAGCACAAATCCAAAACAGCCCCATACCAGGTACTGTGAAGAAAATTAATTCTTTCCCAGACAGAACCTCCTCCTGTGTCTGAAATTAATCCTGTTTTGGGTTGTTACCTTTACTTAGTTTCTTACTAGTAAATATAATAACAGAACTTCAGTATTTTTAGCCATTGGAACCATAAAATTCCAGATGATTAAGGAGACAATTTCAATAAAAGACAGAATTTTCAATTCTGTGGATGTTGCAGTGAACATGTTGCACTGTTGACACAGTGTTAAAAAGCAATCAAAACACATCTTTTGTCTCATTGTTCTACTGCCTCTTTTTTCCTTTGAAAAACTGAAGACCAGATATGAAAGAAACACAGTAGTCAAGAGAAAATAAAAATTTTGCATCTAAGGAAGAAGGGTCTGTGATTACAGAAATTACTAAAAAGCAGTCATACTTTTTGCTATGCTATGCTTTCAATGAAATGGCTACTGTAATTTTATTCTAAACTTTTGCTTTTATCAAAGGTGTACAAAAAGGAGACAGTGCTTTCTTAAGTCCAATGGTTGCACTTACACTAAGAAAATGGCCAAATAAGGCTTTCATGCAGAAATTTGCATTATGTGTTAAAAGTATTTTCCATAGAAGCAACTATTAATATATTCAGACCTTTAAAAAAAAAAAAAAAAAAAAAAAAAAAAGAAAGTTTTTAATTTTTACTGTGATTTGTGGGAAACTAAGAAAACTTACTTTTAAAAGATATAACTCTTCAGGGGAAAGCAGAGTGTGGGAATTGTATGTTCGTCTGTAGACTCTTGCAAAACAAAGTATTTTGCATTAAGGGTTGCAACGTGTTCGGGGTTTTGTTTGTTTGTTTGTTTGCTTAGCCAAATGAAAGAAATATTTATGTATTTGACATATGTATTTAATAAATTAACATTTCCACCAAAAGATACCCACTTTCATTCCCATCCATAATGTCTGCAGATTTCTCTAAATATGCACTGGGGGCTGAAATACACTCTCTGTAAGCAAATGCAGTCTATTTAGCAAAGCTACAAGTGGTAATTTAGTTCTAGTTCCTTTAGTGTAAGAATTATGTGAATTATGCAGACACAACAAACCTTTTAAAGAAAATAAATCTGTGTACAGCAGGTGATGTTTATATGTTTACTGTGACACAAAGGTGATTGATTTTTAAAGAAGGGCATCATCTGCTACTTATTTGCATGCATTTTTTTTTCCTTTTATAGCAGTGTTAAATTACTACCACATCGGAAATCCTTCTTGTTAGCATTACAGTTTCAGTGATCCCATGAAACACTTGGTGTCTTCTTCAACACACCATTATTTAGTAAATAAAACATCACCTTCTGAAATTGGTCCTTGCTTTGGCAGAGGAACACACATGAGATGAGTTTGAGAACAAGCAATAAACAGATGTGGAATGTGCTACTAGGTATGGCAAAATCTCAGAGTATTTTTCCAGAATCTGACA
>WUAM01000322.1:230091-242277 GCA_024336885.1 Actenoides hombroni
ATATTAACTTGATATTTCAGGCCTGTTTCTAGTTTCTGTGGGGAACCAGAATGAATATTTCCAAGTTCTGTCCTGCCAATCTATTGAGACTTATCCTGCAAACCTAATACAGCTGAATGATGCATTTTATTACTCCTTTTGTACTGTTAAGAGATAATTTTTGCTATGCCTTATGTTTTACTTCATCATAATCAATTATCTGTGTACCTAAGCATGAATTTGGTAAGCTCTATCACAATTCGCTCTAATATATTTATGCCTGTTATTTCTAAAATCAGTTAGTGTGGATACACATATAGTAAATTACTTAAGATGTTAATATTTTTCTGCTTTAATTTGCAAGCAATGCTTTCCCAGTTTCTAACAACAATTTTCATCCGGTTTAGAAGAGGATACTGGGGAGCAATATTTCTCTCTTCACTTTTTCTGCAGTAGATACTTTCATTTACGAACAATCAAGTAATATGCTGCAGTTGAAATTCTGAAAATACAGATTTTTACTCAGTTTTTCTAAATGAAGTGCTTACTTCTTTCAAAGAGTGAAGTACTGGAGATTGTGGCAAAAGTATACCATTTACACATACATAGACATGAATAGACACACACACTTATTCTGACATCTAAACTACCTGGCATTTATTGTGAAGTACTTGTACTGAATTTTGTTAAAGTGAAAAAAGATTACTTTGTGGAAAACAAATACGCTTCTGCAGAAGAGCCTTCAAAAGGTAATCTATGTGTGGTGAAGTTATGATGATGGCGTATTCCTGATCCTCAGTGAGGTAACTGTTATTTTGCAAACAATTATTTAGAAGGAAATTGTAATTCTAATTTTTGAACAATGTATTTTGTTACTTTCTCTACAGAGAAAGACATCACATATTTTACGATATACTTAGAGATAATAATATACATTTATAGTGTTTTCAGAAGTGATTTTAAATAAAAGTGGGAAAGCTGTTGATGTAAGCAGCTTCTATTGTTGAATTTCTCATCCAGTTCTTGAAAGCCATCTCTTGCCAAAACACCATAAAATTAAGATCCAATAAGCAAGTGTCAGCCAGTATTTTAATAAAAACACTTGAAGAGGTAAATCATTAGAAATTAATTCGGTATATACCCAAATCATAACTAGATACTAGGAAAACTAGATACTTCCTATCTGGTAACCTGGTAGATATGAACTTCTGTTTGTAGACTGTCACAAAAACTCAGGTCCTGCTTTCATACCATTGAATCAAGAGAACTTCAAGTAATTCAAAAACACTCCCACAAAATCTAATTAATGATAGATTAACAGTGGTGTTAAAGTGGGGATTTATGTGTATTCAGTAGCTCATGTCTGTTGGTGAAACCTGAAGAACGCAAATAGAGGTAATGAATTTGCAACTTCCAAAGTCATAGCAGCTCCAAGAGGATGCTGTCCCACTGGAATGAGAGTGCACAGTGATTTAATATACTCTTTAAAAATAGTAGGCAGAGTGCCTGCAAAATTTGGTCTGTACTGTTAATTTTAACTATACCATATGTTTAATCTTTTTGTCCTTTTCCGAAAGACAGTCTGAGAGAACAGTGTTTCTGTGAAGCTGAAAGACCTTGTGATACACATTTATAGGAAACTGTGAAAACAAGGATGACTTTATCATAAAATATGGCATGTCTTAAGCACTCAGTAAAAGCGATTGTCAGAGAAAATCCCGTTCTCCTCTTCCCCCACATCCTGATTGTATCTATAATTAGGAAATGATAACAAAATGCAAATTATAAGTTGATAAGAGATATCTTATGCCAACTACAGCATGTCTCAAAATCCACTAGCAGTTAACTATTCTTTCATTTTCTTTATTGTATCTTTTATCAAATACAGCATTTGGAGTGGATGTAAGGATGGGTAAATATCAAGTAAACTTAGTAATACATACCATGAATGTTCAAACTACAAGTCTTCGTAGCCTATACACTTACTTAAGTTTGTTTTTTACATAACGTAAGAGTACAATCTCTAGATTTGCAATGCTACATAAAGATGAATCAGATGTTCTTCCTGTGTTGGCAAATATAATAATGAGACATACCTTGTTTACTTTTGCAACTTCTAAGGCCTTCATTAATTTTCTTCCTTTTAGTAACAAAATACTCAAGATCAAATTTAGCTAAAGCTGTCTGGCAAAAAAAAAAATAAAATTCAGTCACTACCATAATAGAGATGTATGTGTGTTACACATACATCTACATAGTTTTACAAGAGGCAGGGAGTACTAAAGTGATTTGAAGCAAACTATTTGTCCTTAGACTTTTTATTTTAATACCCTACTGCTTCCAAAAAGATCTCTGATATTGGTTTAAGGAAGATAAATTGCCTAGAAGAGAAATGCTCTTTCCTTCCATTTCCTGAGTTCATAATAGAAATACACTGTGTTCTGTTGAACACACCTTTACTCTTCCATGTAGTAGCCTTGTGTTTTTGTGGGATAATCCTGAAGAGGAGACTTGTGGAGGAAGTAAAACATCACTGATAGACAGAAAAGTTTGTTATTTGAACAGTCCTGAGATGAACGTTTTAGGAACTAAAATCTTAACTTTTCTTGCAAATAATCACATACATAAGTATTTCAGTGTTGATCAATTAAAATGCTCAGATTTAAAATTAAAATATTTTAATTTATCACTCTTAAAAAATTATCCAAAATGTATTTTGAGTTTTGTTTGCAGAAATCAATATGCTTAATTTGGAAAAATTCTACTCAAAGTGAAGTAAATATTGAAAGTCTGTGTTCATAGAAAATGGTTTTGTTTTCACAAACCAACATTTTTTGACAGAAGAATACCCCTCAGAAACTCTTATTAAAAACCCCTCTACTTAAATGGAGAATGAAATAAAATACACATTTTTAATCTTCTGGAGTGATACTGCTGCTGTTTTTGTATCTGAATAATGGCATGTGACATACATTCACATTTTATTTTACCTTCCTTACTCCATCAAACAAGCTCTTTGCATTTTTCTCCACTTAAATTATTTATTTGCACTTAAGTGATCAACAGCTGGCTTCTAAACTTCACAGTAAGCTCACTTGTAAATCAGTGCTTTGCTCATGCAGCTTGTGTATGTAACACTCTTCTCTACACATATAGTCCGCGCTTTTTGCAACTATGAAGCATGAGCTGTACTTTGTGCACTTCATCTGCAAACACTGCTTTATTTCCTATCTCTTTGGCTTTTATTATTCGGCCATACTAATGTGCATTGTGATGGCATAGGAAAGTTCTTATACCTCTCTTCTGGCAACCATCTGTCGTAGTCTGTGCCCATTCTGTGCACCGTAAGCAGTAGTTACCTGTAAAATAAACCTCCGGGGGTTCGTGGCTGTATTTTGAAACATGAAAGAAATGTTAGTGGAAAGATATTAGTGTTCTTGTTCCCCTCATTTAAGCTCTTAATATGAGAGAATCTCTCCCAAAATAGTCACAGCACTCTGAAATTGCATAAAGCTCATGAGTTGCTAGCTAAATCTGCTGCAAATTAAAAGAACTACTAAGGTTATTTTAAATTATACTGTTAATATTACCTAGACTTTCTCTCAGAGGTGTACAAGGAGTTTAACTACTGGATGAAGTTCAGTCTAAAAGGACTCTGAGAAAGAATTAGAACATGACTGGCCAACTATAGAACAGTATGCAAAGAAAACAACCTGCAGCCAAAGAGAAAAAATGGATTTTCACCGTGATACTAATACAAGAAGCTGATGAGCTGCTCTGTGCTCATCACTCTGTTCCCTTATGTGAACCCGTGTCCGAAAGGTTAATGATAATTTCTGCCTTGTCAAATCCTCCCCTTCTTCCTGATTATCTTTGCACCACTGATTCAGTCATCTGACATTCTCTTGCAGTGTTGCAGAGTAATTCCCGCCTTGTGGCTTTTTTTTTTTTTTTTTTTTTCCTTATAGAGACAGGGAATGGATTCAATACAGAAATACATGTTGAATAAGCATAAGATTATAATTCTAGGAAGTTTCTTTATGACCAAATGCATTTATATCAGCAGAAGAAAAAGGGAAGTAGGAGGGAAACAAATGAAAGGAGGTGATTGGGAAGAGAGGATGTGTTAGGGAAATTATGTTCTGCATCAAATGTCTAGAGGATGGGGATGTGGAAAGTTGCTCTGGTTGTGTCACTTCCAGGAGATTCCATGAAATGATTAAGTCACCTGCAAATAACAGCACTGGATCCTTGTGAGTGTTCTGTCATTGTGAAAGGAGCACACACAAACACTGAATGTTTTCCGGGGTTATGTAAAATTTCTTTTTTCCCATCAGCAGTCAGAGGTGAGTGATGTGAAATAAAAATAAAAACAAACAGCAACAAGTAACAGTAGTGGGGAAGGTGGGAATATTTTATTAACTGTCTGGAATAAAATCTTCCATATATTAGGAGCACTCTGCTTTGTCCCAGCAAAACGGTATAGTTCTGAAGTGAATGCAAGAGTGCAGTGTGAGATAGTCAGTGTGGGAGATCCTCTCGGGATATAGACTGTAACAGTTCCTGCAGTGAGTCTGGGGTGTCAGCTCCTGCCAACAACAGCCACGTGTTAGCAGTTTTAGAAAATCTCTAAGGCAGCCCATCATATTAGCATCAGAGAAGATGGTAGGGGAGGACTCCCTTTGCAGATCCTCCCCCAAGTTTTTGGAGTGTGCTGGAACTTCAGTTGTTTTTCAGTTAACATGAAAGGTTGGGTTTATGTGCTTCAGCTATGATTCTTAATAGTTAAAAAATGATTATAGCTTATTTATTTTTATATTTTTCATTTCTTACAGAGAGATTTGTTCTCAAATGTGATTATCTCAAAGCCTAGCTCCCTATGAAGCTGCTAATGATGCATGATAAAAGTGATGTGCTTGCTTCAAGCTAGTGATTTGATTACATTTCTCTTAAAAATAAAATAAATGCATTTTAATGTACATTTATAAAGGAATGTAAATACTTCATATTCTATAGATGAAGAACAGTTTCAATAAGCTTTACTTTTCCAGTTATCCCATTTCCCAGTGGCAACTGGAACATTTCTCTGTTTGAAGAGAAATGAAAAATATTCCTACTTATGTATTATCTTCCTGAATCTGAGTATGTTTATAAATACATACTTATAAAGGGAATTTATGCAGTAGTCACAGAGGCACATCATTTATTAAAAACAATTTTATTTATGATATCTATATATTTTTTAAAAATACGTTTCTAAATGAAGAATTTGCAAGCAACTAGAAGCCGCCTGTCATTATATAAGCAGTTGCAATACATAAGTACAGAATAAGGCAATGTTAGAAACACTAATCAAAAGAGAAGATATGCACAATTCAAGTTTTTTATTATTTCTTCTGTATGCTCCTGACTCTTGCTTTTCTTTTCGTAAAGGACTTGCGTTATTATTGCATCACTTCCTAAACAAAAAAAAAAATAAATTTTATAACTGATCATCTCAGGAGAAGGGAGATACTAAAATGCAGTTTCATTTGCTTCCCTACTGCTTAATTGCATATAGATATGAAGAGAAAGCAGGGCTGTGCCTGTAAGACATAGACCCAGACTGTGAGAAGCACAGCCACCTTACCTCAGTGGTAATGCAGGGAGGTATTGTGTGCCTCAGGGAGGTAGGGACAAAAAGAACAACTCATTCAACAGGAAATGTGCTTAGAGCAATGCCCTGAGAAAGCTATCATCCACTGCTGAAGGTGATGGGGAAGAGGAATAGTTTGGTGCCTCTAATGGCTTGCATTGTTTGCAAGTAGACATTCCTATTTGTGCTACAACTGTTCATCTGACTGCTCTAATAGTTGTAGCTGTGCCTCCTCCCTGTGTATGTTGCTTTTAATGATGCCCTGAGAATGACTTCTGACTGTATAAATTACATAGAAAAGATCACGACATGCCCTCCATACTGGACCTCCTCTGTCATCAACAGTGAATTGTAAGAGCACAACAGTGGTGGTTATAATTTGGGGAAAATTCACAGTATGACTGATTAGATTTTCTTTTGACATTTTAATCATCATGAAGGCTCATTGCTGCTTTGTTGCACTGAAACCTTTGTGAATTGGATAATAAATACATGTCATATATTTGAAGGATGACTCCTTTCCCTGAAATTAGTTAAGCTTGACTAAATGTTGAAAACACTACAATGCCATCAGTTGGCAAATGCATTGGGTTCTTAGAAATGTTTTTAGACTGTACGATGCATTTATTTTAAAATGTCATACAGCACTTATTTTAAAATCAATACTGTATATTTTCTTGACATGTAACTGCTAATGGACAGTTTATTTGAACAGGTAATTACTATGATAACCAATTTAACATATTGTAGCTTTCCTGAGAAGTACTTTTGGGAACTGACTATATCCCAGTACAATTTAAATGGATTTCAGAACAACTTGCAGTGGATTTGGATAATATCCTTTCCATCAGCATCTAATTGGCAGGAAACAAGATTAATAGAACACAAGGAGTTCTTAAAAAAGCCGATTGTTTGTAAGTGTATTAAAACACCGGAATAACTCTGCACAGCATTACACAGCACCTGCTGTGTAAATAGTCCCATTCAAGCTACTGAGACCAGTGAACCAAGTAGATTTAACTTTCAGAGATGGCTAACTACCTGATGAAAGTCACATAGGAAAACATTCTCAGACTGCGTGTCCTAAATCAGTAGATACTTTTTGTGAAATTCAGACAATTTGTCGATATCAATGTCTTAACTTAGGAGTTGCATTTCTACAAACACTGATAAAGAAATTTGGGCTTTATGTTCTAATAACAACCCAGGCATTGTTTTTAAGTTGACATTTGCTGTGAGCTTTTAGGACCAATTTTCATACATCCAATTGTTTCTGTATAGTGCCTATTTTTTAATATCCTGCTTGATATATGTCTAGTTTGCAAAAATATGTACACAACGTATGTCTTTTCTATTTGCTACTTGTCCAAAACAGTTTTAGCAGAAATTAGTATGTAAATAGTGACTAGTATTAATGTTGACATTAGGCTGAAATAATTTGTTATACCCACTCATCTATATTTCGCATGCTGATCATGTTGAAAATCAATGAAATATGTGAAATTGCAAACGACAAAGTGGAAGCATTTGCAATTCTGTCCACAGACTAACTGTCTTAATCTTCAAAAAAAATTCCCATGATACTGAAGGACAACAATCTGAGATCTAGCTATGTGAAATTTGTCATGCCCACAAATGAAGATTTTTACCTTCTGTAACAAAATTCACATAAGGGGTTCAAATGATAAAACAGCCATAGTGATGTGTACCCATTTCTGTTGTAGATGCTTTGCACACGCTGATTTATATCCACAATATTGCATGTATAGTGTGTAAGTTTGTGTTGGTAAAACGAGAAGAGGGAACTAAGCAGTGTGGCTGAATTGCTCAAAGTCACTTCTATGAAGTTAGTAACTAGAAGTCAACCATTTTTGTATTTGTGCTGCAGACCAATCATTCCCAGAATCCTATCTGGGTGATTATCTCTACCTTACATTACAGTGCCTTTCTTAAAGGGCATTGAACTCCAAGCTTGATTTATGGTAACACATTACTTTCTGTGACAGGAGCATAAGCTCCAAGTGAACAATTATTTAAATGTTCTCAGATGAGAATCATGCTCTCGTCATCTATGCTTGATGTACAAACATGGTCTCCTGACTGTCTACGCTTTTGCCCATCTGTTTGGATGGCATAATGCCTGTTCTCAAGTAGGTCAAAACCTTGCCTTAGGGCATATATGCCAGGCAACAATGGCTTTCAGTGGAAGACTGCATAACCCTGAAAGTGTCTTCACTTCTGCAGGAAGTTCTTTTGTTGGTGTAGGATTGAATTGTTAGCTCCTCAGGTTTATATATTTATCCTCAGATATTGCAAAGCGGTATCTGAACAATAGGGAGGAAAGGGAGAGAATGGCCCAATATGATGGAGACAGAGCAAGAAAGAATCTTTCTTTGTTTTTATCTCCTATGAACTCTGAGAAGAACAGTATAGTTGTAATGTTTTAAAAGTGTGGAACCTGCCAGGCCAAGAGGAGAATCTGGTATCATGTCTGTTGTGTTAGGTTTCTCTGTCTACTTCTACTCACATATTCAGGCTCCCAAGGCTGTAAAACAGGAGGATGTTGGTCAATGCACACACCTCTGATTTTTCAAGAAGACTATTTAGGAGGTCTTCTTCCTGAAGGAGGTATCACATACAGAGAGAAGACTGTCTTAAAATAATTCTCATCTAGGAAATTAGTGAGTATATGTACATAATTTTAATTAGTCTGGCCTTAATACTTGCCTTATTTATATCTGATGCATGAAAAAAGGCAACATACAAAATGTAGTAATGGAATTGATATGTCGTATGACTTGCTTGGTATGTACACTCATCTATAGACAGTGACATACATATCTCTTTGCAAGAGATAGTAAAATGTGTAAAATGTCTTCTGGCTCTTTGTCAGTGTTGGTCTTCTCTCAGGAGAGTAAACAGTGGCCAATGTTCTCAATGCAATGGCTGCTAGCGATTTAATTTTTCCGTTACAAAATATTTGAGATGCTGTCGTATTTATTTTATTTCTAGCCATTATATACTAGCGTAGCAGTACAAGCACAAAAATAATTAAAATCATGGTTCAGGTTCAATAGCCTCAGTACCCTGAAAGTCACTGAAAGAATTTAGAAAGGGCATCTGTCCTATTTTTTCCCCTACAGTTTTGAATCTTCAGGGTTTTCTCAGATAGGTACTGACTGAAATCGATATTCACATTGATGTGCTTATTGCAAAAAAAACCCAAACCCAACAACACTAAAAGCTTCTGAGTTTAAATATTGCAGAAAACTCCTTACAGGTTATAGTGCACTAATTCCATGAAATGTAAAGAAATATGCAAAGTGCCCTCTAGTGTAAAAAACCTAGTGATACCTGTTTATAGAGGCAGTATAATATATACATATAATATCATCCATTCTATTTTTGATCTAGTAAGGGCATGGCTAGAACTGAACTATTTTATTTGTGCTGGTAGTTCATAACTGATTTTTTTCACTAGCATATTAGTCTGATTTATTGATTATAAAAGCACATTCAGGACCACTACCAGAAAAAAATCAAACAAAACAAGACTAAATAGCTCAAAATCAGCATTAGGTGTATTCTGTCCTAAAGAAATATTAGCTGCCACTATGAAATAGTGTTGGTCTTTGGACAATGTTAGTCCTGTTGGCCTCTGCCAATCTGTTGTGTTTCTTCCTCTTGTTCCTGCTCACTCCATGCTATGTAGCTTGAGCTGAAGTTGCCAGTGTCATTGCCTGTTTAGAACAGACAAACAATTTGAGGAGAGCTAACATAATTCATCAGGTGCTCTTTTCTATCTGTAATCCAATGCAATCTTTTACATATATTATCCAACTTCTCCATATGAACTATGAATATATATTTGTATAAAACTCAAGGTGGGCGGTCCAAAGTGCTTAAACCGAGAGAACTAGTCTCCAGATTAGTTTTACCAGTGGTCTTGTTCTGTAAAGTGATTCAATACATCTGCATACTGGCTTGGAAGTCTTAAGACAGCTAGTAGGAAATGTTACATGTCAGATAATTCTGTGTACATATGTGACCAGTGCTTCTCAGAATTATTCAGCACTCAGTTGTCTTCTGAGATTACAGGCTATTGTTTAGTAGTCTAAAGTTTAGAACAGGAGATTTGGGGTCTTCTTCTCAGCATGGATCCATAACTGTGACACCCTAAGTGAATAATCTAGCCACTAGACTACCAGCAGCTATTGGTGGGGCCTCTCAGCATCCTGCCCAGGGAAACTATGTACTCTGCAGCCACTAGTGGAAGAACCTCTCAAGTGGAACAAGGGTGAGCTGGAGCACAGCACAAGTTTGGAGAGACCAGACTAGCAAGGGGCAGCCCAACAGATCCATCCCCTCTTACTTGGGCTCCTAGCATCACACAGAAAACCACTGAAATAACCTTTCAACCAAGTGCCCTAAATTCTTACAGTGCCTTTGTACCAAGGTTCATCTTGCTGGCCTAGTTTCTGGACCCTTGTATGGTTTTGCAGTCCCAGCATCAGCAAGAGCCATTGCAGGAGCTCTCATTCAGAACAGGCATTTGCCTGGAAAATAAAGCTGACTTCTTGAATTGGGAGCTCGAGTTCACAGCCTCATAGGCTATGTTAGTGTTCTTGCCATTAGGAAATGAGTTCAATGCAGTATGATCACGTTATGATAGCATATTGTCTGTCCATATACCTCAGATACATTTAAGCTTTCTTCAGGGACCTACAGATGAAATCTGTCCTTCCAGTAATGAAAAAAAGGACTGGGCAGTTCTGAGTCCTTGAATGCATCACAATATACCTCCATGAAACAGCAAACTGTCAGAGAATCAAAACCACGTCACAGTGATATAAACAATTTCCCTGATGGTTCTTCAGAGCCGCTTCAAAACCACTTGCCAAGCTTGAAGATATATGCAGTGTTTTGGATATTCTCAGAGCAGTTTAGAAGGATTTTACAAAATACCTTTTTGTTTGCTTTCTCTTGCCATAACAGAAAAACAGCAGGCATCATCCAGAGAAGCCTAAACAGTTGTGATCAAAACGTTAGACCAAATCTTTCTTAATAAAATTCAGGAATGTGTACTACAGATGTCTCAGGGTATGTTAGCAGCATGTGGCCAGTAATGATAGCATTTTGCAGCCCAGAGAATTGTTACAATAGACCGCAGGAAATGAAACGGCCTACTCTGAACCACTAAGGGAGAGCTGTTTTCTGTTTCCATTGCCCTAATAAATGATGGGCTGCAACAGATTTCACAGTTTCATCAGAACTTTCAATAGACTTATCCCTCTAAAATTTCAGACCACTCTCCTTTAAGAATGTGATTAATTTAAATTATATAGTCTGGAGGTCAGTCTGCAGAGGAAGATCTGTAGAGGAAGCCTTAGGAAAACTATGGCTAAATGTTAAGGTTAGGGACTGTGAATAATCCTCTATACTTTTCTTCCTAAATTTAATCCTTTCAGTGGCAGCATTATAAGGGGCACTTATGATTTGCTTCACATGCCTGTTATTAATACTAAGTAGGAGCCAGTCTTTTTACAGATCTTGCAACTTCCCAGTCAGCAGGTCATCGTTTATGGATGCTATTCTGAGATACCTAATTTCCTGTGCGCTCTGTGAAGCCTTGGTGCCTAATACAGGATTTTGGATTCCACCCCAGTGACCAGGTGCCTCCAAGTTACTCATATAAGCTCCTGACATTTTTTTTTTAATGTTTTGAGTCAATCACTGTTGAACTTCAAGGTGTTATGTCCAGTGACATGAGGTAGCTGGATGTTAGGAAACAATAGAGTGAAGAAATCCCTGATCAGAGACAAATTACATGAGGAAGAAAAAGAGCAATAAGTGGATTAATTTTACTTTTAAAATTTCAGAACTGAAAAAGTCAGCAGTATAGGTCAAACCTATGCAGATGTGTATGTCATGCTTCATTTAAATACATTGTTAAAGAGATTTAATAGGAGTAACATGTAACAATGAATTCAAGAGTGACTTCTTTTGAATTATACAGGTGATCCTGCTTCAGCAGAGGGGTTAGACTAGATGATCTTTCGAGGTCCCTTCCAATCCCTAACATTCTGTGATTCTGTGTAAAAGTATTTCACAGAACATTGAAACTTTGCATAGAAAACAGTCCTGTTTATCATCACATGAAACATCTGAAATTAATCACTGTTGATAATAAGAATTCTTGTAGATAATAAAGGAACTATTGTTCATGTCACAGGAAAATCAGTCATACTCCTGAAATGTATGTGACTGTCAGGCTTAATCATTCCTGGATTCACTGGGTATGTGATAAATCTGATAAAATGTGATTTAGTCTCATGAAATTAATTCAGGCCAGTTGCTGGTACTGAAAATCACAAGTGCTCAATCTGTAGCCATCTGTGGCAAATAGAGATTTTTACAGTAAAGGTCAAGTATTAGTTGTTCCAAAAACTGTCCTACCATTTGAAACAACTCTTCTTGTTGTTAGTCAGTGGCTGTATTAAAGGGGCGGGGGGGGGGGGGGGGGGGGGGGGGGGGAGACACACTGTGCGGGTGGGAAGAAGGACACCCCAAAA
>WUAM01000322.1:242377-255155 GCA_024336885.1 Actenoides hombroni
ACCGTTAAATATCTTCATAAGTGATCTGGAGGAGGGGTTCAAATGTACCCTCTTGGCGGTTGCTGAAGATACCAAACTGACTGGGGAAGGGGACCCTTCAAAGGGGGAGCCCCCTTGAAGGAGGACCGGGATGGGCTGAAGGGGGGGGGAGCGTGGGGGAGGATAATCATGCTGTGGTTATCAAGAAGCAGCAGCACAAATAAAAGCATCTTAAAAAATGTAGGTTAAATCAAAACTTGAAGGGAGGGAGGTCTGTTATTTGGTCTTCCTGCTACCATCCCTACTACTTCTGCTGCCTTTGACCTTCTGTGATAGAAGTGGTAAAAATTATAATGTGAATCTCAATGTGCTGCATTTTTGACTGCTATTTTATTATATGCATCCCATTTTCAGTATATTTTTCGTGCTGTTTATCTCAGCTAAATTTGGAAAGCTCTCTGCAGGCTGGTGTTCTGTTGAATGATCTGGCTGCCTGAATAGACATGTGACGTGATTTTGCACCAGTTAGGGGCTGTAAAGTAAGTGTACCGTTCTCTGGCTTGCCAGAGGCCTCTTTACATGTAATACATCTTGTCTCCTCCTATCATATGAAAAGGGAAAACTAAACCAATAATCCATTTTCTGATTAATTATCAGATTTAGCAGATGAATAATTTGGAGGAAGGGAGGAAGGGGACATGCGTAACATTCAAAATAACAAACTCAAGACTTTGTTAGAAAGAGACTGCTAAGATCAGCAACACAGATCCAACCACAGAATTCCTCCTAGGTACTGCCATACATTGTGTCTGAACTGAAGTGTCTGAAACGTTTTCATTTTAGAGGCTCAGATTGAATATATCAAATTTTGTGATAAATTATTTTGGTTTTAATTTCTAAATAGAGAAGTGTTCTTGGATCTTAATTCTAGTCTCATATGTATACACTACAGTGCCAAAGACAAGGATGAAGCAAATGTATATATCTTATATCCAAAATATTCAGATTTTGTTTTTTTCCACAACTGAAATTAAAAAAATGCTTAATTAAATTTCATATACATTTTCACAGTTGCCAAGCCTGAGTTCACAAAGACATATTATTTCACAAGCTTTTGGGACAAAGTTCCTTCTGCTTATTTAAAAAAGAAACCTAATAAAACAGAGTGCTAGGGAAGAGATGATGAACAGGAGGAAATGATAGAGAAGACAGAAACAGGGCAGAGCTCTGATGCGCTTCATCTGTATCTTGCCTGTGATACAAAAAGGAATCAGATGTTTTTGTATGCCTCTGCCTGAGTTTAAAGAGCTATGCTTCCGAAGTCCATACCAGGCTCTAAAGGAAGTTGCATTTGGGAATTCTCTAATCCATTCTTTTTTGTTTATACGTTAAGCACCTTGTGAGAACACCCTCATTTCTAGTCATCTCATTTTGAGAAATACACAAAATACTGCATTCCCAGTATCTCATTTTAGATACCATACCCATAAAGTTTCCTTTATTAAGTGAAGGATTTACCACGCAAACATCACAGTTTTATATAAAGTTCTTGCAACTCTGTAGTACAAGAGGAGCAAGGTGAAAGCACATAACTTTTTAAAGGCATCAGTTATGACTACTGGTAGCAGATATCCAAAAATTTTGTAAAGGATACTGCCATATGCTTCCAGCAGCTCATAAAAAGCACACTCAAATCTTTACATAATATTTCCAATTTGAATATGCTTCTTCTTTAACATGTGAAAGTAGTGCTGAAATTACTTTTCCCCAAATTTCAGATATTTAATAATTGAGTTTATGAACAGGAATATTCAGTGATACTGAGTTTTGTAATTGTAATTGCCAATGATGGCATCAAAAATTGGTTTATGTTATGTAAAGATGTAAACGTGCCATTTAAAACAAGGCATGTCAAATGATAATTCTCATCTATTTTCAGAAAAAGTAATAACCAGGAGTTGATCATAAAAATAATGAGATCCTCAGCCAATATTAAATAAATACTGAAAAAACTTCTTTTCATAGACTTCAAAACGAGCAATAGAGATAGAGTGAGTGAATAATTGTTCATTGTGTATTAGTCGTGCTGCTACAGTAATTATTTTTACTAATAATAGCTGTCTCAGAATGTTTGGAGCCTGATTTTGGATTAACTTTTCTATCTGCTCATCAAATAGAAGTCCTTAATTAGGCAAAGACTTGGAAAGAATCACTAGGAGCTGTTGACTAAACATAGCTAGGATTTTGTGAAGACATGAACCATGTCTTTTTACTACTTCTTTCAGCGCAAGGGCCACCCCAAAGTCACAGGAGGTATATTGTCATTTTTCGTGTGTGGTAGTTGGAGGATGTGTCCTCTCTGGCAATTGTCCTGAACAGCTGTTCACAGTATCTCACAGAATAGAATTGATACTAGTAGTATGAGACTTGAAAGGTTCCTATTTTGCTTCACATTGTCTTGGGATACCTTCTAACCAAACATCATGGTTAGCAGCAGTGTAACTTCTCTTTGCATCAAACGCAAAACAGCATCCCATGTGATATCTAAGGATTAAAAAGTTTTCTGTGCATCATGGCATACAGCAATACACGTACCCCTACTAAACCTGGAGGAATAGATCTATCTAATTACTTTATCCTTGTAAAAGGCACTTCCAGCTTCAAGAGGAAAGCAAGCAAGAAGATAAATGAGTGAATGAGAATGGTTCATGGAACTTTTACTTTCAGCAGTAGAAAAATAACTTGTATTTTTTCTTTTTGTTTGTTTGTTTTCTAAGCCTCCAGAAAACAATATATAAAATTAGAATCATATGATTTCAGAAGTATCTTTTACTAATAAAAATGTTTGTCTTTCACAGTACAGCTTCAGGCTATTCCATATTTCTGCAATTAAAAAAACCCCCACATATTCATCTCTCATTTTTCATCAAAAATGCAGAGAAAAAAATGTTTTGTACTACCTTCTTGTAGGTTCCTACTCCCTCTCCTTGCTCCCTGTTTAATTGGTTTCCTCTTCTCCTCGCCAGTTGCTTAGATATTGTTCTGTCCCTGTGGCTTTGCTCTCTGTGGCTTCACACTCCTGACTTGCTCTCTGCAGTTGTCTCTTCTGTTGCTCTGCTTTGCGTGTGAGCCGCAGCAAACTGTCATTGACAAATCTCAGAGAACATTAGTAGCTGGGATTTTTGTTTTTTCCCCTTGCTGTGCCTACATGTGAAGAAGCAAGAAAGCAAGGATGGGGGAGTGTATCATGTTGATGTTTATTCTGTTTCCCCCTCTATCCTGTCTAAATGATGATACATACTGTGCTTATATGTGCCTAAAGCATAGCACAATCAGGATACAGACACTCACAATGTATTGAAACTAAATAAATGAGACAGGAATTTCTCTCAAAATCTTGTCAGTGATTTCCTTTAAAAGATTGCCATAAATCCCTATTTACTTTGTAAAAACATATTCTGCTGCATATCTGCAGCAAAGTTGCCGAGAGACTGTCTTAACACATTGCCAGAGGGTTTTTCTGGCTGAGTCAAACCATGTTCATAGAAGAAAATTGAAATTATAATCGTATTAGGAGATTCTGTGATCCATGTTAAAAGAAATTACATTTAGAATGTAGCATTTCTGTTACAGAAAGCTACTTCCACTATTGGTATTTTTATTGATAGTATATTTGAAGAGAAATGAATTTAACTTCATTTCATATAATATGTGGATTTATTGAGAAGCAATAAGGTCCTGCGTGCTTGTGTAAAACTTTAGTATTTCTAGTGTATTTGATTTAAAATTTAAAAATACTCCAAACCTGTTTATAAAATAACATTCCTGCTTCAATGTTTTGCTTATCAATAAACATATTTCTCAGAAATCAGCAATGCTGATTGCAGACAATGTGATAATAATAATCATAGGGGAAAGTCTGGTTACCAGCATATTAGGAAAATTTAATGATATAAACTGTGGTAGATTAAGGCAGGAAGTGACTACTAATTATTACTGCTGTGATGAATCTTTTCAATTCAGTAGTGCCAAAATAACTCCACTGTGCTGCTATATACATATGTAATGTGAAGACATGGGACTAAACCTTAAGTCTGAACCTAACCACCTCAGACTGGAACTTTGAATTCTTATTTTCAAGAAGATTTAATAACTTATCCATTGATTAATTTCCACTTTATTGCTTATACCTAATATGAATTGAAATTAATTGAAATTACAACCTCAGCAAGCATTTTGACATCGATCATCTGTAGATGGACTTGGACACAGCTCTGATATGAATGGGGGAAATGAGAATAACCTTGTGGTGGGGACAGCCCTTCAGTATGAGATTTCAGCTCAACTTCAGCTATCCTGATTCCTATAATGTGCTATCAGAAGTGGCAGTACTTGGTGTTTACGAAAGAGTTGTGTGATTTCTCTGTTTCTTGGCAAATATGGGACCCAGGCTGACACAGATGGAGAGACCTGCAGGGTCTGCACAGCATCAGGGGGTTGATGGGGATGGCAGGGATGTAAACTCCTCTTTCTCTCCCCAAGTCTTTCTTCATACTGGTAGATACAATGCTGGAAAGTCTCACACAAGTTTAGATCTCTTAGTACGGGAACTGAGAAAGTTACCAGAAACCAGCCACCAGCAGCATTAATTATTGAGACGTGCAGCTACTTGGAAAACTTTCTTAGCTTCCTGGCCTACATCAGTGCTGTAATTTCAAATGATTATTGGACCATTCTGTTCACTGAACCAGTCAGTGTAGAACTAACGAAGGCTTTAATTCAGCTGAAATTTGAGACACTGCAACTCATTAGTCATTCTGAACATTATTGATCAGAAAAGGATGTTGTAGTAAGCTTCCCTGACATCTGATCTCTTTCAAAAATAAAGGCTGAGCCACCCTCACCAGCAGGAGGGAGAGAGAAACTGGCAGATGCTTGGGCCAAAACTGCTTTCCTGAGAGCATGGGGATACCGGTTGTTCTCTATATTCAAGTGAGCTTTTGTAAGGCTGGAGGCAGGTGATAATCCCTTCACCTGCTGGCATCTTTTGTATACTTTCTCAGGAGGGAGATGGGACAGGTAGAGAAAAACAGTATGCACAATGGATAGAGCATCCTGGAGCAGTTTCCTGCAAAATGTAATAAATCTGTATTTCTCCTTATGCTGGGTCCACTGATACAAGGATCAGACTGAGTGTTTTCTGTGAGCTGGTGCAAGTTACAGGCATCACAATAAAAAGGAAGTAGAAAGAGGCTTTCCTCTGTTTTGTTTTTGCTCTTGATTAATTAGCTCATCCATGCAAGTGAATACCTGTTACTTTGTTTTTTATGAGTAAGAGGTGACAAAAGAGAATGGTATAAGTCTGTTGAGGAGGAACTGTGCCCAGCCTGTGCCTGGGAAGAGCGAATGCAAGCTTGCTTGTTCCAGGCAGGCTGCCCACATTCCTACTACTCCTGGTGTTGGAGATGTTGTGAAGAGAAGTGTGGCTGATCCTTGGCAGCATCAGAAGTGGAAGACATTGATCTCTGGACTTTCTTCTGACTCCCAGATTCTGTCCTTAAAACTGCTCTTAAGCCCTAGGAGTAGGACACGGTCCTGTGCTGAACCCTTTCTGCCAGTCCAAGAGGAGGAGTTGGGTGCCCTGTGTTAGTAGGGAAAATGGATAACACGGGGGAAGTTGGAGGACAGAGGAGAGTGGTTTTTAAATGGAAAGAGAGCTCCTGAAAGCACCCAGGTCTCCTAATCTACCTGGCTTTCCCAGTACCTATCTAGCATCCTTCTACTTCCTGCTCCTATAGCAATATTTTACCCATGTAGCTGACAAGTCTGAAAGTATCTTTTAGTTCTTACCTACTTCCAATGTCAAGCAATATTACTTGGTGTTTAACCTGCTTTTTCATAGCACGTTAACAAAAAGGTAGACTTTTTGCTATGAAGATATGATTGATACAGTATCTGTTAGCGATTAGAATTCAAGTTTATTTGTTGGTAAAAGAATTTTTCATACAGCTAAGGTCACAAGAGGAAGATTTTATTTTCAAGGAAAACAAATGTCAACATCTGCAAATGTCAAGTTAATGAAAATGGTCTAGAATCAATAAATACAATATGACATATCTCTCCTTGGACCAGAGGTTCAGGTTTCAGAGACGTTTGCACAATTCCCAACGAAGCCTCTCTTTTTTGTCAAAAGCAGAACTTTACCTGTCTATTAATATTTTACTTTATTATGTGTGGTTTTCTTATTTATCTGTCCCTTTGAGTAACTCACAACTTTATTGGATTTGTGCTAACCTCATTCCCACAAGATTCAGACGTAATCGTCTTACATTTCCCAAGCGAGGAAACAAAATGAAGAGACATCTTAACCCCAGTTTTGACAATTCTGCTTACCCTGTAGAGTTCCTCACTCTGGGAATAACCCTACTGCTGCCAAGAAGCTTTTTCATGAAACAAATCACAACTGTTACAGGCTTGGAGGGCATGTCCAAACCTTTCTGGAACCAATTTGAGCCAGCTTCTTAATAGGGGGATCAGAGACAGCAATAGGAAATGAACTCCAGGCTCCTGACACCCAGTCTGATATTTGGAAACCAAGTAATCTGTTTCCATCACACAATCCTGTAGGCAACTTGTATCACCCATGAAAGGTGTGGAGTCAATCTCCCCAGGACACAGGAGAGTTGTGGAGAATGTGTCTCCTGGCCTGCACCCTGGAGGCAGCTGCAGGTCCACACACTAAGCACCCCAGTTCCTCACCCCTATACCCGCTGACACTTCTGCAGGCCCCATGTCATCTCCCTCAGCTTCCCATGGCTTTGCCATGGTGAACATCGTTTCTGGAAACGAGGGACAAGACAACTTCCATGCGATTGCAGCTGGATTGCCAGGACGCCACTGACCAGAGAGTACAGTGCTTTAAACCCTCTTTTCACATGTAAACTAGTCTCCTTGAAGTGTTTTTCTTCGTGGTTTGCTAGTCAAAACGTTTTATTATGCAGGCTTTGGTGTCTCATCATTGAAAATACTTGCATAGGTAACATGGAGTTGTTGAAGCTTCCACGGTTCTTAGCATTTTAACTTTTTCAGGCACATTAAAGTAGGATTTTTTAAGAACGAGCACCATCTTGTGGAAGTACATGTTCTGGGTGTGCTGAACAGCTAAAATCCTGTTGAAAGTCGTGAAGTTAAAATTGGGCATTATAAGTTTCAGCATCTGTAGTCGTTATAGTTACAGTTTTGCCACTGAGAATTAAGGAATTAAAAAACAATAAAATAGGAAGGTGAGATAGCATATTTCTTTTGTATTATCATAAGGATTCATGAAGTGTCATTTGAAAGCATAAAAATAGTTTCAGAGCTTATTGAAGTAAACTTTAAGATTAAAAAAGGAGATACTCTAGGATGACAAAGTCACAAAGCTAGATATGAGGCTAATTCCTTAGAACATGAACTTGAGGCTCATGATTTCTGCACAGAGATTATTTTAGACTAGTAAGTTTAGGCTATACACATTCATTTTTATTTTCTTTTTCTAGACTTAGGCAATGGCCTTAAAAGGAAGCGCTAGTACTGTCCTATGCAGTAGAGGCAAGTGTTAGATCATGGATTTAAGCCTATCGTGTATTCATTGTAGACCAGTCACTTCTGTAATATATGTTATTATGCTGTAGGTGAAGTGCAGTCTTCTTAGACCTTCTGTTATATTTGCTGTTTCTCTGTACCTCCCTGTACTTTCTGGATATTTTCATGCTTTGTTTTCCAGCACCATTAAGTATAAAAATGTCAAATAGAACTGCTTCATTAAATGGAAATGAGATGATAAATTGACTCTATTTATATGAGCTAATCAGTTTACTTAGGCTAGCACTTATTTACATAAAATTGAATTGAAATAAGTCAGCACTCAAAATTTACATTTTTACTGCACTTTGTTTTCATGTGTACAGGGCACTGTCAGATCCTCCAGTGTGGGAGCTGTGGCTTTTAACATAGAGCTGCTGGCATAGAGCAGCTGCTGAAATCAGGCCTTGTACTGTGTGACTGTGATCAAGTTTGCACAATTATCCCATCAAGAATACCATCATCCACCAGGCAACTGCCTCACACTGGTATTGATCATTTGGTATATCAGAAATAAAGCTTTTCTATAGGAAAATAAAAGTATCTTGCTTCAAAACTAAGTACAGGATTTCTTTTGCCTTCACTTAACAGCAGAAGAGATTCTCCTATGACAAATACTCTGTTGCACCAATATTATTTGAGCATTTTTTATATATCTATATAGAAATATATATAATGCAGGTGTATATTTTCAGATATATACATATATATACCTCTCTGCAGAAAATTTCCCCAAAGTTGCTTCAATGAATAAGTGATTTACATTTTTATGTCTCTTTCCAACATCTAACAACCTTGCGCTAATTGTTTTGTTGGTGGAAATGCAGTTCAGAATGGCTATAACTTAATCTTGCAAAAGTACTTAGGAGTCCCTTTTGTATACCAGAGTGGACTTCATAACCATGAAAATCATTTTTATATTCCAATGAAATGTCATAGACATCCTATATAGCCATTGATTGTTACTGTTATTTCATATCAAACAGTGTGTAAAGCAAGCACTAAATCACACTGAAACACATACTTTGATACATGAGTTTATCTTTAAGCAGAAAATTTCCTGAAAATTTCCTTTGACGCATTTGAAGGAGTAAGATTATTTATGAGGGCTTCCTGAAAAACTACAAACTAATTTTCTTTTTACAAAGCATCATGTCCTTACTGTTGTTGAACACAACTTATCATGGTCTTACCTTTGTTTCTGAGTGTATTTTTTCCATGCTCTGGTAATGGCCATGTGTGTATTTAGAATAAAAGCACATATTAAAACCTTAAAGTTTGATGTATGTACCTCCAGTGAACACAGATTAAAATGAGCACAAGCTATATATTACACTCTCATCTGAGACATCAGTAAGTGAGACATTTTGACCAAGTATGATAGAAAAACTCAAGTGCTGACAAGATGAGGAGACTAGAAATATAAAAGTCTGGTGTGCCCTTTAACCATATTTAGGGATACATGCTTCCACAGTAAATCCAAGAAATTTTGAATGACTTCTTGACTATCAATTTACAATAGAAATTGTCTTTTTGTTGGCGAGGTGTCTTTGGAAGGGTATTGTTTTGCTTTAAAACTTTGAATTAAAGATAGAAATCAGCATCACGCATATGGGTAAGCTATGACTTTTTCCACAGTTTAAAAAATGTATTTTGCCCTACAATTCTAAATGTTCTGTTCATGTAGGTAAGTGATCAGTCTAACTGGAAACCTACTAAGTACTGGAAGTGAAAACTCACAAAAATAGGCTGTAGATACTGTAAATTCTCTGGCTTTGAATGACTATTCTAATTGATTTGACATTTGTTTCTTTTCCCTCTTTAGTTGCTTCTGCTTTGCAGTTTTGTGAGAATGTTTTATCTTTTACTTTGCTCAAAAATTATCAGAACATGTTCTGCAAGAAATACCAGCAGCAGCTTCAGATATTGTCACCTTTCTGCTTGGTGAGAGATGCCTACCTTTGGTTTAGGTCACCTCGTGTTTTTACAGAAATGCAGGTGTGTTCATCTCAGTCACTGCAAATCACAGTCCAGTGCAACAGTGCAAGTCATTTTTACTAGAACTTTGAGCTAATGTTACAGCCTACGAAGTGTACCAAGTGTGAGTGAATCTCCATTTGTGAAAAGGCAGACTACTACTAAATGCACATATATACACTTCCTGTAATTTAAGCAAATCACTGCCTCTACTCACGTCTGTTCATGTTTAAGATGTGTGAAAAGTTTCTTAGTGTTAGGAACAGCTTCTCCTCTTTTGCTTGTATACATGATGGGTGCCTCCTTTCAAAATCAGACATCTAAATACATTTGCCTGCACTCTAACAGCCACAGCTGTACTGGAGATAGAAGGTGTAATTTTATCTTTGTTTTGTCTGAAGGCTTTTTCTCCCATGCTTCATTAATTTTTATTTAAAAGAGTACTTGAAGGTTTGTCCTGTTCTTTTGCTTTTATATATTCTGCAGTTGCTGCATAATATTGAGATTTCAATGTGCACAGCAAATATATTAAAACAAAACAAGAAAAATTTCTTGTTCCCCTCCTTCCCCAAATAAAAGAAATTCTAATTTTTGTAATGATCCCAGCTTTGCAGAGTTACTCAAACTTGTACAAGACTGTGGGATGTGTATTCCTACCAGGAGTAGTTGTTAACTTTCATTTTGTTAGATGTATCAAAGTGATTTCAGGAATCCAGCCCTGTATTATGTAATTTGTCAGGATTCATACTCATCCAAAGAGGTCATTAAAACAATTACATGGAAGCTGACAGGAAAGCTATGTTTAAACATTTTACATGAGCACTTATTTTTACATATGCTCATAAGGAAATGTTTCCTTGACAAAAGCTGGATAAAATTTTCTGGCATGTTTTGATGAGGCGAACAACAAGGTGTTGTCTGTTATTTGGTGCATTGAAAAATGCAGTCATCAACTACTTTAATTTAAGTCATAGTGTTTGTGTGGCAGACAAACCACAATTTCCCTACTATACTGTGTGTTATCTTTGATAAATTTCTGTAAATTCATCCCAGCCCTGGCACAGTCCCTGGAGCTGCTGCCTACTGCTTCTCCTTGTTAGAACCTTCAGTCAATATGCTTCAGTTTGCCTGAATTCACTTGTGTATAGAGCAATCTTTGCCCAATTTTTTTTTTAAAAATTACTTCTCATTCTGAGATCCATTGTCTTTCCAGTGGTGCCAACAAGTCCTTTTCCTTAATTCCACTTCTACAGGTAGTCTTTGTTTGCATCTGGGCCTTTGAGGGCTTTTAAGCATATGCATAGAATACAACACATATATAGATGTTTTATGCATTAAGTTTACTACTTCTGGCTCCAGCACAGCTAGAAGCCTGGAGAAATTCTGCACCTGATATGAATTTCCCAGTTTCAGAATTCCTGTTGCTTCAGGGACATTTATCATTCTTGAATGAGGATTTTTAGTTCGTTTGTGGTTTTTTTTTTTGGTTGCTGTAGATTCGCTCAGTTCTGTCGGGCCTGGTCAGGTGCTGTGACAGATTCCTCACCTGCGCTGAGCTGGCGATGCTCCATGTAATCCCATGACTCAGAGAAGAAGTGACTCCCACCAGCATTTGCTTTTCTTGTCATGCTCTCTTTGTTTTTTGCTATCCACTTGCAGAGAAGGAGAAAACTTCTCCCAGATCACCAATCCATTGTTTTGCGTAAGGTAACTGTAGGGACCTATCATGAATCAAGATTGCTGGCAAAATGGCAGAGTTTGCATGTGTTGATACTCTATGACTGAATAATTCCACAGTAATAAATTCAACAAGAAATGTTAGCAATGACATTTTTGTGCAAAGAGAAAATTTTGACACACACATAATGCAGGGACAATTCTGAGAAACTTTCAGCCTAATTGCACTTTATAGCACTGTTGTTACAAATGTCATATACAAGTAACACTGTACTACCTCAAGAACAGGCGTGATTATGCCTTTTGTACTGTTTATCTTGCATGAAGTAGCAGCACATACAGTTCATACAAATTTTTCAGAAGGAATGCAAGTACTTGTCCCAGTCACATGAGCTTTAAAATTCATTCCAGTAAGGCGGTAATTTATATTTGCTATTTTAATGAGTTCAGTAGTCTTAACAACAAACTGCAAAAAAAAAAATTCATGATAAGTAATGCTTGGTACTTTTAATTATAAGTGATTTTCAAGGCTCCTCTCAAACCTTTATCTAAAATACGTGCTATTGACTACTGCTGAGCAAAGTTGCTTATGTGCAAATAAGTTTACAAGACTGAAACTCTAGAGAATTATCATGAGTTAATGACTGGCCTTTTTGCCAAATTTTAAAATATTCAGAAGTTAAGAAAACAATAATCTAAAATTATGTCCCATATTTTTCCAGATAAAACATTTTATGTATGCATTAAAAATAATTTACAATTCACCTTACTGCTGTTTCTCTTGAATAAGGCAACAAACCTATTTAATTTTGCTAACAGCCATAATAATACTTCAAAGGACCCCTGATTTACTCTCTCTGTAATTGCCTTCTGCTTCCATTAGAACTGTTTATCACTAATTTTAAGCAGTAAGTAACAGAAAGGGTTTCTAAAATCAGTGTAACTGTGTGCATTAGCTATGGAAACTCTATACCTTTCAATTAACTAAAGTTGGCATGTCTTTTTGACAAAAAGAAAAGATACAGCTTGCAGAAAAGTTTGCTTTTGATGTAGTTTGTATTTATTCCCTCTCCCCTCAAGTAATGAAACAGTAGTGGACCACTGACTGAGTTAAAACTTTAATTGCTAATATAAAGCTGCCATGCTGACACCAGTGAGTCAGGGGTGCATATTCGTAACTTTTCCATTTTTCTCTGATCTCCACCAACAGTTATGGATTGAGTAATCTGCATTATATAACAAGCATCCATCTCTAATTAAACTGTTCATAGATTTCTTTTTCCAAGAAGCAGTCACTTTGCAGGGGAATGACGGCTGGTAGAGAAGCCCCAGCATACGTCATTTTTTTCCAACATCATCCTTGTTCGAATGAAAGACTTCGTATCTCCCCAAGAATTCCTGTCTCTCTCCATCTCATAGAAAAAGACTAGGGAAAGTGTGTGCCCCCTCAGAAAAGAAACTGGAGAACTGGTGGCAAGTGATGCTGAGAAGGCTGAGGTCCTCAATGACTTCTTTTTCTCAG
>WUAM01000322.1:256383-272916 GCA_024336885.1 Actenoides hombroni
ATTTTTTTTTTACTTTTTGTAGAATAGAAAAAACTGTGAGCATTTGTTAATCCGACCAGGTGTACTGACAACTAGTAGGTTTAATCATTTTAGTGTTGGTGAGAACGTGGCACTTGGATCCCAGAAATGAAACAGAATTATTCAAGCTGACAGGAAAATAAGAACATAATTTAAGTGTTCAGCTAGAAAGCCCTAAAACTGTGTAATGATGAAGTATTTAATGTAATGTGCCTTAAGTATCTGGAGAAATAATTTTGTTTGCTCAAGATTTTTTTTGTGTAATTCTGTTGTGACAGAGAATTGTGATTTGTGGCCATCAGAGTTCATGAAATACAGTGTCCTCACCACCAGCAATCCTGCCCACACCAATGCCACAGGGAATATCTTTGAAAGGCTACTTGTTTTCTGGTTAGCTTCAGCATTTTAGTGGAAATCATGCTGAGAGCTGCCTCAGCTGCCACCACATACCCTCTTCCCACTTAAAAAGAAGTAGCACTGCATGGCCCCACATTTTCCATAGTTTTGTTTTGTTTTTTTTCCAGACAGTCAATAAAATGGTCTCATAGTTTTTATGAATATGCTGTTCTGCATGCAGTGAACTGGGAAGGCTGACTTCACTGAATATTAACTGACTGGTTTGATCTGTAGATATATTTGCATCCTCCTCTGGATGGAAACACACATTGCTTAAAGAAGAAATGAGAAACATTATGGTTCTAAGATAAGTCAAACTATTTATAATTTGGTAGAGGAAATCAGGAAAACTCCCCAAAAGCCACAAGACAAAATTAGGCACATGCACATGCACACGCACACAGATAGATGCTTTCCAAAAAACAATTGAGAAAATAATTGAGCATAGAAGGATTCTATCTATAGGTTTTTTTCAGTTGTAGAGACTTTGTAAATTATATTCCTTACTCTAAAAATATGTTAGAGTAAGCAAAGAATAACAGACCTTAAAATACCTACATAAAGCAAAATAGGAAGAGCTTAAAGGCTTTGTCTCTTAAGCCAATATTCATGTACATTTTTCTTTTGCCTGTCATAGAAAAATACTTTTTCCACATAATAGCACTTACTCATATGTTGAATCTGAATAGTAATGAAGCATCTACTAACGAAGCAGAGCAGTCAGTGCACCTTTCCCATGCAGAATTCCTGTGATTCAGAGTGTGGCCAATTTGACTTTGCAAAGTAATGGAGTAAAGAGTCAGAAAGTACCTTTCCTTTTCCTGCCAGAAGCACTGGGGCTACAACAGAGATGCTGTTTCTTTTGCAGATGAGTGGATGTGACCAATAAAAGCAGGGGACAAGTAGGAGGAATAGAAATAGGAGTGCTTTCCTCCTATTCCAGAAATAGGATTGTGGTACAGTTTCTGAATCATAGCTAGAAATCATGTTTCTGGCTCAATTTCAAAAGTACTTTCAGTGTTGGATTCTGAATCTGGGCTTGTTTTACAGTAATTTGCATAGAAAATAAAATTAGAGAAAGAAACATACTGGTATTTTACAGAATAGTAATGATATAAGGATTATTACCAAAAAAAATGTGTGTTTGTTTGATACTGGTTGGTCCATTCTTTTAACTGAACACAAGTTGTATAGAGTGGTAGAAGAATGTTTGAATAATAAGCTTTCTTATAGGGAAAAATAGAACAATATAGGCATAGCCTGTTCTGAGAACAAAGATTGTGTCTCTGTAGATTGAATATCTGTATAAATTGTGATGATAATCTATTGGAAATGACATGGGTTTTCCCTCGATCAGTATTACCAGTCTTGCTCTGCAGCACTGCTAAAGCTTTCCCATCCCTGTCTGGGAGGAGAGTGTCAGTAATTTGGTAATTTCATTTTACATTTCAAATATCTTACTTTTTGTTGTCTCAGATCTAGATCATACTGCTTTCTTCTTGATTTACTACATATTGAACCAAGTAGAGAACAATACCACTTGCTGGTATTTAGTAAAAGAGAGTGTTTGGCCTGAAAGGTTTCAGTGCTGCCTTGACCCTTTAGTAGTACCTGGTGTAGCTTCAACATAAAAATTCTTAATATAGCTTTTACTGTCCGAAAGCCTGAATTAGTCAGCTATAAGAATGTAAATGTAGCCTCTACATTAGTTGATAAGCCTATGCCAATTAGATATCTTTCAAGAGCTGGAAATACTGTATATTAGCACTTTAAAAAAATGGTTTTTTTCTTGAGAAAGATATCGTCTACAGAAAGACATAGTTGCATAGAAATAACTTACAAGACTTGGAAAAAAATAAGTAAATGAAATTAGTATAATTACAAACTAGCACACTGTTCCTTTTATTTTATATAAAACATTTTGTCCTCACAGTCTTTTGTAGATAGTTCATAAACTTGTAAAGCAAGTTGACTGTTATTCATGTAGCATTTACTCATATAGTCTTCATAATCAACAGCATTAAAAGTGGGTGATCTACCTGGACATTTCTTCTTTTTCTTACATGTGTCCTAAGGCAAAGAAAAAAATAGGTAAAGACAGACAACGCAAAATACTTGACATTTTGAACTGTCCTAAGATTAAAGACAAGCAATAAAATGTATTACTTTAATGGTTTTAAATAAGTTGAAATGTGAATAAACTTTTTTTGCCGAGGAACTTAATAGCTTATAAATATGTCTCTTTTGGGGAAATTACTGTGATAGAAGCATTAAAGTAACTATACCAATTTTAACTTTATTCATAGGGCGCATTTTCATTTTGAATGGGCTAGTGTTAATGTACATCACTCAATCTTTAATACTAAAGTTCTTAGTAGTTATTTCAGTAAATAAATTTTATTTCACTTCATGTATTCCTGTGTAATTCAATATTCAGTTGGCAGTTATACATGGCGTAATGTTTATGGAGGACTATGAAGCTAAGATTGTTTTGAAACGATAGCTGACATAATTCAGCTGATATTGTGGTTCACTCAAATATGTAAACAAAGGAGAAAAATATGGATTCAGTATTTCCACTGAAAAAAATCAGAATTATTGATTCATGGAAATTTAAGTAATCTGATTATATTTTTTCAGTAGGAGGAATTATACAGTTTCACATGACTGAGTGCTAGTTCCTATGAAATGTGTTAATTCTAATGATAGATCTAACACAGTATGAGTTGATTTTACATGTTTGTTTGTTTTTTTAATTAAGTATTGTTATACTGCATGCATGGTGAGCACAGTGTGAGGAATGATTTTGTCTACACCATCAGTCATATCAGTGTTGGTGATGAGCTAAGCCAGAGTGGTGGAGAGATGCTAAAGACCCTGAAAATCCTTTGGGGGTATGATTACACATAGAAATATGCTTGTGCTATGAGCCTAGCTGAGGTGTAAGGGAAGCTACTTGATCTGAATTACATGTGCTTGTGTCTCCATTAGTAAGTGGTGCAAAGAGAAATAGTAAGAATAGAGGTTAATCTCTAGAGCAAAAGAGCTGATGTCTGTGTCATCCATGTTTGGGGGACAGTTGGGTTATTTTGGAAGAGGTCTATTCAGATCTCTTTGGCTGAACACCTGCAAATGGATGGAAGGCATTAGATGCCCTCTCAGAGATCATCTTTCAATTTCATTTTATCCAGGAGGCATCCAGTTAAGGCACTCTGAAATCACATCATGATGAAAACCAAAGCAAGTTAAGATAATGTTGACATTTGCTTCAGACCCCCTGATGCAAACTAAAACACTAATGTAGACTTGCTTTCTTTAATGGCAGGTTCTGATAAACAGCATTTCAGAATAAGGGCTGAGTTCTGTGAGTCCCAAATCATGTTATGGGAGAGCCTATTTCTCTAAAGGAGTCCAGCATGATAAGCTTCCCTATGTTGAACAAATTTTTGTCAATATGACTATATTGATAAAGACTTATGTTGGCTCTCTAATGTCATACAGTATTTTCAGATGAATCTTTTCAAGGCATGCTATTTGTGGTGTAGTTTTTTTTTTCCTTAGGGCTCTATTACTAAAATAAATATTATGTGAAGAAAATTATTATTAGGATGTTACATTTCTGAGCAAATAAAAAAAGTATTCATGTACAGTTTTGATAAAGCAAATAAAAATATTTTTTTACATTAAGTTATGGAAACCTCATTTCTTTACCATACTTTTGTATTAGTAATAGGCAGACAGAAAATAATTTCAGGTTGAATCTCTGTTTCATGTAGTTTGGAACCTGGATTCCAAATTGGCTCAGTGGATGGATTTAATTTATCTCATAAGGTTTGTAAAACATATATGGCCTCTGTTGGCCTGAAGCCTTGGTTGGCTTGGGTAGAAATGTAATGAAGAGTGGAGCATAAAGCTAAATATCTGCTGAACTGTGCTGTGTGAAAGAATGAAATTAGGATTTTACCCTAAACAGACACATGCACACAACTCTTGTTTGAAGTAAAGCTGTCGATATCAACCTTTGTGCATCGAATAAAGATCTGATGACAGTACTTCATATCGCCATCTCCTCAGACTGGGAACACTGTAGCTTGCTTGAGATAGTCTGTCAATTTTCAGCTGGTCGTTAAAAGAGACCAAGAGATTTTTAAGTTTGAATAAAAACCAAGGGGTAGTATTAAAATCAAATTTGGTATTCTCCATAATTTTCCAGTTTAGTATCAGAAAAAACAAGTTCTCTCGTCTTTCAGCAGATATAAGAGTCACCATCACAATTCTCACATACATAAAAATAACGTACCTCACATACAAATATAAGTGACCGAAGAAAAAATGAGCAATTTTGGAACTATCTCAGAGAGATGATCAGAAATTGTATGTTAAATTTCAGATAATGATATAATACTCAATGCATTTAACCAAATTATTAATCAAGGAGATAAGGAAAAATTCAGGGCAGTAGGGAGCACGAACACCAAGCTAAAAGTCACCTATTAAACTACAGAATCTGTCAATTTTACATATATATTTACATATATCATTCCTCAAGAAACATTACTTTTTACTCCTATTTTTAAACATCTTTCCAAGCGCACACAAAGATTCTCAACAGATATCATTTGTAAGAGATTTATGAGAATTCCTAGTGGTATATGATGGGACATTGTAATGGGTTCATTATGGAGAAGTAGTGCTTTGAATTGCTTCTTGGAGGTGGATTGCTGGCAAGTAGTTGAATAGCTACCCTCTTTTAATCAAAGTAATTTTGGAAGCATCAGTCATGGTATTTAGTTAAACCTTAATTGGATTTTGCATTTACCATAGTATAATCATATTTAGTATTCAATATGGCTGCTTTTTTTTTTTTTCTTTTTTTAAACTATGTGTTGTTAGTAGAAGTTATGTTGAGATATTTTCTACTGTATTCTTTTTTTCTTGGGGTGACTCAGTGAATAATACACAGAATACAGCTGCTACCTAATGCAGTAGAAGCAAGTGTGTTTTCTTCCAAAACTGTGCTCTACCACAGCACATCACATCCTTGGTGACCAAAAGGCAGGCAATGCTTACAGTAACTAAGGGTCCTATCCCAATTTGTACATACCCTGAAGGAACCTTTGCAGAGCTCTACCTCTAAAGAAGTTGTATCTGAAGTCTGTAGTGAGTCTCCGTTTTATCAATATTCACTATTCACTGGTGCATATTCCAGTTTTATTGGCAAAAAACCTTTAGAATAGTGATTTTACCTTTCAATGGCTCTCTAAAAGCAAAAGATGCAAACTGACACAAAAATCTACCTTGATCAAATAACCAAAGTTCTGTGTTGCAGTGAGTCTGGAAGTATTTTGAATAAATGAACATTTGTTTTATTCTGACAAGGCAAAATTCATAATTTTTTGCTGCATTTTTCTTTTAGCCTCTCACTACCAGCATTTCAGACCCAGCAGGACTCTACATAGTGCACAGAACCTTTGATGTTTGTGGAATTAGAGCCCCTGACAATGATGTCTCAGGTGGACTGGAATTGTAATATATTTTGTCTGATTACATATTAAATAAATAAATATACTTTTTACAGTTAGCCAATATTAAAACACTCCTAGGCTGTTATTGCTACCTATTAAAAATACCCTTAATTTCTTTATGTAGTTCTTATTTATCTTCAACACCTTTATTATGTGGTGAAGTTCCTCAGTAACTGTAATTTATAGCCTGCTCTCTTGTGGAGAATTTTCTTTCCATACACTTTTAATAATTTCAAATTTCAGTTTAAAGCCACATACTTTTGGTCAGGTATTAGTATGCAGCTGTTGTCAAGTATCATTTTGGGAGTTACACAACAGGTAGGCCAAATAGCCCTTATACATAAGTACATTCTTAAGCCCAGAGTAAATCAGTAGGGACCATGAGGAAGAAAAACCAGCAAATCAAAATAAAAGCAATGAACAACAAAACTATTGTTGAAAGTTTTTCACAGTTCCCACTTCCTTTCTTACTCTTCCACAAATAGCAATATATGGCAACACTTCACAGGCTACATCTTAGGTCCCTGTTCTGATCAACACAACTCCATTGGAAGTTTGAGGTTAAGGACAAGTTTCAACCTCTCTCTCACCTTTGGCTTCTGAGGAGATTCATAACAGTTCTCTGAAACCAATATACCTGCCATTACACATGTTTTTTTAATACTCATAAACTATTTATAGAGGGAAGCTTAGTCCTCTGAAAGTGTGGAAGTATTAGTAATGTATTTCTGTCAAATTTAATCTCTAATCTTTGCAAAACAACAATTGAGAGACTGGTCAATCTTTTTTATTCAACAAGTGGAAGATTTCATTAGATTATCTAATTTTAAATGCCCTTCTCTCTTAACATAAGTGTCTTCTTAAATGTAATGCTTATCTGTAAGAATTTTAAAATATAATTTCCAGAAGTGGAAAATAAACATAACATGTATTTCCCCCTTTTGCTGCAATTTGCACCAGCTCTTTGCTTTCCTGTATAAACAGAGAAATCTGGTGTACATTTGAGTCTTCTAACCTGGTCCTGTTTGAGTCTTACTGATGTTTACTGGAATATACTGAGAACTTTTCTAAACAGCTCTGGACCCATAGTCCTCTGATTTGTGGGCATGGGCATCCTTAATTTAAAAACTATGCTGAAGAAATGTGGTGGCATGGCCTCAAAAGTAGAAAGTATTGGGTCTAATGGTTACATTTTAGGTTAATTCTTATCTTTAAACTAAAACAAATATATTTTATCTCTTCAAGCAACTATTACTTTCTGGAGAAAGAGCAGTTTGCACTCTCCTAGTCAATCATAGTCACCAAATTAAATTATCATGACTCCAGCATGCTCTGTGAGTCTTGTTGCTAGAATAACAGTGGTGGGCTTTACTGGAACAATAAGTATATCTAGTATACTGTAAGCATTTAAGGGGGAAATGAAATTCAGATGTTCAAAGGAAATGCTCATGCGAAAATCCATGCTCTTATTTATCATTCTTTTAAAATGGAAGTTTCAGGGGGGAGTTAACTGTCCATTGGTACTGTACATTGTTTACTGTTAAAAAATCAATTATTATACTCACTTACTAAAGATCCTAACTGAAAAAAAATGTAATATAATATAAATCTCCCCTCTCTGTGTGACAGAGCATTGACTTTAAAGGAGTTATTCATAATCCATGACTATAAGCATCCATGTATCTTCATAGGACCAAAGCCTGTCTGCCTTGTAAATTTGCTATCTAGCCAGCTTATGCAAAAAATGATGTGTCAAGATAAGTGAGATCAGGAATATTGTTATTTTGTCAACTTTCAGATACCTTTTTATAGAAGTGGTGCTTACAGATGTACCTGTAGCTCCGTTTGCATAGTCCCTGTACTTAGTAGCATAGTGTGACATTGCTGCTCTCAAATATTTCCTACTTTCATTGCAGGACTTGCCTGTTATTTTAATTGTTGTTTATTTTTTCCTGATGTACCAGAATGATGTTATTAAACTTCAACACAGGTGTTTTGGAGCAGTTTCTTGCTTAATGGTAAATGAATCCATTTATGCCTTCAAGAGCATTGACTTTTTAAAATAATACATGTTTTGTGTTCTAATGTAGACTATATGAAATAGGTCAGTACTTCCAACATGTTTGTGAGTTATTATAGAAGGCTTATTTTTTTCTGGCATTTATTCTGAAATGTCTTGATAAAACTTTACCCTGCAAAATTTAAAAAATGCACTTGAGAAACTTACTTGCAGCGGTACTTACACACTCACTTTTACACTGGGATACTTTTTGCCAGTAATTATATATAAACTAAATACATATATACATGAATTTGAATATATGTTTGTGTACATAGATATATATGTATTTCGCTTTGAAAAGACAGCACTTTAGAGTCTGATATAAATGACAGGACATAGGAAACCTTTGGGACACTAAAAGAATTTTTAAGAGTAGAGGTATTCTTAAGACTACCAAAATTTTGGTAATTTGGAAGGATTTCAGAAGTCAGAGTTTAAAAGTATCCCTGCGAAAGCATGAGCTCTTACAGCTAAGCAGCTGTCATTAGCTGTCACAGACAACTTAAGTGCGGTGTTGAATATTATTTAATGACTGATACTATTCATAAAAAGATTTGTGTTTTTTCAGATGAATTTGAGGGTATGACATTCTAGTCTTGCTTTGCATAGGTGCAATCAGCTAAAGGCTTGTATGGCCTCTGAGTGAAATAATATACTAATAAAATCCTAATGTCCTGTTGGATGTGCAGCTGAAGTGTCTGATATGCCACTGGATTAGAGTCCATGATAGGAGTTTAGCTTTGTAGGCTGGACACTATCATACCCTTAATCCTGTGAGTAGAAATATGATACATGTGAAATGCTTGCACAGTTCAGGATCTGCTTTCCATGCTGTGTGACTTGTTAGGAGCTCTGTAAGTAGAACTTTTTTTTGTTCCTCAGCTTTTTGACTGTATTCAGAATATCACTGGGTAAGGTTGTGTAGAAAACTAGTGAAGAGAGAGAGAAAGCTTACCTTCCCTTCTCCAGGAAAGAATGGACTGTCCAGGCGATTGTTTCTCATCATTCCAATTTATTATCTGAATAAAGCAAACTTCACCTTAAGACTTTTACCTCTTGGAAGCTTCTGGCCTTAAGGAAGCTGGAGAGGTTAGCATATAGTAGAAGCTGATGGCTCACACATTTGCACATTTCCTCTCTGTGATTCGTTCATAGAATTATGGTTTTCAGAAAACTGCTTTTGAATACTTGATCTCAGTTTCAGGAAAAAAATCTATTAGTTGATCACCTGTCAGTGAAGAATTGTTGTAAGGTGAATTGCCAAGGGCCAGCCGCTCAAGGAGATATTGGCATGGCCCTCATTTTGGCTAACAGCTTTCACTGAAAAGATAGGAATGGCATTGTATCTAAGTCTAAATTCACAATTAAGTGACAGAGAGAAAATAGAAAATTTGGATTAAGTGTACAGTTAAGCACCTGTAAGACTCAAAAATGACAGCCTATCTTTTTTTTTTTTTTTCCCAAAGGTAGCCAGAATAAGGGAATGAGGTATATTGGCCAAGACATTTCTCTCCATAAATATGTCGAGACCAAATATGTTTCCTTTTGGCAAGTCTTCATTTATGAACTTATTCCTTGTAATTCTGTGTTCAGCAAACAAAAACTTAACAAATCTCTTACATCTCTGAAATTGAGCAAAGGTATAGAGTTAGATCTTTTGAAGATCATAATTTTTTGTTAGAGTAAGAATTGAGAGAAAGGAATTGTTTTTATTACAGAGAGGATTTTACCAAAAAGACAATGAACATTCATTTAGATCTTGAGAAGCTTAAGTGAGAAGGACACAGTGTGGTTTAAGAATATGCTGGAAGCTTTCCTATGGCAGCTGCAGCGTGTGAGATCCAAACCACAAATTGGATCGCATTTCTCTCACACACAAAAAAAAGGATATGGGTATTTTCAGATTTAAGTCCCACTCATTTCGTGTACCAGCTGCTTTATCACCATTTAGTCTCCTTTTATTCCAGTTACAGTTCTGATATAGTTACAGTTCTTTTAACATATCTTTGAACATGACAAAAATATACATTCAGATGAGCATACAGTATGGTATGACTGGATAGTATAATGTACTAAAGGAATAACAAAAACATTTTCATACCATATGTTGTGCATATTTCGGAAAACCAGGCATGTTAGCTCTGATTTTTCACCTCGCATGTGCATGAAACCACTGTAAGAATGGAAAGTCAAACCCATTATTTTCTTCCATTTAATTTCTTCCCAATAACAGTGTTATATTACTTCCTGACAAGGTTTAATTAACAGCTTGGGAGATTTCCTAAACTAAGGTTTGAGATTTTTCAGAAAAATTAGCTGTAAATTTATCTGACCAGGATAAGCTAGCAGGCTCGTTGTCATCATTATTTTATTTACAGTGTATATATGTCTTCGTGCATGATGTGAGTTAAAATCATTTCAATTGTATGTACAATTTCTATAAATGGGTGAGCACAACTAAGCCCCATTTTTTGCTAAGTGAAGGCACAATTCTACTTTTTCTCTTTTCAGAAACAAATTTGAATTAGAAGTCAAGGGAAATATAGATTCCCTCCATTTGCCGGTGATTAAGGGTTCTCTGAGGACTTAGCTTTCTGATACCAGTTTCACCTTCCCTTTCAGGGCAAGGTTCATCCCACTTGATATTCTAGATCTGTACTGTGAAGCTCTACCCAGTCTTTTTTTAGTATATACTGCATTAAAGATGTAAACTACAATAAAAGTACCTGTTTCTAAGATTTTGAGGGCAGCTGAAGATGGTTATCTTTCATTTTTTAAATGCTGATTTTTGGTCAAATCAAACTTACCTGCAGTGTGAGTGAATATTTGTTTTGGTTTTAAGCTTATATTTACATTTTGAAAATTTAAGGTGGAGTAGGTTATTCTTGATGAAAATTTAGTGTGTGTGTTCACTGTATACTCAGAGGAAAGCTAATCTAGCTATGAAATATGTACATTTCAATCACCTTCTGAAAAAGTGGATAAACTGATAGCCAGGTTTGATGTGTGTGGTTGTCTGATCCTTTCTTGCCCAGCATTATTTTAGAGATTATGATACAGACATGGAAAAATTACTTTGTGCTACTGAAATAAACACCATTCCCTGATTTTTATATCAAATATTATGTATACAACTATGATAAAACTGGGATTTCCAATGAAGAACAGATGCAGCTGGGGTTTTTACATCAATCATCCTTTAAAGAACACATCTAAAAATACACTTTAATTACATTTGTAGTAGAATTGGCTATGCTTTCAAATTTGAATACTCTCTCTATGGTATGTTTACTTTACTTACACTGCTGAAGGAATTTTCTGTCTGTTTAATATTCAAAAATAGTTTTGATATAATCCTATCTGTCAAGAATTGAGAGACAGAGCAAAACAAAATGAGTCATGTCAAAGTTTACATGTCAAGAAATCAATCTTGATTTAATAAATAATGGTATAGTATGCATTATAAGAATCATGTATTAAAATTGTAATTAATTTTAAATACTAAATGATCCTTTTCGGATAAAAACAGGAGCTATAGAGGTCAATTTAAGAGAGTTGAAGGGAAAACTTGTTCAATTTTTGTACATTGTGTCTAATCTTGACAACAGACATCAACTCTAGGTAAAATGAAACCCTTCTGCTTCCTTAAAAGAATACACTCATGTTTGTAAGAATGAAAATTAGGTATGTCGGTGCTGAAATTCAGTGGAATTTTTCACTTTTGTAAAGTGATAGAGGTATTTCTGCAGAATTCAAGTAATGATCTAGTGATCTATCGTATAGATTTAATAATATATACAAACAATATATAAGGAGCTGTTTGATTATGGAAAAATAACATTATCTCTCTTACTAAAGTGTAATTGTAAAAAGAGTTGTAGATTTCACCATGCAAAAAATCCGTTACAATTTGCTATTTTCTGCCATGCTATATGATTACATATTGAAATCCATCATAGGAAGAAGACAATAAATTCTTCAAGTGCATTCATCAAATAAAAGTATATATCCAATAAATAAAAGCATACATCAGGCATAAGAGATTGAGAGACGTCTTTTCTTTTGACATCTGCTTCTGAAAAGTAACCTTTTCCTTAAGTAGAAGTAGAAAGACCAAAGAACCACAGCTTTTTTTCACTATTTCAAGCTGTCTGTGATGGTCGTAGCACTGATCCACAGCAGCTTACAAACACTGTGATCTGCATAGTAAGGTAACACATGTATGGATCTACTAGGTTCTTGAAATCTGTAGCGATGTTGTTCTTGAGTAGTGTAGTTAGGCAGTCTGTAGCAAACAAACCCAATGGCTTTAGATAAGAAGTCTGGAAAATATTTTAACTAACTGTTTTCTAAAGAACCCAACTCAGTATAACTACAGGATCTACAGAGTTCTACTGAATCTAGGATCAACAAATTAATAAACAAGTTAGGGAGTTTGTGTCTAAAAGAGAAGTGGTCAGTGACTCTCACAGAGTAAAAAAATACATTAATTCCAGATTTTCAAAGTCTAAGATTATATAGGCCTAGTAATACTTTAGATAAAATATATTCTTCTCTCTCTCTTTTTTTTTTTTTTTGTCATTAATGTTGAACCTTTTCTCAATATCTCAGATATGTTAAAAGTCCTGTATTTCAAGTGAGCCACTCTGAATGATTTTTTTTAGGATCTGCTGGTTGAGTATTTGTTGCAGAAGGTGCCACAGACTATTAACCAAGGATGACTTCTGGAGGGACAGAAAATGCAAACCATTATCAAAGGGGTTCTGTGGAATGTATCTTTCCAAATATCAGTTTGTACTCTCAATTAAAGCCAAAGCTGTCTGAAACCTATATAAGACAGAAGGAAGTTCTGGGTTTTTTTTAGGTAAAAATATAATTGCCTTCAGCATGGTCTGGCAACACTTGACGACTCACTCAAGGGGCTAATTAGACATGTAGCAAGGTCTATAGATGTGACACTCCTTAGTTCACAAATGTAGTTTATTGCCATATAAAAATCAAGTGTCTTGAAAATGGTTAAAAACTTAACAGGGTCTGCCACAATATCAAATGTCTTGTGCATTAAAGCTGTAGGTGAAAGGTTTCTTCTGAACATGCCATTAGATAAAAGACAAATTGATTAGTGTCATTATCTAGCGTTTTTCCAAGCTAGCAGGTAAATCACTTTCTTTAATGTAGTTTTGAAAACATTTAAATAAGTTGTTTTGTAGAAAAGAGTAATGCTAGAGAACAGGCTCCAAAGCAAAATAATAATCTGTTCTTGCAAAGCAGTTACACAAGTAGAATTATTTTTTTAATAGACCCACAAATCCAAGAAACTATTTATTGCAGCCTGTAGCAGAACAGATGGAGCTCTGTACTTCTCAACTAGATAAGTAAACATAAATTAAATCTTGTTTCATATCAGCTATTGTTAGTCTTTCTTTTTTCAGAGCAGTGACAAGAAGGCATGTAACTCTCTTTCCCTTTCCTCTTTTTTTTTCCTTCTGCCTACTCTATGTGCTGATTTCCTTAAGAAAAGCTAGAAGTTTGCACATATATATATATATTTATTTTTTTAAGAGATAGAAGGGTAAATGCTTTAAGAAATTTAAGCTTTCTTCACAGCCTACAACTTTTTGACATTCTTGTATTTTGTGGGGTAGAAAGAACATTTCATTCAAAGTCCTGCTGTGGTAATAATAATGAGTTTTACCACCTACAATGTAAAGGGAGCTCTGTTCCAAGTATTCAGAAGGAACAACTTGTGAGCCGACCTTTTCCACCTCTCAAAGGAAGGATTAATGTTAAAGGCAGGCATATCTTGTTCAGATTGTCAGTGTTTTCAAAGACTATGAGCCTGCAGAGCTTTGCCAGTTTTGTGGAGTGTACTCACTGTGAAAGTGACAGAAATATACTGTAGGAAATATACTCTGTAGGAAAGCTGATAGAAATACATAAGATAAATGTCTTCCCTACAACTGCCTCTGTATATTTTTAATACAAAATTTTATGTGAAACTATATTAATATCTTCCATGATTTAGTATCCTATGAAATATTTGTTATTGGATCTTCATCAAATACACAGTAAAGTAGTAATATCTTTATGCTTTTAATGAAAAGAGATATGATATTGTGATGTCATTATCTTTCTATTTTAAAATGATTAAGCTTTAAGGGTAAACTGTGGCAGTATTAGAAATGCTGGAATTTGATGACAGTATTGTATGTAAATTATAAAATGTATGAGACGTAAGTGTATGGTTAACATAGACCGTAGTTGCACATGTCCACAAATACGTAACTCCATTCACTATTATATATTTCTTTTAAAAAATTTCCGTTGACCAGATATTTCCAGTTCTTGGAAATTAGCAATGCTAAAGGTATGATATTAAAAACAAATAATGGTTCTCTAATTTTCCCCGTAATGTTGCAGAACCTCTATTTCCAATATTCCTACGACACTAAGCATAGAGTTGGTTGGAGTTATTAGAAATTACCCTTATTATTTTCCCTTGCTATGGTGCATTTTTTTGAGTATCAGATTAAATATCCTATCTGTAATCTTTCTAGATGGAAAACTGCAACTGACTTAAGTGGTTCTCTAAGAGCTCCAAAATAGTCTAGTTTTTATGTGTTTAATGGTGCTATTTTAAGACAATAACACCAAATAGATAAGACATCAAGCTAAAAATGATACATTTGATTTAATTTCCATGATACTGTTTTGTAGGATGTTAAAATGCTAAGCAACATAATTTTCACTTATTTTCTTTATAGTAATCATTATAAAAATATATTTATATATAATATTATTTAAAAGATTTAGAATTTGTATACTGTCTTTTATTAAAAGGCAGTCTTTTTTTTTCCAAAAATCTATATCAGAAACACTTTTATCAAAACCATCCTCCAAATGATGATTATTTTTTTTATATTACTGTCTCAAAAATTTTTGCATTATGCATGTACAGAAAGAAGACTAATAAAGTCTCTTTCAGATTACATTACATAATTCTAGCTAACTGTGCAAAGCTTTTACAAACATTTCTGTTAGAGAAATGGAAACAGCACTTTGTTTTGTGGTGTGTGGAGTGTCTTTGTGAAGAACAGAAACCCACTTGACACTGGTCAGTGGGTTCAGCAATACTTTTGCTACCAGGCACTTTCCAGAAACTTTATTTGAACCCTTCATGGAATTCAAAAAAAAAAAAGAACAACAACAAAAACCCCTCAATAAAACAGTATAAATACATGCATATATAAAATAAAATTCAAAACAGTTTTTCAAGATTGATCCCAACTGGGTAATTATTAGAATATAAGTGTAGACATTAACAATGTAATGCTTCATGCAGAGAGAAAAACAAACCAGAAAAAAACCTGGAGCCTCCCATAATTCTTTTTTCTTATATTTGGAACAAAGTATTTGTAATTGTTACCTAGACAGAAAAAAAGCAATTTTTTCCCTAAGCTGAGCTAAGCTAGTGAGCAGAGATATAGCCATTAAGCATTAGTGCAACTATTATGAGATCATAATCATACATAAATACTAAATATTTCTTCTAAAGGTTTTGAGAAATAGGATGGATCTATTTTAAACACTGCTGGGTCTTAGTCCTGTCCAACTTGATGTTTAATAGGAGCATGTCTTCAATTAATTTTAGAGGCATATTTCACAACAACAGGAATATAAAGATAGGAAGGATAATGAACTTCCTGTTTACTGCCAAAGAGCAAAGCTACTAAAATAAAAAAGTAGCTATGACCTGTAGTTCATTTTCACCATTGTTGGGAGCTTACTGGTAATTGAAGCATACTAGAACTGTTGAGCCAAATAGATAGTTTTCCTTTCCCATAAGAGAGAGAATAAACACAGGCTAGTGTCATGAAAAAAGGAGTTGGCATGAATCCAGTGGTTTAGTGGCTTTTTTTTAGCTACCTCTTCAATCTTTCACTCTGCCATAGGATGGCATCCTATGGATAGAAAAAGAAATAAAAAATAGAAGTTGCGGTTATATGTACAAGATAATGACTGCCACTGCTAGTAGTTCATAAAGGACAGTATACAAAACAAGATAAAGAATTTACAAACCTCTGTCATCTTCTATTAGGAATTTAAAACATCTTCCAGTGATTTTAGCTGTCATTTTTTTCCCATCTCTGAAGACTGTCTTAATAACAGACTAGGTTACATCTCCTTAGGGGGCCTTTGTGATCCAGGAAGAGGATTTTCTTGTTTGTTATGCCACAAATACAAACCAAAATATTAAATACTAAGGGTTTTCATCTCTCCTAACCAAAAAACCAAAGTCCCAATTCCTTTCCATAATGTGTTTAATATATATAGGACTACAGAACATGTCCGTGAATTTTTTCTGGTTACTGAATATCTCTCTTGCTACATTTTCCTGTTCAGAAAGTATGTCCAGTTTCCTTCAGCACTTTGGCTGTTTTATGAAAAGTATTTTAGATGAATGACCCAAAAAGACCATTTTTTTTTCTTTCACCTCTCTGTTTGTAACTGACTTCTGCATATTTTATTTTT
>WUAM01000322.1:272929-285727 GCA_024336885.1 Actenoides hombroni
TATTATGCTGAGGTTTTAAAATACATTTCTTTAACTTTAGAGTTAAGAAATTTTTTTCTTTATATTAAAATATACACTTATAGTTGCACACAGAAAATATGTCTTAGTCATAGCCTAATGTACCTGACTTTAAAAATGGGTCTTTTAAAAAAAATGAAACATTAATAATACACAAAATGTAATAAACCTGTTTTTTCAGTAGATTGCTTTTATATTCAAGACTATGTGAACAAGTACTTTGATTGAAACAGTAAAAAGCACTCCATTTACATGCAGTTTGAAAGCACAATATCAGCCTTATTTTCACATAATTCAGCACATGCAACAAAGCTAACCAGAAGAATCAGTAAAAAATTCATCCCACTTTTGATCACCCTCTTGTATTTTAATTTAGGTCTGAAAATTGTACTTCATAGCATATTATCAGGCTGCAAAATCAAGATTAAAAAACCTAGCAGAAAAATAAACACTTTGATCTGTGGGGGTACTTTGAATCTTGTGGAAGCAAAAGATTCACCAGTTCCTCTCAGTCTAAACCTTTTCACTATGTTAATTTCACTATGGGTTGTGTTGAGGGAATAATAGAAAGCAATCCAGATCCCCTCTAACTCCCTCTATTCACCTTACCAATTTTTCCTACTGCAGTCCTTACATGCTCTCCTGAGAACAGGTATTTTGGAAAGTTCATTATATTTAGACTTATCTAGTGAAACATTTTCATCAGGGTCCCAACATGGGACCATACAGGGGTATGTGAATGGTAGAAAATTTTAGCCATGTATATATTTTGGAACAATATGCTCAGCAGGAGGTTTTAATGCCAGACACTGGTGTTACAGAGATGTTAAAATTAAGCTGGCAAGAGACTGATATAAAGCTAATGTTTTGAAGAAGCTGAAGTTATACCATGTTTGGAAGTCCAGCTGTAGGTAGGAAACTTTTATTAGATTGAAAAAAAAATGGAACTGATTTTGAAAAACATTTCCTACTTTTTCATCACTTTTCATTTTTCCTAATTTAGATCACATGATGTGATTTTGCCTTTGTTTCTTTTGTTCTAAATTTTAACTCTACAACCTTTTTTGGAAGAAAGTAATATACATCAGATTCCCAGTCGTTCTCCTCCTTCCCATCTTTTCCTCCTTACTCCAGCCTCCTTCCCTTTTAGAAGCAGAAATCTGCTACAGATTACTATACTTTTATATTTCTCTCATGTACATGAGCAGCAGGCTGGGAAGTGGAGAAACCTCTGCATCTTCTCTGCCCTTCTTCTGGACTGTTCAGTCATTTGAATAAGGGACTTGCAGAAAGCTGGTAAGGCCTTTCAGGAAGATAATGCAATCTAGTGTGCAGTGTGGAACTCTGTATTAAATCTGCTGTGATTGAAATGCATGACTTGCATGAAGAAAGCTCCATGGTGGAAGAAATATAGAGTCCATGTATACTAGACAGACTGAGTATAGAGCTGTGCGCAAAGTCCCATTGAACTCTGCCAGCCAGTGATTCCTGTTCATGCTATTTTGCATTGTTAGACCTTAAGAATGCCCTTCAAGACAAGATAGCTCTGTTACCTTGGAAACATCCAGATGTCCATGGATAATCTGCCCAGCACTTCTACCACTTTTCAGAGCATTTATCAACATTTACTGAAACAACACCTTTGACTCAAAATAAACTTAGTTATCTTTGTGGAAGAATCACCATTAGCCACTCTAGATTTTGATTACACTTCAGCAGCCTGATGGGAAAAAATTAGTTTGTTATGCAAGAGCACGTCTTTCTGTTTATCCAAAGCCTGAATATTGTCTCATTTACTCCTTCTGCAATCTCTCTCTTCACCCACAGAAATTACCATTATTGCAATAGTTTGAAAAAATTGGCCTTTTCCACATCTTGAGGATGACTTCAAAGTTGGGCACATCATTTTGCTGGGACAAGCATCACCTGTTATTTCAGGTGATTACTTCAACTTAGTATTGAGATCTGGAGTTGTGTGTCTTGACTAACACAATACAGAGCATGAATCTCTTAGCTGCTGCTGCTGGTCTCAATTGCAGTATGCACACAAACTAAACTGAGGGACATCAGACTTCGTAAAATGTTCTATATTTTTGAGAAAGCATCACATATATCTTAAGTAGAGGGTCAAACTTCATGTTTTTCTTAAACAGACACACTTCATGGGTCAGTTACATTGAACCACTGAGCTGTGATGCTGTTACAGACTTCTCATTCAGACTCAGGCAATTTACTTGACCTTCCTTTTCCTTCATTCTGCAAATGTAAAATGAGATTAAAATGTCCTTTCCTCCTCCCTTGATCATCTGATGCATTTAGATTGAAGAGTGAAGGCAAAGGACTAAGACCATTGACCACATGACTTCCTCTGTTGCTTTAAATGTCCTGATTTTCATGTAGACCTGTGATTAGCCTTCCTGAGATATTTTCTCCATATGTACTAGTACCAAAGATGCAATTAGCAAAGCTGTTCCAACTAGATATCTATCAGAGAAAGAGAAGGAGGGCAACACTTATGACAGGGCCAAACTGCTTCAGAAAGACCAGATGCCCCCCAAATTATTCTCTTTGATAGTCTGGTTTTAGTGACTTTTTTTTTTAATAACAAAGATATGTGGTGGCTGTTGAGAAAATACTGGTTTTCATAATGAATGGGGCTTTACTTTGAAATACCTATGACGCAGTGAAAAACTCAATAACCAAAGTTATTAAGCAGGCATTCTTTATTTTGCAGTGCTGGACGCACAGGGGATCACTCCTCCAAATGTGCGTACTGATGCAAGCTAGGTACATAGTTTATATGCAGGCTAAACATACATATTCATTATATTCCTTAGAAAGGGCAGTCTTATGCTTATGGGTTCCTGAAATTCATTTACATAGTCTGAGCATGTGTAATGAATTTACGGTTAGGGTCTTTTCTCCCCTCAGTGGTCTTTTTTTACCTCTGGTGATCATTTACTTCATCTTCTCTCCTTTATCACCATGTTCTTTTAGTGACCTAAAGCCTAAAATCCTTATTGTTGCCCAAAACCGGTTCTTGTCTGTTCAGCATGCTCGGCTGCCTCGAGATGTCTTGTTGTCCTGTTCCTGGAGATAATCACTATCTGCAAGGTTATGAATTTCACAGTATGTCCCTACTATACAACTACACATTTATTGTTGTTGTTTGTTCAAAGATTAGTAAAACTTCACCAGACATCCTGTCCCCTGCCTTCACCTATAGATTTTTGCAGTTTGCAAATGAAGTTTGCTTCCTCTTACAAATCTAACAACCTAATTCAATGGTACTAAGAAAACTGGGTCTTCAACCTTGCATTTGACCTGTAAGCACCATTATAATTAACGAGACAAGAAACTTTACATTCAAATTAAACTCAGCCTCCAAAGGCATTCTTGGCTTTTAAAATGCTACTCATATAAATTTTAAGATATTCTCCTCCTTTTTCTTTTGACATTATTTTCTAATACACGGTATTATTTATTATCCAGATGAGGAGCAGTAGCAAGTGGTGTCCCTCAGGGGTCCATACTGGGACCTATAGTGTTTAATATTTTTATCAATGATATAGACAGCGAGTTTGAGTGCACCATCAGCAAGTTTCAAGATGATACCAAGCTGAGTAGTGCTGTTGGTATGCCAGAGGTACGAGATGTCATCGAGAGTGACCTGCAGAAGCTGGAGAGGTGGGCCCAGGTGAACCTCGTGAGGTTCAACAACATCAAGCGGAGGGTCCTACACCTGGGCTGGAACAATCCTCACTATCAACACAGGCTGGGGGATTAGGTGATAGAAAGCAGCCCTGCAGAAAAGGACTTGGGGTTGTTGGTGGATGAGAAGCTGGACATCAGCAGACAGCGCGTGCTTGCAGCCCAGAAGGCCAATTGCATCCTGGACTGCATCAAAAGTAGCGTGGCCAGCAGATCGAGGGAGGTCATTTTGCCACTTTACTCCGCTCTGGTGAGACCTCACCTGGAGTATTGCATCCAGTTCTGGAGCCCTCTGTACGGAAGGGACATGGACCTGGTGGAGCAGGTCCAGTGGATGGCCACAAAAATGAACAGAGGGCTGGAACACCCCTCCTATGAAGACAGGCTGAGGGAACTGCAGTTGTTCAGGCTGAAGAAGAGAAGGCTCTGGGAAGCCCTAATAGCAACCTTCCAGTACCTGAAGGGGGCCTACAAGAAGGTGGGAAAGGGACTGTTTACAAAGGCCTGCAGTGATAGGATGAGGGGCAATGGTTTTCAACTAGACAAGAGTAGATTTAGATTGGATGTTAGAAAGAAGTTCTGTACCATGAGGGTAGTGGAACACTGGAACAGGTTGCCCAGGAAGGTAGTTGAGGCCCCATCCCTGAAGATATTCAAGATGAGGCTTGACAAGGCTCTGGGTAACCTGATCTAGTTGAGGATGTCACTGATCACTGCAGTGGGGTTGGATTAGATGACCTTTAGAGGTCCCTTCCAGCCCAAACCATTATTTGATGTATGCATTAGCAATAGCATTAGATTTTGCTTTTCTTGCAACTGTATTTTGTTTGATATTTAAGAAAAACAAAAAATACAAGTTTCAGATTGATCAGATCTTGAAATATGATGAACTACTCTGTTGATTCATGTTTGTAGTTTTCAGCATATAAAACATGTCTGAACATCATGTTCATGTATATGTATATAATCGAACAGCTGAGTAGATCAAAAGATGTCAGGCTTGCTTGGCATCTCATGTATGCAGAGCATGCCTTATAAGTATACTAGCATTAAGGGGGATGATTGTTTCAAATGCTAGAATTACATGAATAAATCCAATTGCGTTTCTACCACAGGAATTAAATTCAAAGTCCACTGTAGGCCTAAGGGAGTTTGCAGTGTCCAATTAAATGAAAAGCATGTCTAATACAAAGTGGCTAACAGAAATATAATTACCATGGATAACTAGAAATAACAGGATTAGAAATGGAAAATTACACTTTGTAATTCTGATCCTGAATTTATTGTGCATAAATTCAGGAGTGAAGCCATGCATAGCTAATACCAGGATTGGGACTTAAATAAGAATGGCTCAACTTTTATTGTTGTCTAAGACAACAATAAAATAGGAAACTAGGAAATAGGAACATATGGGACTAGCGGGTACATACATATTCACCCTCCTTCTAATACCCCAGCTAAAAATACTGCCGTAACCAGCTGTAATGCTGCCAAAGTCTTGCTAGGGGTATGCTTGGACCAACACAGACCAACGCTTTAGTATGGTCTAATTCACAGATTTGTTCTTGCTGATAGCTGCTGCTGTGGGGGAATCTTTTTACTGCTATGTACGAGTTTTAGGAGATATTACCAGTTCATTGAAACAATACTGTTTTTGATACAAAAGAAAGACTAGGTGGACTAAAAGTAGGATGACATCATTGTATTGCCAAAAGTAGGTGTTCTGATAAGGTCTATTGTGTGCTCTCTATGTGCATGGAGAAGCTAATGAGGTATAATGTGTAGGTAGTGTAGTACTAACAAAACAAAACCTTTTGAACTCCCTTTTAAGAGGAGTGAGAGAAGAACCAGGTATGAGGAACCTTTCTCTCCCACCAAAGAGAACAGCACCTGGCCAGTGACTGCTTTAATTAGGTTAATTCAAGGGTGGGTTGATTGATCAAAACCAATCTATCTGAGGTATCAATCCACTTACAGCTAATGTTTTGTTATGCTTATATACAGTGTATGCTCATTAGCAATGGGCTTTAATGTACTTTATCTCTCTCTTACACATCTCTCTCACGCCTTGATCCCCTCGTACAATTCCTAATTGTAATACTTTTTTTCTTCCTTTCTTCAAGTAGCTGTGTCTACTATTCCTGAATTTTACTTCCTAGACTACTCAACATTCTACTGTATATTACTTAGGTAATGCATTATAACATTTACTCAAAAGTCTGTACAATTTGATCTTAAAATGTTTCTGTATATACTGAGATTATCCAATTAAAAATAGTAAAGGCTTAATTAATCCTCATAGCATTATACAACATAATTTAGTTACTGCAATAAAGTAGGAAGGCAGGAATAAAGTAGTTATATATCTGTAATATACAAACAGGTACTAATGGATTAAATTTAACTCTTTTTAGACCCAAATGTTTCTCTCTTTATTCTGAGGAAACTTGTATCAAAGCCATCAGTAGTTTTTAATGTGTCCATAGGCAAATCCTGTAAATAAATTCTCTTTATATGAAGGAATAATTAAATCTCAGTCTTGCGATGCTCTGTGAATGAGTCATAGATCAGAAAGTATCGTGTTAAGGAAAAGTATATCAAGGTTACGAAATCAGATCATCAAAGAACTTTGATGTTTCACCAAGCAAATCTCTTATTTTACCTTCTCAAGGATACATTGCTATTAAAATGCACCATGTATTTGCTTTTATTTTCTTTGTTTATTGCAGAACATATGAAGCATGATTAGTAAACAAGCTAATAACTTCTATTTCATAACCATGCTTCTTGTCCTCTACATTCTTAATAGTTCTATTATTTTGACAACTGGTGTGATATTACCAATACAGCAAATGGAGTTTCCATGATGTAACAAATCCATCTGCTTCCGTAACAAATATATTACTGAGCTTCCTAGTTTTGAGTCCATGTGCCTGTAGTAAACCATCTTTTTGTATAAATTCTAAAAAAGGAAAGTGATTTATTGAAGTGGACTGACCCCAGACATTCACCAAGCATTTGCTGTTAAGTTTGAGTTTTATGATGTTTCATGTAAATTCAATTCTGCCTTCCTTAGGCTGACTGGGCTGCAGCTCTCTCTCTTCTTGCCTTTGCCAACCTGGGTGCCTGCTTTCCCAGTGACCCTTTCCACTATTCCAACATTGATTACCTCTAACTGTTGCTAGTCCGAGAGAATAATGATTTAAGCAGACCAATACTGGCTTTGAATGTTTTCTCTCAGCAGTTAATTGTTGCTAATTAGACATTCTCTGGACTTGGAGGCTCATGATTTAAAAATTCAAAATCCTTCCTTCTTTTTCCAACATCTTTTTCTGGATCTAGATCCAGTTCTGGATGTCCAGATTCTCTTCTCAGAATTTGATTTTTTCTTCTCTTATTCTAAACAACTGGAGAGAATCTTTCTTTATACTTTCAACCTTTTTCAGATACTCTTTTGATTAGTTTCACTCAGTCACTTTCCTTAAGTATCTGCTACCTGGATCCTGCTTCTCTAACACTGAGTTTTAAAAAACTCATTAAACTCAAAAAATTGTCTATTTATAGTTTCACGATATTGCTATTGCATGACTGTTTCATACAGAAGTTGAAAAGGAAACAAGTAAGGCTTCACAATCAAATGAGGCTTGGACCCTGTGATAGAGTCCCCCAAATCAGTTAGAATTATTAAACTACTCTGACAGGATTCCCAAACTACCACGTAAGTGAGGAAAACAGAAAAATGGAATGATATAGGAATGTAAGATCTGTACAAATTTTGAAGGTCAGTTTTGCCTTGAAAGTAAATTTTTTGTCTCGTATATCTGGCTATTTATTTTAAGTCAAACAATATATAAACATCATTCAGTTAAGCAGTCTCGTTCATGCACACCTTCCCCTCAATCCCCAAACCTCTTGTTCTGGCACTCAACATTTGAAATAGTAAGGGATATCTACTCAAACAGGCAAAAGTATTATGAAGATAAAGTCCAGGAGGAGAGGAGTAAAGAAGGGTTATGGAGAAGAATATTAAACATATCACATGGGCTTGTAACTTACATGCCAAATCAAATTTCACCACCAGTTAAAAAGCATATAAGTTCTAACCCATGGACTGGCTGTCAGCAGAACAGGTCATTTTGAAAGAGGAGGGATGAGTGTTAGAGCACTGCTGCCAGGTCTAGCAGACTTTTGGGTACAGAATGCAGCATGAAACCCAGGAGGCTTTGGCCATCTTACTGGCTTACAGGACCATAAAGATGAAAATGTTCAACTTTGGGCAAGACTAAATAGTGGGTTTTACCTTTTTTTCTTGTCAAAAAGCAAGTTGAAAAGGAAGCATAAAGTATGTTTTAAGTTGAAATAGATATGTTATTAGATACTTTATTTTGCTTCCAGGTGTGAAATACTGTCCCATAAAAGTTAAATGCATAGATTTTTTTTTCAATATCTAAACTAATATTTGCGATAAAATTGATTAATTTATTGTAAATATATTCATGTGGAATGCCCTGTATTCAGGTACAACTGCAGGACTTACTTAACTAAGTTGGAAAAATTAATTTCTACTGATAGCCAGAGCTAAAACTGTATAGCATCAAAGACATCAGAAGAAAGTTTAACTGACTTTCTGTTTACAGGCAGATAAAAAAAGAAAAATCATTTAGCCTAGACACAGCTTCTTGGTGGTCCACAGGGTCTGTAAGAGTCACTTACTCTGAGATGTATCTCTTAAGAGAAGTGGCTGTTCCAATCCAACCACCTCTATATGCAGCTGCACCTGTGATTAAGAATAGAAATATAGCTGTACAGCAATTTACCCACTGCTGCTTAATTTAATTTGAGCATTCTGTGTGGCTTTAGTAATCTAGTTTTATCATGTAGTGTTTTATTTGATTGAAATATGCTAATGAAGAAGACTGAAGTCTGTATGAAGACAAGGGAAAAGTAGCAAAAAAAAAAAAAAAAAAAAGAAAAAATACAACACTGGGAGAAGATAATTAAATGTTAACTGTATTTCCATGATGCTTATATTAGTGAGTTTTAGTCCTAAAACAGCTGCATAATGAATGTTGAAATGGTTTTCAGGCTAATTGAGTCAGTGAAGTCAGATCTACTATTTACTGATCAACACATGGTTTTGATTGGACAAATGAAGCCACTGTTTTGTCAGTGAATTAGAAAGATTGAAGCTTTAGGTTCATCAAAGTGTATTAGACATCCTTAACTTACTTGAATGTGATGACCTTCTGAAGCTGATGGGATTCCTTGTGCTTCAAATTAAGCACATGGTCTAGTAATTTGCAAGATCAGAGACCTTGAAAGTTGGCACCCATAAAGAAAAGGTGAAAGATGAATAAGTCTAGTGTGTCAAGAAGCTGTTAAAAGTATTCCATTTTTAGCAATAATACTTCTGATAAGCACAGAATATGGAAAATGAACCCGAGATATTTATCTAACTGACTTCATATAATTTACAGAAAGCCTATCCAAGTCAAACTCAGTATCAGTGTACAAAACAATTCATTAAAAACCAGAAATTTTGGCTATAAAAAGTAAGGCAGAGCTAAACATGACACATCTTTAATGAGTATTTAAAAAAAAAATCTGATACAGAATAAAATTAACCTTCACAAAAGAAAAACATTAGATAAACAAGATAAAATTAGATATTTTTAATCCAGGTATCATAGTTGTTGGTTTTTTTCTTTAATAAAATACCCAAGCTAGAATAATTAAAGTGTCTTTTATATGAGAAAAGATAAAGCAAAACAATTTGAATAATAAAAGTCTCTCCTTAAAATTCATAGTGTTATTAAAGTTCTCATTGCATACTGACAATACTTATGTAGCCTGTACTTGCAAGTATTTTTCTCTCAGATTTCTCAATAAAATAAATTACTTTGTATCTTACATATGTTGTTCCTCACCTACATAATGTAGTTCATGCAACAATGCTGTAGACTTCAAGAATGCCCATCATTTCAGACAAGTCATTTGACTCAAAACAAGACAAAAGGTACTTTAAAAAACAAGCCTGAGTACTTTTCTTTCCTCACATGCAATCAGTTTCCAGGAGGTTTGAAAGAAATTTTGGTTTTATGAACTCTCTATTCACTTTGTCCAGGAAGCTCCTTTGGCTACTTGAAGAAAAGATTGAGTTCTCTGTGCTGACTCCTCCTTGGAGCACTGTGCCAAGTTTGTTTTTTGCAGGGTGGGCAAGGTCTTCTCCTTTCTCAACTGATGCACATGGCATGGCTTTTCACTCCCTTCTGCAATGGCTTAGTAGTTTGATTGCTTGTTTGGGTTTTTTTGTTGTTGTTGTTTGTTTTGTTCTTTTTTTTTCCTTGCTGGTGCTTAAATGCAAATCAAGAGCTGATACCACCTCCTTTCTTCAAATTGGTCTGTTTGACCAGTTCCAAGAAGAACCAAGATCTTTAGGTGGCTCTCAACAGTTGGAAATCACTATTCTGAAAAGAGTAAGTACTCCCACCTGTTGGTCAAGTGGGAGATTTGACTGTTTTTAGGTTAAGTGAATGCTGCCCCACCTCTTCATTGCCTTGGGGAGAGGAATGAGATTTTAGTTTCTGGACAGGTTGGGTGTTACAGGGTTTAGTGGTCAGGAGGCTGCAGTCATGGGGTTTGTGTGGAATAAACAGTTCCATTAATAGTGAGAGCTTTTTTGGTTTGGCTTGATTTTCTTGTTTGTTTTTTATTTCTCCATTCTTGCTGATGTTAAAAAATTAGAGAGCATGGTAGTGCTACAACCATGTTGTGGCCTCCATTGCAGTCCCCAAAGCTGGCAAGCTGTTGTGCAATTACATAAATAAGCACCAACAGACAAAGGTTAAAGTTGGCTGAGGACCTAAGGAAACAAGGTTAAGGAATTTTAGGTACAGCAAATGAGTTATCTTACGACCAGTGTGAACCGCGAGGGAATTAAAGGTTTTTGGCTTACATGTTTATGCACTACCAATAGTGTTTTTATTACCAAGATCTGGATGTGCACAGCTTATGCCTGGCTATTATTTCATCTGTGTATTCAAGAGAGTTGTGACCTGTCATTTAATCCTCGCCTTGTATTTGTGTCATGCTGCTTTGCATGTCTAGGCCAGTTCAGCATTTTCCGAGTCCTTAAGTATTCAGCTGAAATATGAACAAAGCCCTCTGGGACTGCTATTTATTTATTACTTTGTTTTGGTCTGTTACTGTTCTGTGCATGTTTGTTTTGTTGGATGAAATGCAAAACTCCTTGTTTACTTTCTGACAAGGGATTAGCTTCATCTAGAGTAAAAAAATGTTTTGAATGAGCTTCTGCTGCTAACAGTGAGGAGGATCCTAAGCCCCAGGTCTTTAAACCTTTTATGTGAAGGGATCAGTGGGGATTTTTAAGTTGACTAAACTGAGGGAGATTACCATACTGAACGACCCTCAAATAGCTGAAAAGGTTAGACATATGTTTCAGACAAATGTGCTTCAGCTGAGTAATTGGAAAGCAATGCAGTGTCAAGAGAGTTACAAAATGTCATGAAGAAAATTATAACAAGAATTGCCTAGGATTTTTGCACAGAATTTAACCTGAAATTTAATGTGCGGACTGTAATGTAGCTGTAGCATAGAAGAAACGATATTTTTGCTAATGTCTTTGGAATGCCACTGTTTAATTCTAAGTAATACAAAGATGTTATCAATAAGATAACTGGATTAAGCTGTAATTGAAAAAAAATTGGTGCTAAATTTTCTAGGTAGCTAAAATAAATATCAAGATAATGATATGCGTTCATATAGTAAACCCAATCTCAGATAGATTTTAGGAAGGTTGTTATTATGAATTCCTAATTTATGTCCCTTTGTGTAATATAGTCACATGGAATTTATTTTATTCAGGTACAACTGCAGGATTTACTTAACTACCAGTGATATTTTATTCAGACTTTAAGGTGGAAGGACAAAAGGAAATTTTTAGTAGTGTATTGTCATTTAACCACAGCTGGTAGCTGAGCGCCGTGTAGCTGCTTGCTCACTCCCCCACCCAGTGGGGTGAGGAAAAGAATAAAAGAACTCTTGGGTTGAGATAAAGATATTTTAATAGGAAAGAAAAAGAAGGGATAAAAAAGGACAATAATAATAATAAAAGAATTAGAATATACAAAACAAATGATGCACAATGCAACTGCTCACCACTCACCAACAAATTCCCAGTCAGTTCCTGAGCAGCAGCTCTAGCCATTTTACCCCCCAGTTTATATACTGGGCATGATATCATATGGCATGGAATATCCCTGTGGCCAGTTTGGGTCAGCTGTCCTGGCTGTGTCTTCATTCACCTTCTTGTGCCCCTCCAGCCTTCTTGCTGGCAGAGCATGAGAAGCTGAAAAGTCGTTGACTTAGTATAAACAGTAACGAAGAACACCAGTGTGTTATCAACGCTATTCTCATCCTAAATCCTACTAGGAAGAAAATTAACTCTATTCCAGATGAAATCAGGACATAATGAAAAAGGACAAAATGTATTATTAAAGGTACTCCAGGTCTTTAAAAAGTATAATCTACTCCTGCCCATATATTACAAAGTTGCTCAAACCATACTGTGCATCTTCATTACATTGGGATTCTCGGTACTAAAATTGGTTGGGGAAGGGTTCTTAAATTTTGACAGGGCAAGATTCAAGTTATTAGTGAAAGTGGTTTTCTTCTCTGAAGTTCAACTGTATTTTCTAAAGGAAACTGCAAGATTGAATCTGCAAAGTACGAGTGTATATCTGAACAGTTTTAACTTCTTTCTTCAGAAACAGCTGTATTTCTGAAGTTGAAAGAAAGTGTTGGGTTTTTTCTCCTCACAGAATGCAAAAATACATACTGGAAAGTTTTTATTGTATTTTAAAAGTTGAGTTTTGCTACACAACATCAGAAATCCTTTTTTCAGCCTCCCCAGCTGTCACGGTTTAGGGTCAGGGCAGCCCCTTAGACCTATAACAGACGCTCTCTGTTAACACCCCTCCCTCCCCAAAGGGGAAGAGAAAAGGAATAAGGGAGAGAGACTTAGCGATTAGAAAAGGAAACTAGAACAGC
>WUAM01000322.1:288595-309878 GCA_024336885.1 Actenoides hombroni
GTGACTCCACCACCTCCCTGGGCAGGCCATTCCAATGCCTGACAACCCTTTCTGTAAAGAAATGCTTCCTAATATCCCACCTGAACCTCCCCGGTTCAACTTCAGGCCATTTCCTCTTGTTCTGTCACTTGTCACCTGGAAGAACAGACCAACTCCCACCTTGCTACAACTTCCCTTCACATAGTTATAGACAGCAAATTCTGAGATAAGGTCACAGTTTTAAGAGCTTTGGACAGTTACATTTTAGATCAAATTATATTTCAGAAGAAAGCTGAGGGGCAGATCTTTCAATGCCCATGTATGAACTGATGATAATTTTGTTGCCTATTTTCTGGCTATGTCATGAGAGTTTTTATCAGAGAGGGACTATGCTTACTGCACCTGAATAGCAGATTGGCACAGTTGCACTAAGCTGCAGTTACTCAGAGACTATGTTAGTGAAACTGTGTTGTTATAATGCTAGTTGCTCTCCAGGAAACTTTGTTGTATTTCAAAGTCATAGTATATTTGACCTTATTTATCTCTGAGAAATCTGACCTGGTACAACTGTATTGAAATGTAAGCTGATTTTTTAAAAATATTAAACTAACTTGACTTACATGATGAAGTGACACTCTTGTAAATCCCTACAACAGTGAAGCCCTTCCATTCTAAACAACTAGTGTTCAGTTTTCAGTACAGGGATTCCATTTTATCCTAATATGAAATTATATTTGGGATCTTTTTAGTTCTTAATCATTGGATACAGCCTTCTTTCCCCAATCCTGCCCCCAGACTTCTTCATATTCTTAACTTGTATTTTTTATGTGCTTTTTGGTGGTGAAATTAACTGGTAAGAAGTAGGTGTTGCTGTAGCTTAACTGTCAAGACAATGGGAGGAGAGACATGAATTTTTATAATCTCCTGTATTTTGATGCTACTATCTAGTTAAGGATTAGGCTAATAAATCTGACATTTCCCCTGTTTGTGTCTGTAACATTAACAAACTATTGACCTTCCTATTACTTCATATTTTCTAAAAGGAAGACAGTGGTTAGGAAGAAGTGCATGTGAAATCTGTTTATTAAAGTGGCATATGAAAGCAAATAAATGTGCTTGTTAATAATTGCCTCAGCGTTGTTTTATTTTATTTTATTTGTGGATAGGGTGTGAACAAGCTAAAGGTATGTACTACTTCTTCTAGAAGGTCAAAGGGAGTACGCAGTCATTATTAACTTCAGTAGGCACAGTTTGGCCATCATGTTCTTTCCTTGTTACCATCTTGTTCAGATATCCCAGAATGAAAATTTATTTATATTACAGGAATGACTCAGGCTACATAGAAAAAGGGAATACGACTCTTGGATATTAAGATTGGACCAGAACAGTGTACCCACGAGAAAATTAATAGATCTGTTATAACACTTCTTTCCCTGTTAGAGGGATGTTGTCTATGTTTATAGATTCCATCTCCCAAATGGATATATCTGGTTTGAGACAGATGGGAGGGCGAGCACTCTCTACCAGCTGCAGGGAGACAGGCATTAAGCAGCCACAACTTGGCTCCGCTGTTATTTGCACATCTTGCCTTCTCTTAGAAGATGCCTTTCTTAACCTCATGTTCACAATTGCCAGCTGTGACATATAGTTGTTTTTCTGAAAGTCATTTTTGTTGTTAAGCATTTGTTGTAGAAGACCTTTGTTCATGTATGTTCACAGCAGTAGTTATAACTGATATTAAAAATAATATATTAAATAAAGTTAAAGATCAAATACAGAATTCAGTGATGCCTGTGTACAAAGCTACAGCAGGACACAGCAGGATGATTTTGGAGCATAATATAGCCATTAGTTAATACCATTCATAACACACATGAAATGCTAATTCTTCTACTTTTATTTACATACTGCTGTTAATACCTTTATATTGTCTAGATAAAGATACTCAGCATCAATGTTGTAGTAACATTCTGTTACTAGAATAACACATAGGGACTATGGTAGTGACTTCTGTACAAAAATACTTTCTTCTCTTTCAGCCTATAAAATGTTCTATTAAATCCAGCACTGTAATATGCTGCGTATCTTCCACTGCTTCCTCAGCAAGCAAGTAAACAATGCTTAGGGAAGGGGAATATGTAGGGACGCACAAGCACATGCACTAAGTCAATAATCCATCCTATTTCACTTGCAGTGTTTATTTTAGTGCAAGAAAAACTTGTGAGTACTAGGTGTGTCATTGGACTTACGAAATACTGTAATAGTGATAAAATTTCTCAATACATTTCTTAAATGAGGCACCTTAAAATACATCTTCTTTCCTGCGCAGCATGGGCTTAAAGCTAAATTTAGGGAATTGGTGCTCAGTATAGCTATCAGCTTGGCTATTGTGGATTTTTGTGTCATCTGCTGGAAGTTGCCTCTGCTAAATACGATGGAGGAATGTGTTTAGGACTCAAGCTCTGAAAGTCCACAATGAATACAGGTGCCAACCTCTTCTGTAAGGAAAAAGTTGATTTATTTTTAATAATTGTGGAGAGTGCCTTAAAGTATAGTGGTGTTTGCAGAAAGTCAGAAGTAATAACTGAGGGCAGGAAATATTCCATTAATCCGGTTATGTCCTAAATTTCACTGGAATAGCTCTGCCAATGGTGTCTCAGTCCTCGTCATTATCAGTATCTCATTGTGGTTTCAGTCAGAGTATTTATTCAATAAGGGAACGGGAGCATGAATCATCTTCACTTTGATACGGACTTTAACAGGTTTTGTGTGCAGAGAAAGTAAAGGACAGATTAAAAAACCTTGTGATGCTTTCTGGAAGCTTTTTCATGCATTCCTGAAACCCACTTTAGATATCATGTGCTAGGTGTGGTGCTGGAATTATTAGGACTTTGCTATCGTGAGGCACATTTGGAACAGCTCTTAAACAAAATTGGTTTCCTTCTTGCCCAAGAAAATCCAATAGATAGCAACAGGTAAAAACCAGACTTAGATATTTGTTTGCAACAATAAAATAAGCAACGATGATAAGGAAGCAAGTGACAGAGGTTGAAAATGAGTAGAAGAACCAAGTGCTGATTTATAGATTCTAATAATAGTGTCCTAATGGAGTCCTACCTCCATCATATATTATCATGGCTACTATGTAGCTAACAACCAAGTAACGTTAGTATTCCTCTGAGACTCCAGACAATTGACCAGTTCTTCAGCCCCACTTCAGCTGGCCAACTTCTAACCTTACACGGGATGAATGGAAAACCAAATATATTTGATACTGCATGCACTTATTGCATATTTGACTGCAACAATTGAACTCAAGAGTATCTCAAATGTGTCAGGGAACTGTGTTCTGCCCACTTAGATAATCCGGACAGTTTTCACTGTTGTAGAATGACCTGGGTTTGCAGCACAGACTGAGTGTGCAACCTTACTCTGGTTGTAAGGTTACCTTAATATGGGTTGGAATAGGAAGGAAAAAGGCTTCTTTTTTGCTCCTCTGTGATGTGTTTGTGCAGGTAATTGTGCCGAAACATCTACATAAACATTGCAGGCTTTCTGAGTGTGCCAGCTATGGCCCTTAGTCGCAAAGCACAGCAGCCTGGCTTTCTGTGCCACAACATCTCTTTTACTACAGTAGTTGACACTTCTTAGTGCTATGAATCTGCAGATGACATGTAAAGTTGAAAGGTGGCTACTACTGTGGAGTCCATCTAATGGAAAAATTAGTACAAATGACATTTGTTTTGTTCCGAGAGCTGGTGACAAGTGTGGTGGTGATGTCAACAAGTGATGGGTAAGTGCTCCAGAGGTAGAATTATAATGTCTGAAATTTGATATGATGTTGAATACATTGATTGTTGTTTAGTGCTCAGATTCTCCTATGTGGCACAGGTCAGCTGATAAAAACTTGGAAAGCCAAAAAGGCAAATAGTATCTGTAAGTAAAATTATATAACCTCACATCAATAATAGCAAATAGAGCCCTTCTAGCTTCACCATTTAGACTTTAGTTTTAAACTTTAGAGTTCCATGGATATCAACTGTATATCCTAATGAGAACCCCTGTAATAAAAGGAATTCATATCTATAAAACAAAAATGATTGTAATCTGCTATTAAATAAAAAGTATTTACTCAACATCCTTTTGAACACTATATTCCAGTGGTTATTTTCCTTTTCCCCTGTTAGTACTTCTAATTACCTGTATCTTCTAGTTAATAGAATGGATTACAGTTGCTAATTTAAAGAGTAACATATGCTATTGTTGAAACAAGAGAAAACATTCAGTCTGAGAAGAAATTCTGCAAACTGTGCAAAAACAGGATTAGCTACTTTCATATCATTATTTCCTCCAGTTCTCCATTAGTATCAAGAATCTTCTACATCGAGATGGGACCAAGAGAAATGTGATACAGATCCCTCAAGGGGGGATATGACGGGGAAAGTAATGCAGAGTCCTAAAAATGGACTCAGCCTTATAATGTCCTCTTACCATCATAACTTTCCAACTATGTTGTCTGATACCTAGTGATCAAGAGATTAGACAAAAGGCTTTGTATGTTAAAAATATACAAATTGCACTGAATGCTTGCACATTTATAATGATGAAGTATTATTGCATGTTCCCAAGGGAGGAAACTGTCATGAATACACATCTATTAAGCAGAAGTATAAAGGGAAATTCTTCATATGCGGCTTGAGGAAGGGAAAATGAGGACCAAAATCATTAGCTACATTTGTCCTTTTGCTTTCATGGTATTGCAGTCATTTTATTTTTATAGCTATAATTGAAAATAATCTTGAAGCATCTCTTCTCTGTAAAGGAGGTGTGTGTAAACACCACCTTCTCACTCCAGTGATGTGTCTCTTGCACACATTCTGAGTCATACACCTGCACTTCAGGGACTACTATTTTTTCTCTGGTTTTCTCTCCTCTGTAGAATTCTAACATCAACAGCACTCTAGGGAAGGGAGTTGCAATATATTCCACCGAAAATCCTGTCACCATTAGCACTGACTTCATTCTGATTTCAAAATGTTAATTGTTCTCGGTGACCAAGATAAAAATAACCATTCCTGACTTACAGATTCTGGTGTCAGCCTGCATGCTGTGGATTTTGCTATGCCTTTTAACTGAAGTATGTTTTTCGTACTAGAATTACTTTTTCAGTAAAAAAAAATTAAATAGTAATCATAATATAAACTGTTGTACCTTTAGTGGAGAGATTTTCTTCTTTGTGTTTTTCAGAAATTAGTGCAAAGAAAAAGCCCCAATCCAGCATTTCTTTTGAAGATAGTAGAATTTTAAGTAGATTTCATATCTTTTCCCTTTTATTGTCAAAATCATTCTTGAAGGTTTGTTCTTTAAGCAGTTGTCATAAAAAAATGCATGAGATACAAGTATATAAAGCTGTAAAGATTTGTAACCACACCTGCATATAGTCTGTATAGTTTAATTGATATGTGTTTTTAATTTTTATGGACTTTCATACAAAGTTTAAACTATTTTTGTAATACTGATAGAGTTCCATGTTGTTAGACTTCAGAAATTCTAAAGAAATCTTTAGAAGGACTGTTATTGGAGAAGTTTAATAGTCAGACACAAACATGCAGAAGGAATCACCAACCTGAGAAAGTTTAGTGTTTACTTTTCCAGGTGCATGCTGATTTCCTAGAATACCTGAAAGAGAACTGAATATGCAGCTTGTTTCTTATTTTGCTGCTTTGATGCTTTCTACATTAATACTAAAGTAGAAATGGATTAGAAGTTAAACCACAGAAAGATTTTCCTTGGGAATTCCTGTAACTATATTCCTATTTACTTAACTTATTTCTGTGTTTAAATGAAATAGGGATATAAAACTGCTTTTATTAGTAGCTTATCCCTTCAAAATCTGATGGAATTGAAAGACTTAAATGGTTACAAAGGGAGGATAGGGTTGTTATTAAATATAAAATCTAAATCTATGTCATTTTATTCTAAACATAAGAGGGTTAAGTAACTGCCAGTAGCACTGTTCAATTAAAAATGGCTTATGTGCCATAGTTCTGCAATTAAAGTCTGTCTGTTTGACTTAATTCTGCAGTAAAATTGTTCTGTTAAAAATTCTTGTAACAGCATATGGAAAGGGTTTTACGTTAGTCAAGCAGATGTGCACAGAATTCTAATATGTACTTAAGGACATACCCTTTTAACAATATAAAGACTTAACCTATATTTACAGCTGGGATTTGCATGAGGGTTTATTCAGTGAAGTATTAGCAGCCATCATCATGCTACACATGCAATTTATCTTTTTCTTTTTTGTTCATGTATTCAAATAAGAAAAACTCAAATCAGCACAATGAAGATTATGTCAAAAATACCCTCTTCTTTCAATTTAGGTATATTTATATGTGTATGTATATAAAACCCTAAAGCAAACATGGGCTGTGAACAAATACTATGAATGCTTTCTGACTGCCAGCTGTCAAAAAGCCTTTAGTCTGAAACATGTTTCCCAGTACTGCTCTAAAAAAAAAAAATCTAAAAAGCAATTCATGTGATTTTTAAAAGTGGCTGAGGTGCTTAAACATCTTATAGCATAAAGTTGTCAAATGAGATGACATTCTTGAAGCTTGTAATAAAGGGGTACAGAGAAGTAGCACAGGACATGTGACATTTATATGTTGACTCCTCATAAGTTTAATTTTGAATGTTCCTATGGGCGCCAGTCAAGTATGTGGTTGGGCTGTGCTAAGTATTGGACACAAAGTGTGTACAACCCAAAAGCATCTTCAAGTTAGATTAGACAATTTGTTGCAGGGTTAGTTAACACAAAGTCCTTAGGAAAGGCAACAGGATGTAAGAACAGCATGATGAGAGGGGAGCAGAGTACACGTTCAGGCCATTGGTAAATGACTTTTAGAGATTACAAGAGAACATGAAGGAATACCAATGTGTAAGAGCTGTGAATCTAAGTGGGAGACTGCTCAGGTGTTGTAAGTTGTTCCTGGGCAGAATGATTTACATTATTTGAGGATAAGGTGGACTGACAGACGGAAGAACAACAGCCAACAGATTTGAAATGAGAAATAAGGTTTGGAGTATTTCAACAAAAATATGTACAATAAACCAAATACATAGCTACCTAACCCCCTCTAATTTAGCACAATAAAATACAATTTTGATGATAGATCTCTGTTAATGTAGATAAACCTAATGCAGTGAAATTCTGTACATAATAATTTTCATTTCATTCATAAAATAAAGTAGAATACAAGATATTTACATTATTTATGCGTTTTTAGTTTAGATTGGTTATGAGTTCCTCTGAGCTTTGTATGGGAGCCCAGAGAAGGTACTGGATATGACAGATATAGCATAGGCATAACATAGTGGATGGTTTTATTAATGTACTCTAGAAATGGAGAAACACTCTTTAGAACATATGCCTCTCATAGTGGTTTTTTTTTTTTCTTCAATAATAATCACTGTGGGTTTTGCTGTGAAGTAAAATTACACCATTCGGTATGTATTTTCAGGTTTAACCTAGATGTGCAAAGGCTGCAGTTGAATACCTTTTGAATTTCAGTGGCATAAACTCTTGTGTCTAAGCTGGGCTCTTATACAAAGGACTCTTCCTCTCTTTGCACCTGCCTAAACTCATTCTTCAGCTTTGTGCAAGTTTTAACTCCTGCAGAAAGGCAGAAGTGAAGCTTTCTAAAATGGGCAGTTGGCCAGCAGTAATCCGCCGTGTTCAGAAATGCTGCCTGCTGCTCTGCTTCTGCCTCATGATTTTACAGACCACTAATCCACAGGATCCTTCTTAATCTGCGCCTGCTGGCTTTCATTTTTAAGGTTTTATTATAAGGTTATACCTTCTGTAAAGACCTTGAACTAAGTATAATATTTGTAAAGAACATTTTTATAAATTTATCATTGTGACGTATCACATTTGTACACTTCAAAAATATTGCATCTGCTTTTAACATAAGGCCTGTTAGGTGCTCTGTGAAGAGTATGCACTCTTCAATATTGGTGATACTATTTAGAAAGGCTAAGTAAGGGTGAGGTCCCGTTGTTCCAGGCAGGATAGAAATGTAGCCAAAGGTACAAAGAGAGCACAATGTAACAATTTGACACATCAAATTATGGGAAGGATGGAACAGAGATGTAAAAGTAGAAAACAACACATTATTGCATAAAACGTAATGTTTAATGTACTTGCAAGTAATGTTTGCCAACTGACAGGTTTTTAAGGCATTTTGCATGTTTCACAGTTGGGATTTATCAGCAGTGGATGCCTCTGTTTCTAGAACTATAATTTGTACTTTAAAAGCTCAATATTCAATAGTAATTTAGGAAAAATAAAATTCTATTAGATAGCAGTGACAGAAGCATGCAGTTCAGAAGATGTGGCATAGAAAAAAGTATGTATGCAAATTTGTGGATATCATGAAGGGATGTCTGAATTTTTTTCAGTCTGAGTTCACATGTAAGAAGTTGATTTAGTTGTTTTAATTCAGCACATTCTCCTAAGTGTGGTTTCACAATTTTGGAGTTTCAAGTACAGCACAGCATCATGTGTTTGGGAAAGCATCAGGTCCAAATGAAACGCGGGAGTTTTTTTCATCACCTCATGCTGACAGCATTGAAGGTTTTGGAGGTCTAGAAATTAGAATTTATTAACTCCACAGAAGAATATATATTGGTTACTTTTTTGGGAGATGACAATCTCATCCTTCTCTTTAAAAAAACAAGTGAGCTGGCAGTAGTGCTGATTGTTCTGAGAAGGTATTTGTCTATTCTGTAAATCTTGAGCACTAAAAGACTATGAAATCAACCATTTGGAATGTATTTGTTAACAGCTTTTCATTTCCCTTCATGGAATATCAGGACTTGAATACATCTGTTCTGCCCCCATTTGGTTGCAGTAATGTGTTGAGCAAAAGTATGTGCTTGTGATGACTTGAAATGTTAAGGTTTATTCTTTTAATCATCCATGCATTTTGTACATTTCACAAAGCTTTATTTTGGAAATTTTGGCAAGACTTTAGAATTTTTTTTTTATCTGAAATTCCCTTCAAGTGTTCCTCAGCCATTGAAAGGTTTTGAGAAATGTCTTGTGATTTATGTTGACTTAAAGCTGGAAATCAGGTTTCAGAGCACATATACTAGAGTAATCTTAAAAGATACTGGTCAAGAAGGAAAAGTTGCAGTTTGTCTGTCTCTTATATTATTGGAGATAGATAAAAATCTGAGGCAGTATCTCTGATAATACTTCATTCACAATATTCTGAAGTTACTAAGAGTTTTTTGTTTCACTTCTCCAGAACTGGTGAAGCTGTTCCTGCTGATCATGAATGTGAAAAATGAGTGAGCTTCATTCATGTTTTTTCCATTTATTTTGCATTTCTGTTGATACAACAGGCACATCTGTTAGGATGAGTTGTTCTTTTGGTTTCTCAATACACACCTAGTAATGTTAAAAGGAAAATTTAGGAAGTCTTAAAGCTAGGTGTTTAAGTAAGTTCAGTCTTGCAGGGAGCTCTTCATATGTAAGCAGCGTGGTTTTGAGAAGTTGCATTCTGCATCTTCCTCTTTACTGGAGTTGAAGTACTCAAATCCCATACTTCTGAAGTAGTTGGCCTGATTGTCTTATCTGCATTTTCAACTGAGCACATTTGGAGCAGCTTTCTAACTTGGGTGATGTGGTTTTATTCTACACAGCATGCAAAGAGTCAGTGTTCATATTCAGTATGACTTTAAATTGAGCAGAACTGGTTCAGAGCAACAAATTTTTTCATTCTTCTGACAGCTGTAGGGATTATTTCTTATCTAGAGAAATTTGTGTGAACAGAGCATTAATTTGCAATAGGTAAAGCTATCATGATTGACATGAAATGGTTAAAGCTGAAGCACTATACTTAAATATAAGCCTACATATATAGGTGAAAACCACCATTGCATTTGATTTCTCATTGAGTATTTATACTAATAATCTTAGTGATAATGTGAGTTGTGGTATATTTTTCTACTATTTTATGTATAATATACAACCCTAAGAAGCAATGCTGGAAGCCTAATAAAGCACGTTTAAAATCTAAGGACTCTGTGTCCACAGAGCTGACATTATTTTGAAAAGCTGTACTTAGGAATCTCTGTCTACATTTTTTTAAATGCAACTTTCTGTCTTTTTTAGTTTTGAAATTAAGAGTCAATTGAGTCATCAGAGATCTTAGAAACAATTAATATGATGTGTGGGCCATTTCATCTTCTCTTTTGGAGCCCCATAAGTTTATGCAGCTCACTGCAGTGCCAAGGGAGCTAACAACTCAGCAGAGCATGGCACAGAGCAGCACAGAAACCCTTGCTTTGTATCCAAAAGCAGGGTGTTATTTTGTTGTTGTTCCTGGGTTACTGAGCACTCCTTATTCATAGGCATCATGTCCCCATGGTACAGCTATGCTGCTTCCCATTCTAGAGTTAGGTCATTCAGGACAAATTCAGGGGTCTTCTATTGCACAGTATAGCCATGTTCACAGACTCTGTTCTTTGCACTGTAGATTTTTAAATGATTTCAGTATGCTTTAAAATCCTATCTTCTTGGTTTTATTATTATTTTTTCCCCTGAAAGTGATGGCATATTTTAGTTAATTTTTGTGTCTGGTTCGTACAGTCTGGGCTGGGCTTCTTTTTCACTCTTACTTTTTGCATATGCTTATAAGGAATACGTCAGAACATATACTTTTTGTTCTGTGTGCTAGTCGAGCGGGAGGCTCCAGATGAACACACTGAAGAACTGCAGTCAGCCTGGAGAGCTGAGCAGCACCTGAAGATTGGGGTATGCTAGTACTGGCTACAGGTACAAGCCTTTACTGGTACATGCTATTGTCAGGCTACCTAGTGACAAAAACAGATCAAAACTTAGCAATTTCCCTTCTAAAGCCTGCTAATGTATACTGTTATATGGGGACAAGTATTCTTGTTTTTTCTGCCATGAGAGTTAACAAAAAAAAATCAGCAATGTGTAAACACTGTGAAAGAAAAATTAGCAATCCCATCTGCTATCCTCTGACTAACATTTCTTCCATCACATGTTTAACACTAAGCCTCTCTGATAGGTTTAAAAATAGATAGCTACAGAGGAGCCCGCATCTATTCATTGACACTCAGTCTTTGAAACTTACAACCATAAAATCACTGGAATAACAGACCCAACCAGGCATGTATGTAAAAGCCAGATTTTCATTAAATGCTCCAGTTACACTGTTTCTATATCTCATCTCATGGGAAAATTCTGCTGGGAAGTTCAAATATGAAGATAAGTTGATGAGGCTTACACAAACAGGAAAAGTGAAAAGGGTTAATTTTACTTCTTCATGATGGTAAAAGGCAGAAGGTTTCATTTATTCTGGATCTCATACCAGCCTATCACCTTAGTATCTGATCACCTGTTATAGTGACAGTGAATGATTGCTCTTTTTGTTTGTCAGCATAATACGAAAATGGAAGAGTATAACCATTCCACTCTGAGCTCATTGCAGCCTAAAGGGTTACCTGGGATGTGGGTGTGTAGAGATCACAACTGTGGGTTCATAGTGTCCCTACACTACATCCTTTAAATATCTACTTTATTACAGATTATCACAAATACCACAGAAGTCACCACTATCAAGTGTACCTGTGATTAATAAAACAAATATATACATATATCTTAAGCTATTACAAATTAGCAGCAATCAGCAGTAGCAACAATCAATAACAGCAGCACCTGATAATAGCAGCAATCAAGTATATATATAATATTTTAGATTACTACAAACTCAGAACTACTGAAGCAAATTTATCAGTAGTAGAACAGCAAATACAGCTGATCAATTATATGTATATATATGGTACCAAGCACATCGAACAGATTCCAGAAGGGACCAGACCATCCCAGGAGATGACCAACCCATGCTAGAAGGGGAACCAGAAGGGGTATGGAAGTGGGAGGACAAAAACTGATCCAAATTTTTTTTCTTTCCAGACAGTTTTCCTGTTCTTGCAGTTAAAGCAGCCAATGGCAGTTACTGATTCTTACCTTCTCAGGATGTGTTCCTCTTTTTCCAGACTATTTTTCACGCTTTCAGATGAGAAGTTGTCATTACAGTTCATTGGCTTTGTGCTTATTGATGGTATCTCAGGATGTCTATGGTTTCTATGTACCCAGCTGTATTTTGAAGGTGCCAGCTGAGCTTCTCAGGCATGCTTCTGGTTCACAGGCCTAGTTCACAGGCTAACAGCTCCCAGGCTGGCAGGCATATTCTCTGTCAATATTTCAGCAGACATTTTCTTCTGTTCAGTAATTTTCCCTTCTAACCAGGTCCCTTTTGTGGATGTTCACATCTGAGTTATAAGTGCAAGTTCTAATTTTTCTGTTAATAAGGACCTTGTCAGAAAAAGGGGAGATAATTGGTTACAAAGCTGGTAGTTTACATAGGTAATTTAAGTAAGCTAGGAATGTGTGATGTGCTCTTGCTTTTTACCTATTGTTTAATAGCTGTGACTTTGATCAAGGATCAGACATTAAATCCAAGCAGCCTTTAGATTCCTTCTGTGTTTGGGAAAATTTGCCTCCGCTCCTGCCGTCTTCTGGAAGAGGGTGCAGCAGCTGGGCCATCCCTCGACCAGTGCTGATCTCCTGCTTGGCACTGAGCCCTGTGTGTAAACTGTTAACAAAAATCCAAGTGTGCCACTGCTGTGGGAAGGGTCCCAACTGGTCTGAAAGTCATTTTCTCTCTGGAGGAGCTCACGATATGTAAAGAGGAATAACTCCAATAAGAGAGGTTAAAGTTCACAAATATTTTATGAACTTAATCCTGTGGACATTCACTTGAGTGGTAGCAGACTTCGGTTCATATCCACCATCTGAAAATGGCAGAAACCAAATTTGACATGAGTGTTCTCCCTATTGTGTGACTCTCTTAGCTATACTGTGCATTGATATGGGGTCCTCTGTCTTCTATTGGAGGTGCTCTTAGTAATTAAGAAGTGAAAGAGATCTTGCAGGGTGGCAGTGGAGGACAGGAGACAGACAGCTTTAGTGCCTGAGTGCTAATTAAACTCACATTGGAATGTCACATATATAATCTTTTTTTTTTCCTCTTTTGTAATATTAATATAGTAGTTTCTAATATGATTTTAAGTGTAACAAAGCTTTTGAATATTAACAACATGGATAAATTGAACTGAAGAAGGTGCATCACTTGTTTTTTAAACAAGTAAGTATGTAAAATGTTTTATTCTCAGTTTCACTGAAATAATGTTTGAAACACAGTATGTTTTCAAAACAGATTGACCTGAAATCAAAGCTATGATTTCCTTAAAATTCCCGTATTATTGTAGGAATATTGGGATATTTGTCTCACTACACACTGTCTAAGTAGTTAGTATCACATGGGGTTGTAAAATGTCTTGAATTTTTTTTTCCTTATAGATGCTTATCATTAATCCCATCATTGTATTTGAAACAGCTAGATTAAAAAAACCATGAAGCTGTTAAAATTTTATTAAAAGAGGCAGAGCTGTTGATAAAAAGAGTGAGATTCTGAGCTAGAAAAGTCAAGACTTTCATTAAGTGAGGTTACATGACACTCACAGCCAAGACTATCAAATGAATGCGCTTATTGATATAATGTATTTGATATAATATCTTTGTTCCACAACAAATGTTGTGTTAATGATTAAAACTGCCAAACTTCTGATTCACATATTATTAACCATGTCTTCTGCCAGTGTTAATCATGTATTCGTTTCATGCACAAAAGTACATATGCCCAGCCATTGTCTGGAGAGAATATTAATTGATATACATATAGTGAAATTCTTCATAGGTTTGCTTTTTTATATTGATGAAAGATCATGTATGTATTTAAAAGATTATTTAGTCAATTGCAATATTAAATTGCAATATAAATTATTGACTAATTGTCATCTTCTCGGTAACCATTTTTTCCTGAACTTATTTCCTTTGATTACTGCCACAATTTTAACTAATGTTTCTAATGCCAAAAATTATAGTGTCCTGTTTTAATTAATGCCATGCACCAAAATACAAGCAAAAAAAAAAAAAAAAAAAGGAGAAAAAGCCAGGAATTAATCATACTTTGAAGTCTTGTGGATGAGATACTTCATAGTTACAGAAGATAATTCATTGTACTAAGCCCTTCATGTTGATACCTGTAAGACTAGCTTCAGGAGTGAGGTCTTTGCAGCATTCAGGCCTATACAGAACTTTCACCCTTTGAGATATTTTCTTATAGTCAGAAGCAACTCACCTGGGAAACACTTGCACGTGCAAGTTTTGGAACGTGACAGTCCCATGCCCACTAGCACTTCTAGCTTTCCACTTTTGGGAACATCATTGCTGTGGGTCTCCCCAAGGGATGGACTTGGCAGCTGAGCGTCAGTTACAACAGAAACTGCAAGAGAATTACCTCTGCTTCCCATCCTCCTTCCTCCTACCAAATGCATGAGCTAGCCTAGCCAGGATGACTGTTTATGCACACTGCTAACTGGTAGTATGTGCAAGCTAATTCAACTTAGTTTAGTCTGCAGTGGAAAAAAACCCAAGCAGTTACTTGAATAATTTCAAGTTCTACTAAGTTGAATTACTTTGCATTTTCCATGGGCCAAGAGCAGGCAGTCAATCTGCATATTTGCAATAATAATGTTTTCTATGTATCTTAATACCTATGAGACATACTTCCTTTTATGTTTTATGTGGAATTGTGATATTGCAGATTACATTAAAGTTAGCCTTTCAACTCCATTTGCAACTGAAATGCAGAATATCTAGGAGGTAGGATTCAGTATTGAGTGAAATGAGGAGTTTTTTGAGTGTTCCCAAGCTGGAATAAGTTTCCTACAGTTAAAACATGTAACACTGCAAGGAATAAAGTGTTTTTGTAGAAAATATTGCTGTCACCATTTCTTAGTAGTCTGATTGTCCAAACATTCCCTTGGTCTCTGAATGCATCCTTTACAAATGGTTAGCAAACGATTGCTATTTTGATTGAAATAGGAACACAGATCAGCTTCCCTCTGACAGAGATTTTGTAATATTCAGCTCCAACCAGAAAATCCCATGTATTTGGCACCTGCTAAGGTTTTCCTTCCCCGTGCATGCCTGTGAGCAGTGGTGAGGCAGCAATAGTGAGGAAGCAGCTTTTCAAAGCAAAGTATTGTGTTTTGCCAAGATAAATGGAACTGAATAAAAAAATGCTTTGCCTGTGCTTGGTATTCTTTAGGAAGCAAGGCTGGTGTTTTTTTGGTTAAGAGACAGGACTGTGCTATATTCAAACCATCTAACTTTAGGCAATTCACTCAGGTGTTAAGAACCACCTTCGAAGGTACCTGCTTTTTGTACTCACAGGTCAGGAATCTTGAGCTTTTAACTTCAGGTATTCTGAATTACACTTAATTTAGATAAGAGGTGTAAATAATTCAGTTTCAGCTTTCTTGGTAGAGATTCTGGATCATAGCTGCTCTTTAAGCACCTGTGCTCTTTCTGTTTCTTCTCTGTGAGTCTGATCTTTTAACTGATCAGGGTGTTTTGATCTTCCCTTTCCCAATTATTAGAAAACTTGCCCTATTAACAAAGCTAAGATCTTCCTGACATCATGATAGCTGACTGCATGCTTTATGGAGAGTGTTCTTCTGCGGGCTATTGGATCGTATATTTTTTTTCTCTTTCTAGCTACGTTTTATGAACACTTTTTAGATTATAAAAATAATACCTGAAGTACACATAACATGCAGATAAAATCATACAATAATTTACTAGATTCTTACAGTTGGTAACGTTTCAGTGACAATATGACATAAAATTTCGATTGAAAAAAAACATACTGGAAAGCTGTATTTCTTTTTTTTTCTACTTAAAAATTATGTTCACCAGTTCTATTTTTTATTAGAATTACAAAACATTATTAGTGTTATTGTCACACCCTCATGGTTTAATTTTTCCAACAGTCAGAAAAATATTTATTTTGCAAACTAGATTCTGTATTTTTTACATATGCATTTGTCTATATCTGCAGTTATGATGTACTCAAAAAGACTGGTTTTGTCTGGGTCTGCAGTCTTTCATGTTGCTGTGTGGGTGAGCCTGAGAAAAAATATAGCCAATATTTATTCAGTGATGCTTTGATGCTAATTCTTTGGCTGTCTGAGTAAGTATTGCCAGGGTAATGGTTTACTTTTTTTTTTTTTTTTTAATTATATTCTTTTCATTGTAGTCAGTGAAGTGGGTGCTTTTGAATTTAGCATTTTAAGTTGTGCTATATTCTCTGTTTTATATGGGCATGATAATTATTGTTATACTTTAAAATCCTGGTGCTTAGCTGGGTAGAATAGTTGTATGCAGAGAAGCAAGATCATAACTATCAGGAAACCCTTTTTTCCCTGGACCACTCCTTGGTAGTACAATACTTTTCAGATTCTTTTAGGAGATGGCAAAACGGAAACCTCTTTTTTTTACTTCTTTCTCACTCACAACTTCTTTGTTATTTTCAGTGGAAGTGCCTCCGCCCCCTCTCCACTGATACCCTTCACCTTTGGGCTGTCTTTCCAAGGTGTAGTTTCACTGCCTGCATCTGCCACTGCCCATGGCTTTTTCAAATGACATTAATGTGAAGCTGAACTGGTTTCTGACATCTGGGTGTTGCCCAAAGTGTTAGAAACAGCTGAGAAAAAGACCGAAGTCTTTGCTGTTGCTTGGCAGCATCATAAGCAGCCTCAGTTCTTGAAACTGTGTAAATCGGGAATGTATCACTGTACTGTGTGTATTTTTTTGGTATTTGTATGTCTTATGGTATCTCAGAGATTTGCAGGTGGTGTCTTTAAATGCAAAGAAAAATATTTCTGCTAAAATCTGTGTCTTAGGCTTCTATACTCAACAGGAAAAGCAAATAAAGCAAAACCAGTGAAGTGCATCCAACCGATATACATGTATCCCAAGCATACATTGTTTATACACACGTGAAACATTCCCTTCTGCATTTTTTCAAAGAAAAATTTTCAGAGCTATACTTGCACAATACCTGGCAAAGATAATGGCAAATTATAAAATAAATTACTTTAAATAATAATTGCTGTGAGACAGAAAGAATTCATATGATGGCCCTGACTTGTTCAGGACCTGCAGAATGGTGTCATTGAGACAGTGAGGGAGGGAGACTGATTGTTTGGAAGCTGGACCAAAAGAGTATCATTAAATCCCCCACTAATTAGCACTGTCATATGCATGTCCCACTTGTATCTTCAGGAGCAATCTGTATTTTTTCTCTAGAAGAATAAACCTGTAAAACAAACCACCAAACTAAGAACAGTTCTATTAAAACACTTTGCAAACTACAGATGTCTATGTATCTGTACGGTTTTTTTTCCTGAGGGGAAAAGCTATGAGAAAAATCATTGTGCAGCAGAATGTAGAATGTAGGCTTGTAGAGTGAGGTTATAGTTATAAAAGTGGTACTTGCATAAAAGTAGAAAATAGAATATTAAATTCTTTTTGTGGGATCTAGGATTTACACTGAAAATCTCAGCAGACCTATTGTTGCTGGAATTAGAATTGGCAGAGCTTTAATCAAAAAACCTCCTTCCTCTTGAATCATCAAGCAAGTGAGAGTGGTTTTATGTTCTTTTTACTTTCCTCTTTAACTTTCTCCAGCTCTAGAGTTTTAGAAAGATAGATTTTTCTATTCTCCAAAGAAAGATAGAGCAGAAATAAATTCTCTTAATCATTATGTAGACAAATGCCAAAGGGGATATCATCATAAATGAAAAGAAGCATTTTCTTTGTTGTGGATACCTTTCCAAAATGTATTTAAATCAAAGGTGGGAAGAGAGAAGAAAATATCTGTTCTTTAAAATCCTTTTCATATATTTTCTTAGATAATATTCAAATATGTCTGTCTTAGTAGAAATCAGCAATGATGTGATGATATCTAAGATTGAAGTATGTTGTTTGAGAGGCTGGTAACTACATTTCAAAGCTATACCAAGACAACTTTCAGTTATACACTCAATCTGTGTAACGTTATTATTTTTTACTGTGCAGTCACATCTTTCATACTTAAAATTTAATGAACCATACAGGAAATGTTAAATGTAGCTTTTCCTATATCCCTGAGCTGTGTTGCAGAGTTTGGGATGGAGGATGTAGGGTCAAAGTCAACCTCACTTTCCATTTGTCCCTGTAGTTGCTTAAGCAGTTTTCTCCACTAACTCACTCTAGATTTGTGCAGGTCTCTTGACATGGTTGTGCTGCACTCAGCAGCGTGGTGAGCGTAACAGTCAGTCCTTTGTGACTCGCCTTCCTGGATGTGGGGTGGACTGTGTCAAATCATTTCAGGTTTTATCCTGCATTGTAGGACTGAGTTCAGGGAAGATATTATGTCCCTTTTCCTTTGTAAGAGGAGTAAAACAGTATTTTTCCACTTTACTGTCTGAAGAGAAAACTTCTCATTACCTCTTATACCTTCTCTTATTTTTCCTAGAAGGAGTCATTGGTCTACATTTAAAGTCTGGCACATTGGGGATTCATAAACCAACATAGCATAGATGGTGCAAGCTCATCTCTGACACAGCAGGAAATGGCTTGCAGAGGAGGTACAGTAGGAAGTTCCCAGACAGATGTAGGAAACTTTAACTTAATTCAGTTTGGGGTTTTATACTGCCATGGCTTTATTTTTTTAATAGGAAGGGTATGAAGGATAATATGATTACAATTTCCAGACAGACATATCTTTAAGACTGTTATTGAATAACCACTTCACAGTTGGACAAAATAGTTCAGTCTATGTTCAGATGACTTGGCTTGGTGAGGATATTTCAACTGATTAGGCACAGCAAAAATTCTTTTATGTATATGTATGTGCAGTTCAGTGATAAATGTGTATTAAGTGTCTTTAAAGAGTATCCTGTCTAACTTGTACTTTCCTAAGTAAATAAACAAGGCAGAAATAGCAAACCATAAATGTCTTAAGATACAGTTGCTCTCACTGTTTGGCAATTTATAGTGGTGGGTATGTTTTTTACAGTTTTCCCATCATAAGAACACTTACCTACTCATGAAGCCAGGTAGCAAAAAGTACAAGCACTCACTGATTGGCTTCCTCAGGGGAAAAGACATTCACCTCTCACCTGGTGGAAATGCTTAGTTGCAAAATTCCTCGAGACTGTCTTTCAAACTTTTCATTATTATTACACTTGTAATAAAAAAACCTACCTTGTAGTTTGAAAAGACTTTATGCGAAGAAAATTCTGACAATTAGGGTAAGGAAATATTTTTCATTTTTGACTAAGAACTATTTAGTTCCTTTCTAGAGTCTTTTTATTAACTAAATGGAATATATGCCTGAATTATTTCTGCACCTCAGCACAACACAGAGGCATGATCTTGAGATATTTTAATAGCCATAAAAACTCAAACTCTGCTTCTCTGATCAGTGTTCCGAAACTATTTGCTGTAACAAATTTCTCCTAAGTTCAATATATTTAAATCAATATATTATAGTGTAAATATAAGAGCTTATTTTAACTATGGTGATTTTCTGCATTCACATCTTGAAAGATTTTTTTAAATGATTAATTGAATAACTAGACAGTTCAGTCACTGTGATACAGGTAAACAAATAAATATGAATCTTATTATCTCTTTAAAATGCTCATTTAATGATAGATTACTTTGTATCATCATGTAAGAGTACTGTGGGAAGATTACTATACAGACTGCAAGGGCTGTCTTTCTACATATTAGTCTGCAAAATTTTTACATGTAGATTAAACTGCAGAAACAACAAGTTCCCTGTATCTCAGTGGAAATACTCCCATGTACAAAGTCAAGTGTGCACAGGCCAATGTACATACTAGAGAGCTACTATTGATATAGGTAGTTGTAGAGGGTGGGTTTTGTTACTTATTTTTACTTGTTTTTCTGCAGGTTATCATCACCAGGCATATAATAATTATTAGTTTATGTATAGTGTGTGTACATATATATATGTGGATGGATACAGAGCTGTCTGTGTATTTACTATATATCAAATCTTAGAATCATAGAATGCTGTGGTTTGAAAGGGATCTTTAAAGGTCATCTAGTCCAAACCCCCTGCAGTGAGCAGGGACATCTTTAACTAGAACAGGTTGCTCAGAACCCTGTCCAACCTGACCTTGAATGTTTCCAGGGATGGGGCATCTACCACCTCTCTAGGCAACCTGTGCCAGTGTTTCACCACCCTCACTTTAAAAAAAATTCTTCCTTATATCTAGTTTAAATCTTCCCTCTTTTATTTAAAAACCATTACCCTTTGTCCTGTCACAACAAAGAGTCTGTCCCCATCTCTGCCACCATCTTCCAGAGGATGGTGGTCAATGGCTCAATGTCCAGATGGGGATCAGTGACAAGTGGTGTCCCTCAGGGGACTGTAATGGGACCTGCACTGTTTAATATTTTCATCAGTGATATTGACAGCGGGATCGAGTGCACCATCAGTAAGTTCGCAGATGACACCAAGCTGAGTGGTGCTGTCGACAGGCTGGAAGGACAGGATGTCATCCAGAGGGACCTGGATAAGTTGGAGAGGTGGGCCCAGGTGAACCTCATGAAGTTCAACAAGAACTATCAATACAGGCTGGGAGACGAGGTGCTGGAAGGGAGCTCTGTGGAAAAGGACTTGGGGGTGTTGGTGGATGAGAAGCTGGACATGAGCCAACAATGTGCGCTTGCATCCCAGAAGACAAATTGCATCCTGGGCTGCATCAAGAAAAGTGTGGCCAGCAGATCAAGGGAGGTGATTCTGCCCCTTTACTCTGCACTGGTGAGACCGCACCTGGAGTACTCTGTCCAGCTCTGGAACCCTCAACACAGGAAAGACATGTACCTGATGGAGTGGGTCCAAAGGAGGGCCACAAAGATGATCAGAGGGCTAGAACATCTCTCCTGCAAGGACAGGCTGAGGGAGCTGGGGTTGTTCAGCCTGGAGAAGAGAAGGCTCTGGGGAGACCTACTAGCAATCTTCCAGTACCTGAAGGGGGCCTACAGGAAGGCTGGAGATGGACTGTTTATGAGGGCCTGTAGTGAAAGGAGGAGGGTAATGGGTTTAAATTAGAGAAGAGTAGATTTAGATTGGGTATCAGGAAGAAGTTCTTTACATTGAGAGTGGTAGAACAGTAGAATAGGCTACCCAGGGAGGTGTTTGAGGCCCCATCCCTGGAGATATTCAAGGTGAGGTTGGACAAGGCTCTGAGCAGCCTGGTCTAGTTGAGGGTATCC